>VWZV01014468.1:118075-131720 GCA_013397155.1 Irena cyanogastra | reverse complement strand
ACTGCCCCCCCCTTCCCTTCCCTTCCCTTCCCTTCCCTTCCCTTCCCTTCCCTTCCCTTCCCCAGCTCCCCAGATGATTCAGGACACTTTTCCCACAGTGCCCAGGCAGTGCTGTTGGATATTTGCAGACAGAGCTTTTTCCCACTGCTGGCTCAGATATTTTCCCTGAACAGGTATTTAAATACTCTGGGAAGTTTTGTTTTTTTTTCTGCTGGAGCTGTTCAGGGTTCTTAACTTGCATTTCCTCATGGCATCACCTCATTAATCCTTCCTGCAAAGCCAGAGGAGCTGCACGCTTTTATTTTCCAGGAGTAAAACAGAGAAGGCAAATAATTCATACAGCCATTTGTAGGTGTTTTATATCAAACAGAAAAAGTGAAGAAAATAAATTTTCTTTTCTTTTTTCCTTTTTTTTCCTTCCCACTTGGCAAATCAAAAGGAAAGTGTGATCCTTGGCCTTCCTCCCCGGCCTTCCTCTCCTTTTGAAAGCTCCTACCATGTTGCAGTCTGGAACTATCCATTTAACAGGTTTCCTAGTCCTCTGCCAGAATTGAAAAGTTGTAAATACATGAATGTCTTCAGCAACTGTATTTCACACCCAAAATGAGCATTTCCTGAGCTACTCAGTGGGGAAAAAGAAAGTGCTAATAAAGCCTCATTTGGAGTAAAAAACATTGCTCTGGAGCTGGGTTTTTTGATTTCTTTAAGAAGGGTATGATTATGTTTAAGCAAATTTCAAGCTGAAATTGCACTGAGCTGCAGTTGAAACATCAGCTGGGAAACTGGGGAAATTATTGGATTTTTCTGCTTATTATTATTTTTAATTATTTTGCAGATTCTTTTTCAGTGTTCTATTTTTGAAGTGGCTGTTTGTCCAGGAAAAAAAAAATCACTGGAACATATGTGAGTTTTAGTGTGGTTTTTAACAAATTAAAAAATATATATTTTCCTTGGAAAATGTCTTTGCTTCCCTCAGGAATGAGGAATTCTGGTGCTCTTGGTCCAAAGGAGGTGACCTGAGCCCCATCACATTAGGAAGGGATGGGTTTAGCTCAGTGTCCCACCTCACACAAGAGAGCTGAGATGTGAGGACGTTCTTTCCCTGGCTCTGAGTGGAAAAAGGAAAACCTTCCTTTTGGACAAACCAGGGAAGCTGTCTGAAATTCCTGCATGCTCACAGCTACAGCCACGTGGAGGCTGCCTTGGTGTCACCTCCTGGGCTGAGGACAAGCTGCAGCCTCCCCCTCTGGAGCAGGGGAAGCTGTCAAGGAATCAATGCAATGAAAGCATCATTTCTTCCTAACTCTGAATAGGAAAAAGAAATGGGGGGTTTGGGGATGTGAAAGTGCAGGCCCAGACAGCCCCACTGGCATGCCACCAGGGAGGCATTTCCTGCCTTCTGTAATTACTTGTGGGACAGCCAGGACAGACAAGAGCTGCCCAGAAAAGATCCTACAGATCCTGTGGGGAGAGAGGAACCATTGTCCCTGCTGCCTCATCCCAGGAGAGCTGGGCTTCTCCTCCTCGCTGGGTGGGTGCCCAGATGAGTGCAGAGAAGTGAAGCCACTCCTTCCATCCCCCTCAAAGTCACCTGCTCATTTCTCTGCAAATAAGTCAAGGTATTGATCAGTCAGCTGGAAAAATATCCCATTGTTGCTCCTGTTAGACCTATCCCAAAAGCTGCTCCCCAGAGCTCCAGACAGCAGATTTAGCAAAGGCAATGAAAGAAAGGGTTGTTTGGTAGGTCCGTGGAGAAATCACTGGGCAGAGAAAGCACATGAAATATGCTGGTTAAAAGAAATGCACTTGTGAGAGTGAAACTGGTCCCAGTGGAAACCAGAGCCCAGCTCTGGTGTGTGCTGCTCGGTCAGGCTGCTGTGCAGGACCTGCCATGCACAATCCCGTGGCAGGAGACGGCCTCCAAATCCCAGAACAGCGCTGGGAGCGAGGCAAGAGAGCTGCAGTGCCCCTTCCCACGGGCAGTGAGGTGACTGCTGAGAGCAGGCACCCTTTCCTCACCTGGAGAAGCTGCTGGGATGTGCATCCTCCTGCTGGAACCTGCATCCCTGCTGGGATGTGCATCCTCCTGCTGGGACCTGCATCCTGCTGGGATGTGCATCCTCCTGCTGGAACCTGCATCCCTGCTGGGATGTGCATCCTCCTGCTGGAACCTGCATCCCTGCTGGGATGTGCATCCTCCTGCTGGGACCTGCATCCTGCTGGGATGTGCATCCTCATGCTGGGACCTGCATCCTGCTTCTGGGACCTGCATCCCTGCTAGGACCTGCATCCTCCTGCTGGGACCTGCATCCTGCTTCTGGGACCTGCATCCCTGCTAGGACCTGCATCCTGCTTCTGGGACCTGCATCCTGCTTCTGGGACCTGCATCCCTGCTAGGACCTGCATCCCTGCTGGGATGTGCATCCTCCTGCTGGGACCTGCATCTCCCTCCTCCTGCTGGGACCTGCATCCCTGCTGCCCTTGGGGGGCTCACCAGATGTGCTCCCTGATCTGCAGCCCCTCTCTGTCAGGTGGTGTTGCTCCTGGTGGAAGGAGGGGCAGGAGAGGCTCCTGGCTCTGGCCTGCCAGCTGTTTGTGAGGGTGGAGGAGCTGTGAACTGAAACCTGGAGGTTGTGTTTAGGAACTTTTCCCCTTGCTCCCCTTTACTGCTTGCAGATGTGTTCCTACAGGACCCTCTCATTGCTGAACTTCTGGAATAATTCAGCCTCTGAAACTGGACTGGCAGGAGAGTAGGAGAGTTGCTTTTAGCATTTAGCATCAAACAAAACCAAACCAAACCCCAGTAACTGCAGCTGCTGTGAGAGCTTTTCAGGAATATTTTCATTCTCCCAAGGACCCTGGAGTGTCTCAGCACCTGTAGGGTGTGTGAACTCGTTGCCAAGCAGGTTTGACTTGCCATGGCTCGCAATAATTTTGATGTTTCCAAATGGAAAAGGGAATTGAGTGATGTAATGACCCCGGTCTCCCTGTGCTCTTTGTATATTCATTCAGGGGATACCTCAAAAGGAAAAAACGGAAGCTGGACAGACACTGTCCAGAAATGAAGGAAGAATCATGGCTGGTATCCAGTTGTGTTTGCCTGGGTGTCTGTAAGATCCCTTAGAAAAAAATCAATGTGACAACTTTGCTTTCTGTAATATGAACCAGTGAAGAGGGTGGGAAAAGCAAAGTGCACTGAGAAAGAAAATGTCCTGGAAAATGAGAATTATAGATTCATGGAATGGTTTAGGGTGGAAGGGACCTTAAAGCCCATCCTGCTCCACCCCCTGACACCTTCCACTGTCCCAGAGTGCTCCAAGCCCATCCAGCCTGGCCTTGGACAACTGATTTGTTTAAGATTTGCCATAAAAATTTTGGCTCCCAAGATGGAAATCAAGTTCTAATGAAAAACCTCCATGGAATGTAGCAGGAGCTGAATACCTCACAGAAGACCTCAAGAATGAGCAGAAACAGGATGAAATAGTTCAAAATCTGAAGTCATGAACCTGCAAGTGAAAGTTTCCTTGAAAAGGGCACTCCATGAACCCTTTCTCTGCTGGACAGAATTCCCGGCTGAGCCGTGTGGGATGGACTGGACAGAATTCCCGGCTGAGCCGTGTGGGATGGACTGGACAGAATTCCCGGCTGAGCCGTGCGGGATGGACTGGACAGAATTCCCGGCTGAGCCGTGCGGGATGGACTGGACAGAATTCCCGGCTGAGCCGTGCGGGATGGACTGGCCGTGGGCACACGTGGCCTGAGGGGCAGCACTTCTGGAAACGCTGGAGGCACCAGGTCAGGAGTGCCTTAAAGCACCCGAGCCTCTGAAAAAGCAAACAGCCCACTGCTGAGGCTGCATGCTCATCACCCTATCACCCACAGTAGGAAGGACTATTCTGGGAAAATCCCCTGGGGTAGGCAGACCCAGCAGCGTGCTGTCCCCACCAGGATGTGACACGGTGTCGGGTCCAGCTTCCAATTCCTGAGATGGAACCACTTCTCCTAAAGCCACTTAAGATGTGCAAACAGTCCTGTCAACAGCAGCTCGCCAAGCTGTGTGGCTCTCTCTGGGCTGCAGTAGCCTTGGTAACTCTGGGAAAAAAATAACCTAATTTTCTCTTTCATCCATAAGCCCGAACCCTTTAATTTGCTTTCAAGTGAATTAAACATAAGCCTCCATTTTTCTAATTCCTTTGTCCTAATTTAAAAGTACTGACATTTATCAAAGGAGTTTTCTGGATTCCCCATTTGCAGCTCATTGTTTTAGTGTTTTTTAAATAAACCAGAGACTGATTTTTTATTGCTGAAATGCTTTCCTTCCCTCCTCCTTTTGTTAATAACGAGGGGATATTGTTCTCATTTCTGAACTTTCTCTAATGACCTGGAGAGCAGCCTGTGGCCTCTGTGTTACCCAGGTGCCCGTGGTTCATAACTGAGATGTGCCATCATCTGGGTGATGCAGGAGCATCCTGAGGGCACAGAGCCTCATCCAGCTGTCCCAGTGCACCTTCCAGCCCCCAGTATCCAACACCCAGTGACCCACAGGTCACCCCACGGAGTTATTGGAGGCACCAGGTGCTGCAGAGCAACCCCAGCGTTATGAAAACAGTGATAGAGCAGCACCGACCTATTTGTATCTCCAGGAACAGCAGCTGCTTGAACAACTTTCACCCTGAAATGTGGGTTTGGCGCCCTTGGTCCTTTCTGAAAAAGAAATTTCATTTGTTCAGTGTTTGCACAACATCACACACATTGAAGCCGTCCTCTCGGAGTCAACACGAGCATAAACCTAGCACAAAATACAACCTGGGGCAGAGAATCACCTTCCCCCTGCTGGGAGACCTCCTGGAAACTCTGAGCATTTGCTTTCCAAACTTGTTTTTCTTTCGGGGTGGCTGGAACGGTCTGGAGGCTGACGGACAGCCCCTGGGGAGCAAAGCTCTCTGTTTATCCTCTGGCCTGGAGGGCTGACACTGGAAACATTTCCCACACGTGGGGCTGTGCTGGCACCCCCAGAGCCCCCTGGAAGGACAGGGGGACGAAGTTCACCCACGGTGAGGTGACAGCTCGTCTCCAGACAGCGTTACTCATTCCAGCACCAGGCTGTTTTTCAATGGCTCATGACAAATCTCCATTTCCCCTCAGAATTATGGCTTGTATTTTCCTTTGCTTTCTGACCCTGACAGCCCTTCCACCGTGCATTAAGTTATCTCAGAGCATCTGATCTCCCGCCAGTGTTAATCTTGGGTCCTGGCATTTGGGGAGGAATGATGGGAAGTGTTTAGCACCAGACCCAATTCCACACCCTTTCCTGGCTTCGTCCAGTCAAGGTCAGATCCTGAGGCTTGCACTCTGCAACATTCCTGTCTGCTCAGAGACCTCCCTGCCTGCGCTGAGGGCTAAGGAGACCACCATTAAAACAAAGACTGGATAAAAATAGAATTAGACTTTCAAAACCTGGGGAATGTAGAGATGTACTTAGCTCAGGAAGAGGACTAGGTGCCAGCAGAAGTTACAGTGGTGTGGGGAGGAATAAAGTCAAAAGCAAATTTAAACTATGGTTTTTTGATCCTTTTGCTGGGATTTGGAAGGATTTCCATAAAAGATTCTCCCTCTTCTGTCTGGCCCAGCGTGGGGCACAGCCTTGCCCCCCTGCAGGCACTGTGCATTCTCCATGCCCAGCCTTGCCACGGTGCCTCCTGCCCTGGCTGGAATGATAAATGGAGTTAGAGCTGGCTGGCACTGGAATTGCACTCAGGGGAGGGGTTAAAACTGGGAGAAAAGGCAGCTGCCCCCAGCAAGGAGCTCGTTCCATGAAGCGGGGAAATGGAGCTAAGAGCAGACCTGGAATGACAGAATCATTCAGGATGGAAAATCCCTCTGAGCCCATCCAGTCCAANCTCCTGGGGCTCCAAACCCTTCCCCTAATTTCCTGATTTCTGCTGGCAGTAGCTCGGGTGCAGCCCCTCAGTGCAGAGCAGTGGAAGAAGAGCTGAGCATGGGACCTTTGCTTTCCATTTGATTTCTGTTACTCCACTGCTCCTGAATCCATCTCAGTTGCCTATTGCAAGGAATTGAACTTTAAAAGGAAAAATCAGCACGTTGTTTTTCAGTGAACAGCTGTCCTTCAGTCCCTGGTGGACATTTTCTGTTGAAATGCTTACAAATAAGAAAGTTTTCTTTATAGACTTAGAAAATACTCTTTTTAAAGTAAAGTAAGGTTTCAGTCTCTTCTGGCAGCAATTAAGAATACAGGGTATTGTGCCTTTGAAAATTGAGCCTCTTATTTAACTGTCTAAATAGAGATTTAATTTTCCTGCTTTTGGCACCTAAGCTTGAAAATTTTCTTCTTACAGATGAAAACAGAACATTATAGAAATTGAGTCTGTGGCATTTTTATTCTGCTTTGTGAGAGAGAAAAAAAATGAGGAAGATAATTTATCAGTATTTGCACCTCTTATTCTAACCCCTTTGAACCAAAATCCCTCATAAATGTCAGCTCTGGATCACTCTGGATGTACCAAAAAGGCTGATTTTAGTGCAGACCCAGAGGCAGTGGAAGTGGGCAAGTGCTGCACGTGCTGGCTGAGCTATTTGCCTCAGCTCCCGTCCCCGTCAGCTCTCAGCTGAGGTGTGCAGCACATTCACAGCAATAAATAAGGAAAGTCCTCTAAGATCAGCCAGCCCAACCTTCCCCAGCACTGCCCGGGCCACTGCTGCCCCATGTCCCCGAGTGTCACATCCACAGGGCTGTGAAATCCCCCCGGAGATCTCAGAGGCCTTTTCCAGCCCCTCAGATTCTGCGAATTCCTCCTCCCGCTGCGGCGCCCCATGGCTCGGAGCGGGCTCTGCCCGTCCCCAGCTGTGCCTAAGGCGGTGCCGATCTCGGGGCTGATCTCGGTGCAGATCTCTGTGCAGATCTCTGTGCTGATCTCGGGGCTGATCTCGGGGCCGATCTCGGTGCAGATCTCTGTGCTGATCTCGGGGCCGATCTCGGTGCAGATCTCGGGGCTGATCTCGGGGCCGATCTCGGTGCAGATCTCGGGGCTGATCTCGGTGCAGATCTCGGGGCCGATCTCGGTGCAGATCTCTGTGCTGATCTCGGTGCAGATCTCGGGGCTGATCTCGGTGCAGATCTCGGGGCTGATCTCGGTGCTGATCTCGGGGCTGATCTCGGTGCAGATCTCGGGGCCGATCTCGGTGCAGATCTCTGTGCTGATCTCGGGGCCGATCTCGGGGCCGTTCTCGGGCTCTCGGACATCCCCGCGGCCGGGCTGGAGCAGCGCAGGAGCAGCGCGGTGTGACCCCCCTGCGTCCCCCAGCCTCCCGCCTTCCCTCCATCCCCTGTGCACCCCAGGCTCCTTTTCCACGGGAAAGGAATCTCTGGGCTCTGCTTCACACCCCAGGCCCGGGCTGGAGGGGCAGTGGCGCTCAGGGCTCTCACTGCGGCGGTGGCCGCCCCAGGGTCTCCGTGCGTGGATCGTCCTTCAGCCGGGGCTTGCTCCGGGGCTTGCTCCGGGGCTGACATGGGACTGTGCGCGTTACAGGAGCCGGGGGAGGGTGTCTGTGACAGCGACAGCGGGGAACACAGGGATGGGGCTGCCTCTGGTAAACGCGCTGCCAAGCAGGGACGCGTTGCTGTGTCTGTGTGCTGGGCTGGGTTTTATTCCTCAAGGCTGATTTAATGGAGGAAAACCCAGCACGGAAAAAGGAAATGCAAGCCCAGAAGGAAATGCCTCTGGTGCTGGAGGATGAGGTGGTCCTCGGGAGCGTTTCCCAGTTTGTGGTTAATTGGACAAGTGGTGGAAATGTGGGCTTGCCAAATTCCCTGGGGGTTCCAGCGGCCGGGGCACCTTCCAGCCGTGCTGTCCTGCCGGGAGGAGCTGTCCTGCTCTGCGCTGCCCCGGGTGCGCCGCCGGCAAAATCCGCCCGTCCCCAGAGCCAAAGCTGCCGTCGCCGGCGAATCCCTGTAATTACCGCGATCTGCAGCCGATTAGATCGGATAGCCCTGTTATCGCTGTTAATAACAACTAATTAGTGAGGCTGTCACAGGCAGTGCTTCCGTAAGGGAAGGCTTCGTCCTTAACTCCTCACAAAGCCTGACTTTTACACCAGAGGGAGGCTCTGCCTTCGAGGGCGCCCGTACTCGGTGACTTCGGGTCCCGTGCGTTGTGATGGAAATGCTCCCACATTTCCCCCGAAAGCTGCCAGGGTAGGGAAACAGGAGCTGGGGTGGAAAATGCAGCAAGGTTCCAGCAGCCCTGGAGACATGCAGGGCAGCTGGAGGAGGAGGGGATGAAAAGGTGGAATAAAAGGACGAAGAATTATCTTTTCTTCACAAAGCCGGAACGGCTGGAGCTGGGCCAGGCAGGCTCAGGCTGGAGATCAGGAAAGGCTCTTCCCCAGAGGTGCTGGCACTGCCCAGGCTCCCCAGGGAATGGGCACAGCCCTGAGGCTGCCAGAGCTCCAGGAGCGTTGGGACAGTGCTGCCAGGGGTGCCCAGGGTGGGATTGTTGGGGGTCTGGGCAGGGCCAGGGGCTGAGCTGGGTGATCCTGTGAGTCCCTGTCAGCTCAGGATACTCTGTGGGTCTATGCTAAGTACAAAACTCCCTTCACACCTCAAAAGATTAACTGGAAGATGTTAGAGTTCTAGATGCGGAGAATTTTAGACTTTCTATACAAACAGACTCTGACTGCCAGGAGAGCACTGCATTTGACCTGAAGCCATAGACCAGGCTTCCAAAATTGATTGATAACACAAAGATTACGAGCGTGTAGTTGGTTAGAAGTGTGTAATATCACAAAGTAGAAAACTTAGAGTTTAGAGTTTTAAAATACAGCAAAAAACATGAAGCAAGATAGAAGTTTTAAAGCAGAAGCAAGTTGTTCTTCTTTACCTTCTTACTCCTTCTTCTTCATAAGTTTAGATAGTATTCTGTAATTAGAAAAGTCTGCAGTGCAGACTTTGAGGAATTAGTTATTGGGTTAAAAGTAAAAATAATTTTAGTGTAATTTCTTAATTAGATAGTTTAACCTTAAAACACCTTATAACAAGAAATAGTTAGCCATTTTGTACCTTATTAATGAAAGACTGCAAAACGCACTACTGTGAAAGTATAACATAGATAAGAAATAATAAACACCTGAGTCTGAACACAAACTACTGTCTCAAGTACCTTCAATCCCAATCTCGACAAAAAAATAAAAAAACCGAAACAAAACATTAAAAAAAAAGGAAAAAAACAAACAAAAAACCCCAGCCAAAATCCAACAGGAAGATAACAAAGGTTGCCTGAGGAGTGAAGGATGATTTCCTTCATTTTAATATCTTAATAGTTTTAATAATGAGTTTAAGTTTTAATAGTGAAACATGAAACATTGCTTACAGTCATTTTAGGCTTTTTTTTTCCCCTGATGGAAACCTGCTCAATTAAAAGGAAAAATACCCTCACATTTCTCTTTCCTAATCCTATGATTTCCTCCATGGCTCAAACCCTCCACAAACCAGAACCTGGGCAGCTGCTTTGTCGGGGGAGGAGGGCATTGGGAAGGAGCTGGTTGCCCATCCCATGTCCTGACAGGGGTGACTTTGCAATGGGAGAGCTCAGGAACTCCCCTGGGTTTTGGTTTGGAGGTTCACACTCGCAGTACTGCTGCAGCAGGGGCGGGGATTAAGAAGATGGAGATGCTCAGAGGAAAAGGTAGCAAATAAATACACGCTTGGATCCTTTTCTTTCGTGTAGAAGAACATAATTCGGGTCTGTTTCGTGTCACAGCCAGGTGAGGTGGCCCCCTCCTCTCACAAGCCATTATTGAGCTAGAAGCAAGACTACCAGACTAAAACTCCTTCCATGCTGTGATCTCTGCAGAATCAGGGACGCCCCCTTTGCTCCTGAGAAGCAAAACCCCTCCATGGTCATCACCAGAGTGAAACCCCTCCCCATGAACTGCACTGCAGACCTCAGTCGCTCCGGCAGTGAGTGCCTCTGCTTCCCAATATTTGGTAAAAATTCCAAATCTTTATGGTCTCTCTTTTAATTAGAGCAGCAGCAATTCCGCGAGGTGCTGGATGGTCCCGGGAGGGCTTTGCTGAGGTGGCCCCGCTGCGGGCGGGTTCAGAGGTGAATCCACGCTCAGTTTGTGTCAGGCTGCTGCCGCTCCTGGGGCTTTGGCATCTGGCCTCGTTTGGAAGACAAAAGAAGGGCTGGTTCTAAAAGCTTCCTTAATGGATGTTCGGTACTTCGCAGAGGGAAATGGTGGTGTTAAAGATGCCACAGGGGATGAGCTTTAGTTCTGTCCTTTAATCTTCCTCCTTTTCCCTTTCCCTTAAATCCGCTGCCGGCTGTCACCTGCAGACGATATTCTGCCTCCAGCAGGCTGGAGAGGGAGCGGTGTCACATTCGGGAAGGATCACGTTTTGTGATGCTCAAAGCACTGGCCTAGCGTCCCTCCCTTTGCTTTGACCTCCCCGGAGCTGCCACTCTGCTCCCACAGCCTGCCTCAGTTTCCCCGACTGAAAAACGAGCAGTGCTCAGGAGAGGTGCCAGGGACCCGAGAATTACTCGAGGGTAAGAAACCACTACATGGAAAGGAACACAAACAGATGCTCCGTGCTCTGGTTTTAAAACCCTTTTCCCTGCCAGGACTCGTGGTCCATGTTCCCCTCACACGTCTCTGGGCCAGCACACGCGGGTGTTTGTGGAAGAGGCAGATGTTGGCACTCCTGTGCGTGTTGAAACAGCTGGCAGCAAAGAGCCCCACGGCCAGGACTGCTCCCTGCTCGCAGGGCTCCGGGCTGTGCCTGGGGACCTGCCTTCCGTGGCAAGCACAAGGCTGGAACTCCAAACACAGCCAGGCTGATTGCTGGGGGCAGGGGCTGAGATTTCCCTCCGAGTCAGAGGGGAGGAACAGGGGCTCTAGGGTTCAGCTCCTCTTGTCCCAGGCTATGCCAATGTCTGCTGCCACGAGCTGTGTCTTCCTAGCTCCCGTGGCTCTGAAGAGCAGCAGCTGAGAGCAGGAACCTGCCTGGAGATGTGCAGAGGCTGATCCTGGGACCGTCCCCTGGGTCTGCGGTGGCAGCTGATCTCTGTGTTAGACTAGTGCCCGTAACAAAGCAGCAGCAGGAGCAATGTTTGGTGCCCAGGGCTGTCTGTCTCTCTCCTGCCAGGCAAACCCCCTGCAGGAGCTGTTTTGGAGGTGTTTCACTGCTTCTGGTCTCAGCCTCAAAACAGCAGGTCCATGCAAAAATGAACGAGGCTGTTGTATGACCTGCCCACGCAGGGCCAGGAAAAAACAGTGGCTTCAACAGGAATGGAGATTTCACAGAATCACAGAACAGTTTGGGTTGGGAGGGGCCTTAAAGGGCATCTTGTCCCACCCCCGCCGTGGGCAGAAACCTTCCACAAGAAAGCCACGGCTCCATGGGAGCTGGTTTCCAGCATGCATTTACAATTTTATATTTACATTTTACAGGCCCCCCTTCCAAAACCCAGCAGCCCAGACTGCTGTCTCTGTTGTACGGCACAAATCAGGAGGGGCTGGACTGCGATGGAGTTGCTGCCCCCCACAGCAGCCCGCGCTGTGCCCGTGGGGCAGCAAGCAGGAGAGATTCCCTGGGGTGAAGTGCTCCTCCAGCCACGCTTTCAATGGCAGGCTACAAAGAGAGTGCTGATTGATGCCATCATGGGCCTATTTTCCATCTTTCAGGCGTGGACAGCGCAGTGTTGTGGCTGTGGCTGCACCAGGCTTTCAGGAGGCTGCCAAAGGATGTGAGAACTCCAGAGCTCCCGGGGCTGCCTCTCTCACCTGATCCTGGGCCAGGCTCTTGCTAGAGCTGCAGTCATGGCCAGGGAGGAGCTGGCCCTGCTGCTGGAACTGGGCACGGAGCAAAGGCACAGGGACAGCGTCTCCAGCTTCACCCACAGAGTGCCGTGGGACCAGGGCTGGGCTCACACCGCAGAGTCACTGCAGGGGGGTTAAAAACTGACAGGGCAGGGCCGGGTGGGATATCACGATGACTTCTTCCCTGGGAGGCTGTGAGGCCCTGGCACAGGGTGCCCAGAGCAGCTGTGGCTGCCCCTGGATCCCTGGCAGTGTCCCAGGCCAGGCTGGACACGGGGGCTGGAGCAGCCTGGGACAGTGGGACGTGTCCCTGCCATGGCAGGGGTGCCACTGGAGGGGCTTTAGAGTCGCTTCCAACTCAAACTGTTCTGTGATTCTGTGATCCCAAAAGTCCTGGGAGACACTCAGGTGGTCCTTTGTGTGGGACAGCTGGGACCTGTGGGGCCTGGAGGCCGTGCTGGCGTGGGAAGGTGCCTCCAGCAGCAGGGTGAGGAGCCCAGCTCAGCTCTGTGCTGGGAGGAGATTTGTTCACTTGAGACTTGGTCAAAGGTTGGACTGGATGATCCTGGAGGTTCTTTCCAACCTTGGGGATTCTGTGATTCTCTTTAACCAAGTCTTGGGAGGGTACAAACCAGCAGGGAACTGAGTTCCACTCCCATTTGGATTTTGGGGGGATCGTGTGCCCCTGAGGTCTTGCTAGGCCCGGGTCCCTGCCTGGCCCCAGTCCACCCAGTCTGACTGTGCTGTGCTGTGGCAGCGAAGTGCTGGAGCCAGCCCACAAAACCATCCCAGAGCCACAACCTTCCTGTGCACGTTCCTCCTGCCACACCTGTCCTCCCTTTCGCTAACCAGCCGTGGAAAACCAAATTTCAAAACAGAATTTCACTGCACAAGCTGGATTTGTCCTAGTGGAATGTTCTGGTGCCTTTGATGCTCTTTGAAGCACCATTGCAGGAGAGGAGGGAGATGTTTCCAGCAGAATTCAGATCCCAGCTTTGAATCAAGTTACATTTCAAAGTGCTCAGATCTTGTCGTGGATTAGGAGGAATTTGGATCTGCCCTTGGCAGCTGTCTCGACAATTTGGAGAATTCAGAGCCAGAAATTGGTATCGATTTCAAAGGGGTTTTCACACCTCTCTGGGGCCTTGATGTTGGTGTCATCCACTGGTTCATTATCTCAGAAGGTGTAAGAACAGCCCAGAGGAAGGTTTGAACTGAAACTTTTGAGACCACTTCCAAGTTTTCTAAGATATTCCAAGACTTCGACCTTACCAGCCTTTAAGATGGATATGGTTAGCAAATGTTTTGTTCTTTCCTGAAAACAGAGATAAAATCAAAACAGAAAAGCTTCTGTTCTTTCAAGGATAAAAAAAACAAACTTTCAGTGAACCCAGTGTTTAGTGAGGTTTTGGCAAAAAAAAAGCTTCCCTGATTCAGTCTTCAATGAGCAATGTGAGTATTTTCAAAGGAAGCAGTCACTTTCCACACACACCAAAGAGAAAAAGAAAAAAAAAAGAAAAGAGAAAAAAAAGAAGTAAACTGTTCCGTTCCCCTCAAATCACTCTTACAAATTATGTAATTGGAAATATTTTAGCAGCTCTCCCCTGGATACACCGTCACTTTTTAACTTACTAAATCACTTTCTAGGTGAAATACTGCCCAACTCTGCTTTTCTTAAATCCTCACTGTAGGGATGAAGGCTTCTTCATCCTGAATCAGGTGATCAGTGATGGATGGATGGATGGATGGATGGATGGATGGATGGATGGATGGGTGGATGGATGGATGGGTGGATGGGTGGGTG
>VWZV01014468.1:62076-117008 GCA_013397155.1 Irena cyanogastra | reverse complement strand
GATGGATAGATGGATGATGGATGATGGGTGGATGATGATGGATTGATGATGGAGGGATGGATGATGGATGGATGGATGGGTGATGGATGGATGGATGGAGGGATGTCAGATCTGCTTCCACTCACCCTCAGGGAGCCCAGGGCACTCCGGGACCCTTCCTCTGGCACTGCACATCTTCCACCCTTCATGCCAGGCCAGCCACAGGGAATGTTCCTTTGCTGACTTTTAAGCCTTAAGCTGGGGGAGCTCAGGGTTAGGTGGGATCTTGGGAAGGAATTCCTGGCTGGGAGGGTGGGGAGGGGCTGGGCTGGAATTGCCAGAGCAGCTGGGGCTGCCCCTGGATCCCTGGCAGTGCCCAAGGCCAGGCTGGACATTGGGTCTGGGGCAGCCTGGGACAGTGGGAGGTGTCCCTGCCATGTCAGGGGTGGAAGAAGAGGATTTTTAAAGTCCCTTCCAAGCCAAACCACAGTGTGATTCCCTGATCCTGTGACCCCTCTGGCTGCAGGCCCACACACCTGAGCCCTGTGTCCTCTCCAGAGTGTGACTCACAGTGTGACTCCTTCAGAGAGCACTTTCCAGTTTATTAGAAGAGATTCTTCCATTTCATTAACCAGGACATTTTCTGAGTCTATCTTTTTAAACACCACAGCATGCTATATCTTGCTCTGTGCTCTCCAGTTGGTGTTTCCAATAACCACTCCAAGAGTGAGGGAGAGCATTATTGTCCAGGCCTTTATTCTCTCACATTTACTCTCACAGCTGTTAAATTACATGTTGTTGTGCCTTTCCTCCAGGGAAGCACTGGAGGATATTCTTTGCTTACAATTCTTTGCTTACAATGACAATAATCCTCTTGTAGTTCATCTCCCCCTGGGCTGGGCCACAGGCACAGCTTCCTACCCCAGGATTTCTTCAGATGTGGTGATTTTCTACCTGCTCCAGGAGCCAGGCAGAGTCAGGGATGGATGGCCACAGAAGAGCTGCAATTACTTTCTCTCCCTGGTACTCCTAAAGATCCTTCTGTGGTTCAAAGGGAAGGTGCTCTGTTTTCCCCCTGGCCCTCCTGTGGCACCACTTAGCAGAGTCTGACAGGACAAGGGGAAATGGCTTCAGCTGGAGGAGGGGAGATTTAGGTTGGATATTAGGGAGAGATTTTTCCCTGTGTGGGGAAGAACCCTGGCACAGGGTGTCCAGAGCAGCTGGGGTTGCCCCTGGATCCTGGCAGTGTCCCAGGTCAGGCTGGACACTGGGGCTGGGAGCAGCCTGGGACAGTGGGAGGTGTCTCTGCCATGGCAGGGGTGGGATGGGATGATCTTTAGGGTGCTTTCCATCCCAAACCCATCCCAAACCCTCCCATTTGATGGCTCTTCACTACTGTGCTCTGGACTAACTGTGGTTTTCATCAGAAACTGGTTCCTCTGACAAGGACCTTCCTTCTGCTTCATTCTGCCTCTGGTTTTCCAGCCTTGTCCAGCTCCCTGCTCCAGTGGAAAAGGAAGGAGATGGAAAGGCAGGAGATGGGAAAGGGCAGGAGATGGGAGAGGCAGGAGATGGAAGGGCAGGAGATGGAAGGGCAGGAGATGGGAGAGGCAGGAGATGGAAGGGCAGGAGATGGAAGGGCAGGAGATGCCCCATGAGCAGCTCGGGCTCCATGGCCCTGGCATGGGAGGCCCCTTTGCTCTGCAGTGGTGTTGAAGGAGGATTTCCTACAGCAAACAAGTTGCTGTCCTGACTCTGTAGCAGTGCCAGCTGGCCCCAGCTGACTCCCATCTCCTATTTATCTGATTTTATGTAGTCTGACCTCCATCTCCCTCCCTTCATTCCTGGAAAACAATAAATCAGGGTTCAGTGCTGCCTGCATAATGAGGGCCCAGCCTGATTTCCCAGCTGGGGTCAATGGCTGTAGGTCCCCAGCTCTGCTGGAGCCCGGGGTGAGCCCCAGCCCCTTCCCCCCGGCCTTCCTGGTCCTCTGTGAGCCTGCAGAATGAAATGTTTGTGGAAAAAGATGTCTCTCTTCTCCTCCCTCTCTGTGACAGACAATACAGAAGAGCAATTTCCCCAAAGTGTTCTCTAGAACAGCACAGAGGATGGATTGATTAGTTTGCAATTTTTCTCGTGGTGCAGCTGCCCAGAAATCAGGCTGAGAGCACGGGTGGGACTCTGCAGCTCCCAGCCTGGGAGCAGAGCATTGCTGCCTGTCTAGCTGCTCTTTCCTCCACAGATCCTCTTTTGCTGTGCTGTCATCTGGTCCTGCAAAAAATACCTGTTTTCTGAACAGTGTTCCTTAGGCTGTTGTTTTGGTTGATTTTTATTCCTTTTTTCTCTTTTTTGTATGTGTAAAGTTCCTGTATGTGGTGAGGGCAAGGTGTGGAGTGTGGATTCAATGCCAAGGTGACAGACACAGAACAGAAGACTCTCCAGAGAACCCAAAAGTGTGAGGAGAGGAAATCCCAGATTGTTCAAATTTCAGTGCTAACAGCCCCAACATCTGTCAGAGTCTGCAAGGGAGATTTAGTGAGAAGTTTTGCATTGGGGTGTCTGGAAATCTTCTCTTTCCACCTTTCCACCAGCACTGCTGGGAGCAGCTCGCTGTTGGTGTGGTGGGAGGTGTTTGCACCATCACCTCCCGATGGCAACGTGACAGCTGCTGCCTGTCACCTCTGGGGAAGTGTCAGAGAATCCTAGGGTGGTTTGGGTGGGAGGGACCCCAAAGCCCCTCCAGTGCCACCCCTGCCTTGGCAGGGACACCTCCCACTGTCCCAGGCTGCTCCAACCCCAGTGTCCAGTCTGGCCTGGGCACTGCCAGGGATCCAGAGGCAGCCACAGCTGCTCTGGGCACCCTGTGCCAGGGCCTCCCACCCTGCCAGGGAACAATTCCTAATTCCCAGTGTTCCATCCAGCCCTGCCCTCTGGCAGTGGGAGCCATTCCCCCTTGTCCTGCACTCCAGGCTCTTGTAAAATAGTCTCTCTGCTTTGGAGGTGTCTTCATCAGGGTTAGATGGGATATTGGGAGGGAAAATAAATGGTTTCAGGAGTTGCTGGGATGGGATGGGATAATGGGATGGGATGGGATAATGGAGTGGGATGGATGGGGTGCTACGGGCAGGGATGATGCTCAGTGTCATAGTTTGACATGGGAGGAGTTTAGGGAAGTGATGCAAAAGCTTTTTGTGTAACTGACAGTCTGCTGAACCACTGGGAAGCTGTGGGATGGTGCTCAGGGAGCTGATGTGAGCTGAGATTTCCCTCCTGACACTTCTCCTGCTCTGGGAAGGGAGCAGGATGGCCATGCCTGGAGCCCACTCATTCCAGCCACCTGAGGCTCTGTCCCTGCCCTTCCCACAGCCAGCCCTTGTCCCAGGGCTCTCCCCAGCCCTGTCCCTCTCCCAGGCACAGATGTGCCCCCAGCTACATCCCCAGTGGACCTGAGACCTGCCAGCGTGCAGGAAACTGCTGAGAAGTTCAGAAGGAATTTTTTTTCTCACATCTTCATGTTTTCAATTACTGTGTATAAGCACAGACTATTTATAATCAGGAGAAGGTACTCAACCCACGCCCCCAGGAGATGCAGCCTGGTTCAGAGCAACGTTCAGAGCTTAGGAATAATTTTTTTTTTAGGCCCCCGATTTTACTAGAATCAATGAAAAACAACTGAAGTAAGTCAAGCCCAACTATTTCCTCTCTTTTTTCAGAGAAATTTAAAAAAATGGAAGAATGATCATTTGGGGTCAACCCAAAATATTTCCCTTTTCCTCCTAATTAATTTTTTTGCCTAATTTCAAAGTTTTTAAAAATAACTAGGTCCACTATGAAAGAAATTCCACTTTCAGATGACAAATGGAAGCTGAAAGGTTTTGCTTTGAAAGTGCTCTGGTGTTTCTGATGTGAAACATAAGACAGGTTGAAAAGAAATATTTTGACATTTCACTTCCATCATCCCCTTACTTTTATTTTCAGTTCAAACTATCAGCTACACTCAGCCCATATTCTCCAATAACCCACAACCCCCATCCCTCCACTGAATTCACTCCTAGTGAAAAATGATCCACAGGTCTCTACACAACATTTGGTCCAAGCTGCTCAACGACTGCTTTTAATTTCTGCTGTCTTTCCTTGGATTTTGCTGGTCACCAGCAATGGCAAGGGCAGCCACAATTTGGGGGTCACAGCCCAAAATGAGAGGGAGAAGACTCTCAGCAGGCCATAAAGAGATCCCAAAGACATTATTTAGTGCCATTTGGTACCTGCACACGAGCCCACGGGTGTGGCATGCCCAGCACGGCGTTCCCAGGGATTTGAGGTTGAAGGACACTGCTAGGAGAGAGAATTTTCCAGCAGTGGAGGATCTTACCCATAGCCCTGGGATTTTCCAGGGCACGTGGAAGTGCGTCTTTGCTAGTCCTGGCCTTGCAATGGCCCCAGGTTTGCTCAGCTCTCACTTTAAATGAGCTGTGATCAATTAGAAGCTCAGCTTGCTGCTTATTCAAAGAACATATAAATCTTCAGAGTCTGCTTTTCCCTTCTGGACTGCCTTTGGAAGACTGAAAATAAATCCAGTGCCAATTCTAAATATTTTCTGTCTCTGTGTTCCCAAGCTCAGATGAGTCTGACGGCTCTGGAAGCTGCAAGGAAAGAACCAGAGCAGACCACAAGTCATGGGGGAAATTTTCACCTCTTGTTACCTTTGAAGGGAAAATATTCCTGCTGGTTTTCTTCTGATTTTAGACAAATGTAGGCTTTTGGGGGGACAGATGGGAGGGTTCCAGCACTGCTACTGTTGAAACACAGCTGTAAAGACACAAGGAAACTTCTCACTCACCTGAGAGGTTTTGAACTCTGTACAGGAGCTGTCCCAGGAACTTCCATGAAGCAGGTTCAAATTCACTTTAAAGGGTGGGGGACAGGATTCTGCTGCCTGGAAGTGCCCCTTCCTAATGGGTGGCTCCAAATTAAAGCTGCTGGGCAGAAGGATGGAGCTTGCCCAGCAGCTTTCCTTCCGTGGCACATCCAGGCCCACGCTCCCCCAGCCTTCCCAGGCTGTCAGGAGGCACTTGGGAACATGTCCCACATGCACTTAGCCCAATTCCATCTGTGCTGGACTGGCTTTCCCCCGGGAATGGAGTCACTGGAGACCGTGGAGCCGAAGGTGGGACAGGGCCTGTGCCCGCCAGGGAGGGAAGGGCCCTCCTGCCCTGCCAGGAGCCCTCCTGGGCTGGCACTGCTGGCCCTGCTGAGCCCGGGCCTCTCCAGCCTGAAGGATCCACGATCCCTGGGTTTAAAGCAGCGCCCATCCCTGGGGGCAGTGCTGTCCCCTCACACCAGCTCTGCTGCCTGGGGCTGGCACTTGCCCTGGCCCCCAGGAGGAAAGGCCCCAGGAATTTCTGCTGGGGCTCAGAGCACCGAGGGCGGCCCCTCAGGCCCAGGGTGCGTTGTCAGTCCCTTCCTCTGCACACAAGGTTTGCCTCCTGAAGCTCAGAACAAATTGTTGCTCCTCCACTTAGAGCCTTATCTTGTGGGTGCCCCTGTTTTTGAGAGCTGCTGACTCACAGAATTACAGAAGTATGGCACGGTTTGTGTTGGGAGGGACCTTAAAGATCATCTACTTCCACCCCCTTCCACTGCCCCAGGCTGCTCCCAGCCCCATCCAGCCTGGCCTTGGGCACTCCAGGGATCCAGGGGCAGCCCCAGCTGCTCTGTGCCAGGGCCTGCCCACCCTCACAGCCAAGAATTCCTGCCTAATGTCCAATCTAAATCTACTTTCCTTAAGTTCAAAGCCATTCCCTGGGTCCTGTCCCTTTGTCCCTTGTCCCCAGTCCCTCTCCAGCTCTCCTGGAGCCCCTCCAGGCCCTGCCAGAGGCTCTGAGCTCTCCCTGGAGCCTTCCCTTCTCCAGGGGAACATTCCCAGCTCTCCCAGAGCAGAGGGGCTCCAGAGCAGAGGGGCTCCAGCCCCAGATCCCAGGCTATAATAGGAACAGTAGTGTCCTGTTTTCAGGGTAACTCTGCTGTTCAGGATCCTACCCCAGACCCCACCCAAGCCAGTCAAAGAGAATTGCTTGATTTACATCAGTTGATAATCCCAGCTGGTATCTAAAAGCAGAGGAAAGAGGCAAAGTTCCATAAAAACAGAGCTGGATGCCTGGAAAACCCATTAAAAACCCTCAAACTACAATGGATAATGAATCCTTAGTTGGCCATAATATCTGTGTAACCCAGTGGGCAGCTGACATCACATTTATCTTCCAAATGTTACCTCTGGTCCCTTAAAACACATTATCAGCACAGATTTGTGTTGCTGGAGAACTGGAAGCATAAACAGTGCCATTAAAATCTTTATCAGTCAGACAGTGGCTGGGAATGGAAGTCCTGTGCTGAGCCTGTCCTCTCCAGCGATGGCCCCGGAGATACCCTGCTGGAAAAGCTCTGCCAGGCAGCCGGGGAAACCAGGGCCTCGTGCTGCTGGCCAGTTAATTGTGGGTTACAGCGGCTTTTTGTCCTTGTTGTGGTGGTGGTTTGGGTTTTTTCTCTTTCCCTCAACACTGGAAATTCATTAGTCACAGGGGCGGGAGGTTAAACGGCACTGCGTGCAGAGCGTGGTTTATTTTAGGTTGCACAAGCTTCACAGAATTTCTGCCTAATGCTTTTGCATTCTCTCCTGCCCTCTCCTCCTCCTTTCCATTATTCTTTTCAGTCTAACAACTAACAAGACTGATCTCAGTGCTTCCTGATCCCTGCTCCCCCTCCCAGCTCTGCCTTTACAGAACTTCTCATTGTAAGGCAGCTGAATAGAAAAGATTCAGAGGCACAAAGGCTCGGAGGGATTTGCTTCCAGTCAGTGTGCCCTGAGGCACAGGTATCCCTGCGTCCTTGAAACCTCACCAGCACTGAGCAGATGTGGGGTCTTAAAGTGCCCTTCCAACCCACGCTCACATTGCTGGTGCTCCACCTCTGCCTGGCACTCAGGTTCGTGGGTGCAGATGAAGCTGAAGGAGGCAGCAGGTCCCACCAGTGGGGATCTGACCCGTGATGCCTCTTTCATAGCACAACTTGTTGTCTTGGCTCTGAATTTGTGTTCTTGTTCCTTTTTTCACGAGCCTCATGGTGATGTTGGTGTGTCCTTCCTTCCTATTCAGCCTGCAGTTATGCTCATTTGGATTCACATCATTCCAAGTCTTCAAAACTTAAAATCTCTGTGACTTTAAATGGGTGTCCACATCTCCATCCAAATTAGCTGCCCACCCTCCATTCTTAATCCAGGGAGCAAAATGGATATTCCAAGAGTGACGTCTCCCACCCTGAGTAAATCTCTAAACTAAACCGGGTGCCTCAATCCCTGGTGGACTCTGTGGGGCACCAAGGAGCCCAGGGCACTGCCCCTGCTGGAGCTGCCACGCTGCAGACCTGTTTGAACCATAAAATCCCAGCCTGGTTTGGGTAGGAAGGGACCTTAAATCCCACCCAGTGCCAGCCCTGCCATGGCAGGGACACCTCCCACTGTCCCAGGCTGCTCCAGCCCCAGTGTCCAACCTGGCCTTGAGTTCAGGAATGGGGCATCAGCAAATCCATGTTGTTGTCCCCTCTCTATGGTGATTTACACCAACCAACATCCTCACCTCAGGGCATGGGAAGGACTCAGAGAAATCTGAGTTTTTGTTTTACAGCAGGAATAACTATTTGGCATAAATTAACCCAGGCGACCACCACAAGCCATGGAAATTCCCCTTTGGAAAATGTTCTTGAGGAAGCAAAGCGGGGAGGGAGATGGATGGGGGAACAGTTAGAGGCCAGCCACGCACTCCATCAAGCCTAAAGGAATGAGCTGTCACAGGGATATATATAGGGAGAGGGACACTGCTCAGTAAATTAAGGCCCTGCCAGCCCTTGACTCCACTCCAAAGTGCTAATTGGAAAGCCTTCAGCTCCTGCTGTCCCCAGAGAGCCACGTCTCCACTGCGGCCTGCCCTCCCCAGCTCAGCTCACAGATCCCATCCTCTGCTGCCTGGGCTTTTCCTGGAAGGGGCTCAGGAGCCTGAGGACAGGAGGAAATGTGTTTTCTTTGCTTCTCCACGGCTCTTCTGAGCTCTGCTGTGCTGAGTTGGAGCACCCAGAGGACAGGCTGGTCCCTGGCTGGTGCAGGGCCGGGTCTCACCAGCCTGAGGTTGTGCCACTGGGTCAAGCTGGAGACCTTCTGCTGGTGGCTGGTGGCAGAGTCACCCCACTGGGAGAGAGGGACGCTCTGGCCTCATTACACCTATGGAATAAACACTGAAATTTCACACTCTTAATTACAGCTCTAACTGATTCCACTGTTACTGATTAAGTACCAATTATGCAGATTTACTACAGCCTGTGGCATTGTCTATATCCAGCATCTGAGGGCCCAAAATTACTCCTATTAACCATTAGGGTGATATCTGAGATACTGCTCCTTCTTGATTAACTGGCAGGAGAAACTTGATTATGGGCAGGGAAGGCCTGACTTTCTAACAGTGGTGACTTTGATAGTTGGACCCATCTCATCTTGGTTCATAAAACCTTTGTGTTTCCTTTAGAGGAAATCTTTGACACATGGTGGGTGCATTTCCCAGCTTGTTTGAGTGTAGCTAATCCATCAGAGCTGGGCCTGGAGAGGTCATTACTGCACCACTTACTCTGCACTCCCTTTGAGAGAGAGAAGCTACTTGCACTCTCTTCTGTGGGAGACATGAAAACTTGGCAATGTACACTTTTATCTCATTTCATAATGGAAATGCACAGGTGCTCTGGAGTTATTGGAAAGGCTCTCCCTCCCCGGAGGTAAAATGTCATCACCTTGTTCAAACCTGGCCAAGAAATGCAGACAAAGCCTCTGCCTCTTCCAGGAGAGCCCCAAGAGCTATAATTGCCTGAAGAAATTAGGAGTACAGCTCTTCTCCATGACCCAGTAGTAACAATTGAAGAACATTTTCCTCTCAGTTCAGACCAATCTCATCTGTAGCTCTGAGCAATCTAAAGTTTTCTTACCAAGTTATTGTAATTCCATCATTTTGAAACACTTTGCCTGTGGCCTCTTAGAAAATGAGCATTTTTGGTAACTCGGCGTTCATCTAAATAAGAGAGAGAGATTTTCATGGCTGTACAATGGGCTAGAGAGGCACAGGGACAATGCCACCTCAATGGGATGGAGGACAGAAAGGTTTCCTGCAGGAGTGGAGAAAACATCCACTCAAATGTGGGGATGTGCCAAAGTGCCGAGCTATTCCAAGGGACGTTGGGTTAACTGGGACTGGATTGCTTGGCTCTGCCCCTGAGGAGAGCGGAGCAAACAGGGAAAGCAGAGGGAGAACACTGCTGCTGCTGGAGTGCAGAGCAGGGAGGGCTGTGGAGAGGGCAGCCAAACCTCCTGCAGAGTGCTCTGGTCTCACAGCAGCTGCACAGGGAGGGATGCAGCCCTTTGCAAAGGGCTGGCACTAAGTGAAGAGAGTTGAAGGGAAGGCAGGGCGAGCTGAGCCCTGCAGGATGTCTCAAGCACCAAACTCCAGAATTGCTGGGAGCCTGGAAATGACCTCCAGGTGACAACCACCATAAAATATGTACTAGCCAGACTAATAAATTAGAGATAATCAAGGAAGCCTCACCTCCCAGGAGCATCAAAAAAACTTCCATGATATCTGTGAAGCTACTCCTGGTTTGCACCCTGGAGTAGAAGGATCAGACCCAAATTGTACAAAGCTGAGCTGTGCAGCTGTGCCCATCACACACATCCCAGCAGAAGGAAGGCACATCCTCTGACCAGGGGCAGGACCAGGGAACGCTGGAGCTGGGCCAGGGCAGGTTTAGGTTGGATTTTAGGGAAAGTTTCTTCCCCAGAGGTGCTGGCACTGCCCAGGCTCCCCAGGGAATGGGCACAGCCCTGAGGCTGCCAGAGCTCCAGGAGCATTGGGACAGTGCTGCCAGGGATGGACAGGGGGGATTGTTGGGGGTCTGGGCAGGGTCTGGGGTTGGATGGATGATCCCTGTGGGTCCCTGCCAGCTCAGAATATTCTGTGATTCTCTGCAGACAAACCTCACCCCGGACCATCTGTGTCTTGTCACAGTTCTCGACACAACTTCCCAAGGACAGAAACATCTCAGAACATCTTTGGCTGCCCCTGGATCCCCGAGCTCCTGCCATCCCAGCCACGCAGCCCTTGGGCTCGGGGTGTTGACAAGCTGCTGTCAGCACTTGGCTGCAGAAGCAGAGCCTGGCTGGGTGTGGAAGCTGGCCAGCCCCCCGTGCCCAGCACAGCTCGGGAGCTCTGCAGGGCTGGGAGCTCCGGCGTGAGGCACGCTCCACTCCTGAACAGCCAGGCTGCTGCTGGGCCTGCCATATCACCCTGAGCCCTGCCTGACCTTACACTTGGCTTTAATTACTGTTACAATCAGCACGGGTTTCTTGGCTCCCTTCCGTGCAGCCTTGCAGGGAGCAGCAGCTCTGGAGCCGTGGGCTCGCTGTGCAGGGAGGGATGTGCCCCCAGCTCCCAGGGTGGTGGAGACAGGGAGAAGGAATGAGCTGGGAGGAGAACCAAGGAAAGCGAGAGAAGTGCCAAGGAGCCTGTTCAGGGAACCAAAGTGATTTGAAAGAGCTGTGCAGCCTTTGTGCAGCTGCTCACATTTCATCTGAACACAGGGACGGGGATGAAATCAGAGAATCAGGGAACAGTTTGGGTTGAGAGGGACTTTTAAAGGTCACCTAATCCAAAATCCCTGCCATGCACAGGAACATCTTCAACCGAAGCAGCTTGCTCAGAGCCCTGTCCAGCCTGACCTGGAATGTTTCCGCGGGTGGGGCAGCCACCACCTCCCTGGGCCACTGGCTGTGGTGTTTTATCATCCTCACTGTAAATTATTCTAAACAGCTAATCTAAACTGACCTCTGTTAGTGTAAAACCATCACCCCTGTCCTATCAAGGTGTGCTGGAAAGCGCTGCCCATGGCTCTCACTCTGTGATGGTGCAACCTCAGGATTTGTGCCAAAAATGTGATTTACACCACACAGCACATGACAGCCCCTAAGTGGCTGTAGGTGGGACACCTTTCCATGGCCAGTGCTTTATCAGCTCCCACCAGCACCTTGTTTGTTGAGATTTAAGAAGTGCTGCTGCACTCAGTGCTGACCACAGCCTTGGTCATGGCATCCCAGGCTGTCCCTCAGGCCTTCTGAGTGACAGATCTGACTCTGAGGCCTTATTGCCATTTCCTGGATGTGTCCTGCAGCACATAAAGGGTTACTGTGCAGCCAAGGAGCTCCTGGTGAGACAAGGGCAGACAGTGAAAGCATTAATCACAAGGAAAAATGTCAGGAATGTCACCCTCTGCAAAATCAAGCCCTTGTTATCAGTTTGAAAGACAGTCATTCTGGGGTTTGCATCCTGCCCAGTCCTCCATCAAGCCAGCACCAGTGGCATGAGCGAATTTACCTCTGTCCTTGTGGCTGGGCACTTACAGGGGCACTGGCCACCCCCCAGTACAGGGACAGAGACCTCCCTGCCTGTCGGGTGGCCTGCAGGGATGTGGAGCCTGGAAAGGCAGGGTCCAGCCCTGCAGGGAAAGCCCCAGCGTGGTGGCAGGACTGGCTTCTGCAAGGGCTGGGGACACTGGGCACAGGAGGGCTCTGCAGGACTGAGGAGAGAGCGTTTGCTCCGTGCCTGGGAGAGCAGGAGTGGCACAGCAGTGATGAGGAGCTTGTGGGCAGCTCTTGTGGGAAGGAACAGAGTTCCCCAGGGCCAGAGGAAGGTGACACCAGCAATGCTCCTCTGAGTCAGTTCCAGAGCCTTCTGTTCCCTGAAATCCAGCCAGGTCTCCCCGTTTTGAGTCCCTTGAGTTCAAGCTTAGATGGGAGCAGGCGTGCAGTACGGTAACAAGGACAATACAGGTGTGCTCATATGAAACAAGGGTACCCCCAAACAACTTCCAGGCATGCAGAGGACCTCCAAAGGGTCCAGAATCACAGAATTGTTTGGGGGGGATGCTTTCAAAGGCCATCCAGCTCAGCCCCCTGTCACGGGCAGGGACAATTTCCACTGAACCAACCCAGCCTTGGGCACTTCCAGGGATGGGGCAGCCACTTGTTGTCAGTAAGAACAGAAACCACACAGTTTCCAGTACATTCCACATTCCTCCTCCAGTTCCAGTCAGTTCTGCACCCCTGTCCCATGTCCAAACTCAATCTCAGATCTGTTCCTCCTGAGTGCTGCAGCTCCTGCAGCCCACGAAGGGCTCTTGGGTGGGCTCTTGTTGTGGTGGCTGCTGCAGGTTTCACTGCAGGAGGTTAAGGATGGACATCTAAATGGGAAGCTGTCCCTGTGGCCGTGGTTCTCTGTCCTCTCCATCAAAAATAATAAAAAAATCCTTTCCTTTTGATTTTCCCACCAAAAACCCATCCCCTGTCTGGAGGCCTGGTGTTCAGTGTTCTGGGTGAGCCCTGAGCAGAGGTGGCTCAGGCTGGACAGGGCTGGAGCAGCCTGGGACAGTGGGAGGTGTCCCTGCCATGGCAGGGGTGGCACTGGGTGGTCTCCAAGCTCCCTCCCCACCCAAACCATTCCATGGTCCATGCAGTGCTCTGGTTCCTTGTCTGCACTCACCATCAGATGGCAGAAGGAGCTGCTCTCTCTGGGAGGTCCCTTTGCACAGAGGGGACAGGGACAGAGGCTGCATTTGCTGCTGGAAAGGTCTTTCCTGATGGGGAGCTTCAGCCAGCTCCACAATTTCTATGGAACACAGGTCACAGCCCTGAGGATAAAGGTGTTAGAGAAGCCAGACTGTGTCCCCTGGCTCCTTTGAGGCCACACAAGTCCCAGCTTGTGAATGAAGAAATTGAGACACAGATTTTGGAATCCAGGACTGGTTTGGGTTGGAGGGATTTTAAAGCCCACCCAGTGCCACCCCTGCCATGGCAGGGACACCTCCTACTGTCCCAGGCTGCTCCAGGCCCTGCCCAGCCTGGCCTGGGATGGTTCCAGGGCTGGAAATCCTCTTCCATGCCTGTAGCCCAAGGTCTTGCAGTACTTTTTTCCACTGTGGACTTAGGTGAAGCCAACATTTGTTTTGCAACAGCAGAGACTTTTACAGCCAGACACAGGAGGGCAGAAATGCAGCGTTACACTCTCATGGGGACCTTGAACCCCAGCCCCAGGCTGCTCTTGTGGGGATTTATGCACCTTACACACCTGGGGGGTAAGGGGTGACTGTTCCCAGGCCAATTCCCTTGCAGTAACACCAACCTATGTGTGAAGCTGGCAGCAGAGAAATTACCTTCAAGGACTGGAAAAGGGTGAGACACCAACACCTCCATCCCTGGGGGCTCTCAGAGCAGCCTGGACAAAGCCCTGAGCAGGCTGGTCTCATCCTGGAGCTGACCTGCTTTGGGCAGGAGGCTGGACTGGGAAAGTGCTGAGTTCTCTCCCTGCTAATGAACCTGTGACCCTCTGGGTTGTGAGCACAAAAACCTCCCTGCTGCTGCTGTGCCCCAAGCCACAGCTCTGAGAAGAACCTGGGAGCCTTTTCCTGCTCCACGTCCTCAGCTGAGCCCTGCTGGGCCAGCAGGAAGTCTTTGAGGATCCACTGGCTTCTGGGCTGGGGAGCCGAGGATGAGCTCTGCAGAACATTCTGTCTGGTGGGAGAAGCTGGTCTGGGTTGGTTTCCTTTCTCACCAGGAAAATCAGTATAGCTGGGAGCATGCAAAGAAATGGGAAAGGGCTCCCCAAAGCTGATGATTTACTTGGTGGATTAATATAATTACAGATTTTTTTTTCAGAGAAAATTTTGCATCTTCACTCCTTTATGAAAGAGATTTTCCATAAAAATCCAAGTGTGAAGGCAAAGGAACAAAGGCTTGTCTGCACTGATTTATCCAAGTTGAAATGGGCTTGGAGCACTGCAAAACTGGTCAGTTTTTCTTGTGTGGTATTGCAAACATTTTTATATTTATTCTGTGTGGATTGTTTGTGATATTGGACCACTTTAGCGAAATTACCATGCAAAAAAATTGACTGTGTGAATTTTCAAATTGTGATGCTTTCCAACTGCATAGATCTGTATTCAGTGACCCCAAATGGCCAAGAGCAGCTTTCACATCTCATTGGGAATCACAATGATTCAGAACTGAGAAAAATTGATGAGAAAATTGATTTTAATGGAATTTCAGTGGAGAATAATCCAAAGGAGCATTCTCATTTTGCACTGGCACTCCCCTCTGGGTCTGCCAGCTCCTCTTGGAAGTGTTTGTTCCCAGGTTTGCTTTATGTGCTACTCTTTTCACCTGTACAGAAGCTCAAGGGATAGCTGACATTCCCTTGTGTTGCCTGAGCTAAATCCCACCACCCTGAAGATAATTTTTTACCTTCTTCAATCCAAATGTTCTTCAAGGTATTGATTTTCTGCACTTCCTTCAAGAGAAGACCAAATGTCAACACCAGGAAATTTTTCAGAAGGTGAAACTTCCTGCTTTTGACTCCTCGTTAATTAACTTTCCCTTTTGTCTCCTCCCCAAACCTGATTTAGTCACTGGGAATTGCTGGGAATTGAGAGATGAAACTCCTGCAGTCCTGTTGTGATGGGTCCAGGCTGTGATGGGCCCATGCTAGTCCTGAGTTCCACCAGGCTGGGATCAGGGCAGATTTTGCACAGAGGATTTGTTTGGACTGTCCATTTTAACCTGCTGGTCTCCTGGCTCGGGTGCCTGGAGCAGAGACAGATCCTCTTGGTGGGTTCCAGGGCTGCTCTCACCCCCAGCCTGCAGGGCAGGAGCTTCCCAGAACGCTGTGGGAACTGAGGACCCTGGAGAAATTGGGATAAGCCTGGCTGCGTTTCAGTAGCATCTGGGCTCCTCTGGCTCCCTTTGAAGGTTTCAGCCTTTAACGAATTAATTACCAAACATCATTTAAAGCACACTACACCCCACCCTCAGCAGAGGTCACAGGATGTCTGTCACTGCAGCAGCTGAGGATCTGACCCAAGGACAATTTGCTTTGTTTTGGGGGAAAATTCCTTCCTGAGCGTTTCAAACAGCCAAGCCTTGGGCTTTAAATCCACCCACTTACCTCCGGCACAGGCGTCCCCCAGCCACAGAGGAGTGCCAGAAAAAATGCAGGGAAAGTTCCCCGAGTCCAAAATGAATTTGGAGAAGCCAGGGCTGCAGAGCAGACTCTCATTAGTCTCGCTGCCATGCTGCCTCTTATCCTGCCACGGCTTTTGCACTTTCCAGCAGCTGCTTCTGTCCAGGGAGACACCAGCAGGGCTGCAGGACAGCAATGTGGACAGCCAGCCCTGCCTGTGTGACCAACGTGCTGTGCCCTAATTGCAATCTGCCAGCCCGGGCAAACGGGCTGATTTGCTGGAATAAAGACAGCCCTGAAAGCCCCTGTCCCCAGATGAGAATGATTCTGTCTCCGATTTGTGCCCGTGACTGAGTTTTATGAAAAGCTCCCCCAGACTCCTTCGTGCCATGAGCAGAGCAGGCAGTGTGGCACTTCTCCAGACACAGCAGTGCTGCCCCAGAGCTGGAGCAAGCAGTGCTGCTGGGCAGCTCCAGCAGGCTTTGGCTGAGCTAAAGGCACGCTCACAGGCTGCTGCTCTACAACAGCTCTCACTCAGGTGAGCTGCTGGCCTGAGCAGCTCTTCTTGCGGATTTAGGGATTAAATCCCCACCAGCCGTGTCTCAGTGGACTCACCCCGGCAGGAGCTGTACCTGCATCATCAGAATTACAGAGTCATTAAGGCTGGGAAAGCCCTGTGAGCTCCAACACTGGAGTTGTCTGCCCAAAGCAGTGGTGGGGAATCGCTGTCCCTGGAAGTGTCCAAGCAGCAGGAGGATGAGGTGCTCAGAGACAGGGGTTGCCTCCTGGCACTGAGGGGTTAGGGCTGGACTTGACCTCCGGGGGTTTTCCAGCCTTAACGATTCTGATTCTCTGGTTCTCCCTGTCAGCCTCACCCTCGAGTGATCCCTGCCACCCTCCAGTGCTGTGGGATCCCAGCTGTGATCTCTGCTTTGCACATCTTCTCATCCTCTCCCTCTGCTCCTGCCTGCCTTCTTTTTCTTTCTCCCCTTGGTGGTGTTTTCTGTCATCTGCCCCTCAATTTTCCCTTCATCTTCCTGTTCCACGTCTCATAAAGCTTTTGTCAATAAATGGTGACTGCTCAGGTAACTAGTACAAAATAAAGCCTTGGAAAAACATCTGAATGCTGTCTTAGGGACAGCAAAGAAACTTCTGAGTATTTTAATTCACCCTTGAGTCAAAAATAAAAAAGCCAACAGATGCAAGGGCTGGTATTTTCTTCATCAGGAGGCACAGACCCTGGCGGGACTCGAGCTCTGATCCTGGCCCAGATAGGAAATGAGCTCATGTTATACAGGCTCAGCCACACAGCTCTCCCCCTCTGCCTTTCCCCGTGTGATCTCATGGATGCAGGGGTATAAACCACAGAGAGGAAGGAGGATGCTGAGGTGACCAGCCAGAAATGCACAACTGCAGTTCCTGCAAGGTCCTCCCAGAGCACAGTGCGGCTGTGATGCTGGGGGACGTGCCCACACGGGGAATGAGTGCAGCTGCACGTTTCTGAGCAGCTCCTGGGCCTCTTGCTTGCTCTTCTCACCTCGCCCAGCGGCCCTGAGGGACATTTGTCCCCCCTGGCCCGGGTGGGCAGCTCTCACTGGGAGGATCGGTGCTGGGAGCACTGGGGGAGGATCCAGCGCCGGGCACACCAATGTGACAGTGTGACAGCTCCGGTCCCGGACATTCGGCTGGCAGAATTTATAATGCCAGTGCCCAGCTGTGCCAAAGGAGCCCTGGAGGAGCTGTGGCTCTGAGGGCAGACGGGAAGAAGGGTCATTAACAATTAACGGGCCCTGGCAGGTAATGAGCCGGGTGGAGCCACAGCGGGGCCTGGTCCCTGTCCCGACAGTTCCTGTGCCCACATCTGTCCCTGTGCCCATCCATCCCTGTGCCCACATCTGTCCCTGTGCCCATCCATCCCTGTCACCTCCCTGTGCCCATCCATCCCTGTGCCCACTTCTGTCCCTGTGCCCATCCATCCCTGTCACCTCCCTGTGCCCACATCCATCCCTGTCACCTCCTGTGCCCATCCATCCCTGTGCCCACACCGGTCCCTGTCCCCTCCCTCTCGGCCTGGCACAGTGCCCTTCTGCAGAGCCCAGTGGGGCTGGCCGTGCTGGGCTCCCGTTGCTGGAAGTGCCAATTAACGCTAATTGGGCGGCACCGGGGGGCGCACACGGCGGGAGGAGGGGCAGGCATTCCCAGGCTCGGCAGGTTTCTTTCTTTTCCGCTTGAAAACGCAGAAATGTGTGCGATGGATGAGAACACGTTCCAGCAGGACGTGTTCTCAGGATGGAACTTTTATTCAGGCAATAAAGAAATAAACATCAAACTCTCCTGACGAGCCGCTGAGCGGAGTGCCCGTGGTCGGAGGAGGAGAGGTGCAGATCGATGCCTCTCATTTCCCATGGAGCAACAAGGAAACCTTTGGAGTGCCAAAAATAAGTGAGAATCTCTTAGATTAGACAGCACACTTTTATTTAGCGCTCAGACTCGCAGGACTGGATTTCACCCCTCCGGCATTGAAGATGGTTCTGTTTTGTCTCCTCCTCCCGTCCATGTGTGTGTCATTTCAGTTCCTGGGGAAGAGCATTCGAGATCCGAGTGAGAATGTCTTGTTTTGTCAATTGTCGTTATTTTTATTGCCGTCACACAAGTGTTCTGACCTCCAGTGCCTCTCCATTTCTCCAGCCACGTCCCGGATTTACGAGCTGCAAATGGAAGTGCTCTGTTCTCCATGCCGTGCCTGGGCTCCAGATGGCCGCGCCGCGCTGGGCCGGGACCTTCAGGGGAGCTGGGAGCAACTTCTGTGCTGCTGCGTTCAGAACTCTCCCCTGTAACCCTCACAGCCCCCGAGTGCCAGGTGTGATTGGCGCGGTGCCTGCACACAGCAGACTCAAACTTCCCGGCATTTGTTTAAGGAATAAGCTCAAGATTCCCGGAGTGTCCCCGGGGATGCGGCTCTAGAGCTGGGCTGCTCATCCTGCACGTGGCATAAAGGAAATATTTCCGAACTGCATTTCATCCTCTGGGGGCTGGGTCTCGATAGGAGGGGGAATCATTGCAGAGGTGATGGGGCTGCTGAGCCAGAAACAGCTGAGACATAAAACTCCTTGTTTGAAACCATCTATAACAGCAAAGACAAATTGTGAGGCTGCCTGGAGAAGCAGGTTGGTTATTGATAAAGAGGCAAGAAGGGGATTCCCAGAAACTGTGAAGGGACACAGCACAAATCAACCCCCCAGTGCTGTGCTGCAGGGGAGGCTAAAAAATCCACTAACAAATTTCTAAACTGGAAATCGCAGAATTTATGAAGAGACGTGGAGTAAATGATGGGTCCTTTTCTAAAGAGAAAGGGAAAGTGCTGGGAAGGATCCACTGTTGAGGGGAGAAACTCACTTCCCTCTGCCTCTGCTTTGGCCAGCTCAGGTGCTTTAAAAGATGCTTCCTGCTTTTCCAACAGCTGTGGGAAGAATTATGGCATCCTGCATCCAGGGATGTGCAGGAGTAATCCAGCCAAGCTCAGGAATTCAGGATGACTGCAGAAGTGGCATCCCCCTTCTAGACTGCTGGAAGTAAAGAGAAGTGAAAAAAATCTAAAGCAAGAATAAAAAAGCAAATGTCAAAAAAAAAAAAAAGAAAAGAAAAGAAGAAGAAGAAGCAGTCATTGAAAAAGAAGAGTGATTCTGGCAATTGTAACTGCAACTAATAGAGCAAGTATTGAGCAAAATAAATTCCTGCACAGTGGATAAAGAAAGGGAGACCAGCTCAAACCCACAAGCATATGCCCAAGTACATAAAGAGTAAATCTCAGCAGAGAAATTTGTTGCCTATTTTTAGCTGGAACTATTAGTGGATAAAGAGTTTCTGTTTGGATTTTATTAAAACCCTTGCAGCGCTGCTCTCAGGATGAATTCAAATTCGTGTTGCTTGGCCAGGCTGCAATGGAGGGAAACTGGGGTGTGAAATGGAACTGGGGTTCAGCATCCCCGAGCCTTGCAGAGACACACAACACCCCGGGGACAAAAGGGGTGTGAGGACACCAGGGGAGGGACACAAGGATAAGTCCCTGGGCTCCAGAGAAGGGCACATCCCCACAGGAATGTCTGCCAGGCTGCTGGAGAAGAGAGAAATGGGGATCCAGCTCCTTTGTGTAACTCCTGCTGCAGTCCCGAGGACACTCCTGCTCCTTTTCCAGCCCTGAAGGGAAGTCCTGCTGTCCCTGCTGTCCCTGCTGTCCCTGCTGTCCTGCTGTCCCTCAGCACAGCTCCAGGCCCTCCCTGCCCTCCCAGGTGTCCCCCTCTCAGCACACCAGTGTGCAGCAAAGCCCTGCACAGGGCAGTGATTTCCCTGGGCAGGGATCCCCAGCTCTGCTCTGCTTCCAGCCCCACCACAGGCACCCCTGGGAATGCTGGGGAGCTCCAGGGGTCTCCCCAGGCTGTGCTCAGTGCCTGGGGGCTGTGCTCAGTGCCTGCCTGCCCTGCTGGCCTGCCCAGCAGCCAGTTCCACGTGAGCCCATGGTCCTGCAGCAGCTGAGGGGCTCGGGCAGACTCACCCCACACCAGGCGAGGGATCCTTCCATCATCCCAGTGACTTCACCAGAACCCAGAGCACGTGCAGACACCTGCCCCTTCTGCTGGTTTGTCTTGTGGTCTCACCCTGTGAGCTGGGACAGCCCTCCAGGTGATGCCACCTGGCCATCAGATGTCCTGTGTCCCCTCTCCTGGCAGCCAGAACTCCACAGGTGTCTCAGACACCCCAGGACTTCTCAAATGGTGCCAGACACCTTTCCCTGGGCAGCTCAACCCCAAATCTGCTGATTTCTCTGTAGGTGCCTTGGTTTCCCTGAAGTTATAAAAGCTTCTGGACCCCTTAGAATCACAGAATCATTAAGGTTGAAAAAGAGTCCCAAGATCATCCACCTTTCCAAGGAAACCCCCATGCCCACTGAACCATCTGACAAAGAGCCAGGCCCTCTCGTTTTTCAAACCCTCCCCGCTGCCCTGGGAGCCTGGCCCAAGGCCTGGCCACTCTTGCAGCAGAGGAGATTTCCTGCTGTCCGTCCTGACCCTCCCTCCCTGCAGCTCGAGACTGGTGCTGTCCCTGTTTTCTGGGAGGAGAGGCCAGTCCCCACCTCGCTCTGCTCCCCATCTCCAGCCAGCTGGGTTCCCGAGGAGTTTTCCCCAGAGCAGTGAGGGGAAGCAGCATTTCCAGCAGCTCTCCCTGCACTCCAGCAGGGATCCGGGATGGATGCACGGGGCACGCGGAGAGATTAAAAGCAGAGGCTCCAAGTCAGAGACATTTTAAAAATGTGTGTGCTCAAGTAAAGGACTTTTTAATGTTTTAATAACAAATATTACAAGATATTTTTCTCCATGCCCGGTGCCTGCTGAGCCATCACGCTGAGCCTGTATTTATGGCACTGTAAAGCACAATGAAGGCAGCAGCACTAGGAATACTAATAGCCTCCAGTTTATTACACTAAGCCTGAGTGCTTCATTTTAATTGCATGGAAACATTTAATTTGTTAGATGAGGTGTCATGTAGTTTTCCTCAGGCACCAGTAACTCATACCCACACTGGGACAATCGAACAATCTAAGGGAGGCTTTAAAATTAAATGGATTTTACTATTTCTTACCTTGTTGGGGTGTGTGGGTGGCCAGACTCTTGGACCTTGTAGAGTTAAAATATTTTGGACTCTTTTTTGTAAGACTTGGTGGGGGTAACCCAGCCCAGGCCAAAGGCACAAAGCATTTGGTGTGTCCCCATCTCTCCACACGGACCGAGGATGCTCCTGCCTGTCCCCGTGCCTGGAGCTGCTGGTGTGACCAAGGCCAGACTCTTTGCTCAGCCAGGGAAGCCCATCTGGGGAGGGAGGGTGGCAGTCCAGAGCCCAGCTGACCATGGGTTGAAGGCCCTGAGTGCTGGCTGTGCCTGGCCAGAGGAGGTTTTCTCCCCGGGGGCGGCTGTGGGGCTGTTTGGGTTTTGCTGGCACGGGGCTGGGAGCACAGGCTGGGGCTGTTCTTGCTGAGCTCCCCCAGAGCCCAGGCCTGTCCTGCCCTGCAGGGCCACTCTGGGGAGGGGCTGGGGCTGCCTGGGCTGGTGGGAGGGGACATGGCCAGGACAGGTGGCCCTGACTGACCCAGGGGATGTTCCAGACCTTATGACATCATTCTCAGCATACAAAGTGGGGGGTGGGAGAAGGAGGAAGGGGGAGACATTTGGAGTGACAGAGTTTGTCCCCCCAGGTGACAGCTCCGTGGGAAGGGCCCTGCTCTCCTGGAGATGCTGAACAGCTGCCATTGGCAAGGGGAGACTTAACTTCTTTTTCTTTGCTTGTGTGTGTGGTTTTTGCTTTCCCTGTTAAAGTGTCTTTATCTCAGCCCACCAGTTCTCCAGCTTTTACCTGATTCTGCCCTGATCCCTGGTGGGGAGTGAGGGAGGGGCTGCTGGGTCACACCTGCACACCCTGTCCTGCCTCCCCAGCACTGTTCTGAGCAGTTACTGTGGCAAAGTCTCAGGAGTGAAAGGGAAAGGAAACCCAGCTGAGCAGGAATGGATTTCACAGAATCAGGGAATCATGGAATGGGTTGGGTTGGGAGGGACCTTCAATCTCATCTCATCCCACCCCTGCCAGGGCAGGGACACCTCCCACTGTCTCAGGCTGCTCCAGTCCCAGTGTCCAACCTGGCCTGGGACACTGCCAGGGATCCAGGGGCAGCCCCAGCTGCTCTGGGCACCAGAGGAACAGTGACATTACAGGACAGAGTTCAGTAGATGCTCTGAAGCAATGCCAAACTGGGACCTGTCAGAAAAATGGACATTTTATGACAAGAACCCATTCAAGAAGTAAAAAGGAAGGCTGCCAGCGTGTCCCATGTGGGAAAGGGGCAGAGGAGAATGCAGGTTTTTGGAACGAGCTGGTTCTCTCCAAGTAACCACAGCAGTGCTTTCCTCTGCACACACACGTGCTCAAAGGGATGATGAACATGGGATGAGTGCCTGAGTCAGCACAGCTGCATTTGTGCTGTGCTAAGGGCTGCACCTCAGCCTGGGTGCCATCCTCACTGCTGATCTCACACCTTGGGCCAGCAGCGTTAAAAACCTTCCTAATGGCCGTGGAAAGTGATCAGGGCTTTCCAGCTGCACAGGGAGCTGGGACTGCAGGAGCCCTGCAGAGCCCGTGGTAAATACCTTATCACTGCAGGTTTGCAGGGAGATAGGAGTTATCTGAGATAGGCTGCAGTTCAGCTCCCACTTTATGGGCTCAGTGCTGTCATGTCCGTGCTATGGAAGAATAATTCTCCCAGCAGGAATTACTGGGGAAGAGGAATATTATGCAGAAGAGGAGACTCTGCTGTCCTTAATATCCACATTATGGCCTCTGAGGCAGCGAGGAACTGCCATGGCAATGAGCAAACAGGGCAGTGACACACAGGGGGGAAGGCATGCGTTAATGACAAATGTCCTGGCCAGGTCCTACCATTCCCAGTTACTTTGGACCTTTGGAAAGCCAGGATTGTGAGGGTGGGCATGCCCTGGCACAGGTGCCCAGAGCAGCTGTGGCTGCCCCTGGATCCCTGGCAGTGCCCAAGGCCAGGCACTGGGGCTTGGAGCATCTGGGACAGGGGAAGGTGTCCCTGCCATGGCAGGGGTGGCACTGGATGGGCTTTGAGGTCCCTTCCATCCCAAACCATTCCATGACTCTGTGAGGACTTGCACATCACAAAAACCATGAGGCTGTGCTGTAAAAACAGGGGATGCACGACAAATTCTCATCCTGTGGTCACATTGCCTCAAAAGAAGGAAGTCACTGGGGAGGGGGTGAGGGGTTGATCTCCTGAGGATGGATTTTTGCTCCACTAAAGGTGTTGCAGTAAGAGCTGAGAAAGCTGAGAAGGGTTTTTCCATCAGCAGCTGCTGGAACAAACCTCTTCAAAAGTGTCAGTGACTCTTTTTCGAGTGTGCATCTTGTGGGAATGCTCCTGGCTTCAGAATCTAGAGCTGCACCGAGGGGCTGCTCCCAGCCAGCACCCCTGACTGGTCCAGGGCTGGGCCTTTGGTTTGATTTGGGAGGCTCAAAGAGGCCCTGCATGAGGATGGCTGTGGGATCCCAGGCACCGCTCCCACCAAGAGTGACAGCTCACGTTGAGCTGTGCACAGACTCTGGGAACTTCGACTTCGGTTTTGCAATTGCCCCAGAAACCCAATTTTAAGTTTCTCCTCTGACTCGAAGCACAACCTTTACGATGTCCCCTCTCGGCACTAGTGCTGAGGATCTCCCCCTGTCCTGCAGTGAGTGAGCTCAGGAGCTCTGCAGGCACCAGTAATTCCTGTGGCACTGCCCAAGCAGGCCCGGCCTGGGAAGGAAGGCTTGGCTCAGAGGAGGATTGGCAGCCCAGAGGCACAAGGGATGGGACTGCAGTCAGCATGGGTGCATTGTCCCCCTTACCTCTCCTGGAGGCCACAATTCCCAATCCTCAGGTCTGTCCCTGCTTTCAGACTCCTTAAAGCAACAGAAAGGCCAAGAACATTCACAAGGTCATCACTGAATAATTCTGAATAATCAGCAACCCTGGGATAATCACAGGTCACTGGCAGGGAACAGGAGCAGAAAGAGACAAAAAAAAAGTTGGAATTAATTATTTCCCAGACATTTATCACTACTTTAGTGTTGCTAAAATGAATATCAGGCAATGAATTATTGTTCATGAACAGCACAGAAAAATCTCAGTAGCCAACAATTTTTAATTTCTACAGCTATAGAAAGCTGTGACTCTGAGCAATCACACACTAAATCTTTCACTGCTGCCAAAGAAACGTTGTCTTGTTTCTTCTCCCCACTCGTGTTCCCGTGTCCAGCTGCAGCTCCTGGGCTCTCTGGGATCTGATTTGGCTCCTCAGCTCAGCAGGAATCAGCAATTTTCTGATCTCCACAGAGGAGAGAACTAATTTGGCTTGCAGACGTTACATTTCCATCACTAAACAGAAGGGTGCCCTGGAGCAAGCACTGTGTCCTGTCACTGCTGCTGTCCCAGGTTTGGTTTTGACCAGGTCGGGCAGTTGGGCTGCAGGGTTGTTCTGGCTGGGGTTCAGGGCAGAATCCTCTCCACCAAGCTCCTTGGTCAGGAGGCTCCTTCCAGCTCCAGGTTCCTCCCACAGCAGCCCCAAGGAACCCATCCAGTTCTTGAGGGAGTGCAGTGGTGCCAGGCACAGGCACAGGATCCCCCTGTTATCCCACACAGGATCCCCCTGTTATCCCAGGGCTGTGGCAGTGGATCCCCCTGTTATCCCACACAGGATCCCCCTGTTATCCCAGGGCTGTGGCAGTGGATCCCCCTGTTATCCCAGGCATGTGGAGCAGGAGAAGACACACAAGGAGCCGTGTTCATCAGGAGCGCCAGGACAAGGGGGAATGGATTCAAACCGAAAGAGGGTAGGTTAATATTGGACATTGGGAATTAGGAATTGTTCCCTGGCAGGGTGTGAGGCCCTGGCACAGGTGCCCAGAGCAGCTGGGGCTGCCCCTGGATCCCTGGCAGTGTCCCAGGCTAGGTTGGACATTTGGGTTGGGGCAGCCTGGGACAGTGGGAGGTGTCCCTGCCATGGCAGGGGTGGCACTGGAGGGGCTTTGGGGTCCCTCCCACCCAAACCATTCTGGGATTCTGTTTATGAATCTCACTATGGGCATCTAATTTCATAACTCTTGACCAATGGTCCAAACTAATTTGTAGTTATTCTCTTAGCAATTAATTAATTTATAATAGAAGAATAATTTGCCACTTTATGCCAAAATCAGCATGTTCAGATGGGGGGCAGGGGGCTCGTTTTTCTGAGGGAAAGACAAAGGTGCTTTGTGCCTGATTTGAATTTCAGACAAACATTTAACAGATCACTTTGCTTTCCCAAATGCACAGTACAGGCTCTAAGAGTAGCTAAATTGCTATAAATTAAAGTTAAATGTCAAAAAGGCAAAGATGTGCAGGAATGCAGGAGACAATCTCGGTGCAATTGGGGTTGTTACTGAGCTGCTTTTATCCACTTTGCTTGCATAGAGTTAAGTGCTCTTCCCGGAAAGGGGGACTTTTTTTTTCTTTCTATTTTTAAGTAACTCCCAACCCCCAGTTCCACCGAAATAGGATGTCATAATTTCTCATTTTCAAATATCATCAGGGAAAGAATTGTGATTGTCCACTCATTGTGCTTATCATTTCAGTGGCGTTTTGCAGCCTGTTCTTGGTGAAATGCCATCCTTTGACTATAGCAGGCATCAACCTGCCCAGTAACAGAGAAATTAAGATGCCATTTCTACCTGGGCTGAGTCGTTGGCCTCTGTGGGAAGGGAGTAATGAAATCCCTGCTTCTCCTGGCACTTTAAAATAGAAAATATCAGGGGAAATGCAGTGTGAGCTCTGTGTGACAGGTGAGAAAACAAGGTTCAGTGTTCCAGCAGAAAGGCATGACTCCAGCGAGGCCAGGCTGCTCTGGGCCTCCCGCTGTGCTCAGCTGTCCCCAGCCCCAGTGTCCCCCAGCACGAGCTGCAGGGTGGCAGAGCCCTGGGCTGGCACTGCACAGCCCCTGCCAGCCCCAGCTCCCAGCCCCAGTGTCCCCAGGGCTGCCCTGCCCTGCAGAGCCCCGGGCTGTGGGACCTGCTGTGCCCCAGGGCACCTGCTCCACCCAGGTGTTCCCTCAGGGCCCTCTCAGGGAGGTGCTGGCTCTGCAGCCAGTACAGGAGGTGTGCAGTGTGGGAGAAATCCAGATCCACCCTGTCTGTTTTGGGGGTCCTGCCTGGTGTCCTCACCTTGGGTGCACTTCTGCAGGGATGGGACCCTTCAGCCACAGCCAGGAGAGGCACCACAGGAGAGAGGCTGGAACCAGAGCAGGGCGGGGGAAGGAGATTTCTATTCCAGGGATGGAAAAGCACCAGCACAGGTTGCCCAGAGAAGCTGTGGCTGCCCCATCCCTGGAAACATCCAAGGTCAGGCTGGGCTCTGAGCACCCTGGGCTAGTGAAGGTACCCCTGGCCATGGCAGGGGCTTGGACAGATGGCTTTTAAAGGTCCCTCCAGCCCAATCCAAACCGTTCCACGATTCTGTGATTCTGCTGTACAGGGCAGGCACTGGTGTTTTAGCATTCCTGTTCAGCCAGGCCTAGATTCCCCATGCCATGTTTCTAGGAAATGCAGTTTCAGTGACCTCCAACACCTGAGCAACACTTCTGCCTGGTGGGAGCTGGCACAGTCTGGGACAGCCAGCCAAAGCTGGCTCTGGCAGGTGGGTGCCAGGAGAGACACAGCAGCTCTGTGGGTTCATCCAGAGCCTGGAGCAGGATGAAAGGAGGGAGGAGGAGCAGGATGAAAGAGGTCCAGAGGGAACCCATGTGAGGGATGGCTGAGGGCATGTGGATGTTCAGGTGGAGCAGAGGAGGCTGAGGGCAGAGCTCAAGGGGGCAGCTCTGATCTCTGGGATAGGGACAGGGAATGCTGGAGCTGTGCCAGGGCAGGTTTAGGTTGGATTTTAGGGAAAGTTTCTTCCCTAGAGGTGCTGGCACTGCCCAGGCTCCCCAGGGAATGGGCACAGCCCTGAGGCTGCCAGAGCTCCAGGAGCATTGGGACAGTGCTGCCAGGGGTGTCCAGGGTGGGATTGTTGGGGGTCTGGGCAGGGTCTGGGGTTGGATGGATGATCCCTGTGGTCTCTCCCAGCTCAGGATATTCTGTGTTTCTGTTATTCTATGACCCCCAATGGATCTCTGTGTTTATTAGTCCTCAGCAAGTCCCAGATGATTTAAATGGCCCTTCTGACCACAAGATAGAGGAAGCAGCACCCATGAGCCCTGGTTTTATCTAGTATCTTGTATTTCTTCATTTTCAATGTGACAGAGACACCAAGAGCTGCAGTGCTGTGCCTCCCTCCGTACCCACACAGCAAGGAGCAGGATTTCTCCTTGGCAGGCGATGAGACACATCATGCAAGTAAAATGCTGCTTCTGACTGACATCCCAGCCATGCCGTGCTGCAAGAGTGAACCCTGGAGCAGCAGGGTTCCTGAGAGCTTTCTGTGTCCCACAGCTTCCCCCAGGCAGGCGCCAGGCCGGAGGGTACAGGGTCCCTGGGGCACTCGGGAGCTCTCCACGGTGCAGGAGCCCTTTTCCCTGGAAAGCAGGCACCAGGCAGGCCGGGATCCCGCGGGGCACGGCAGGCAGGGCAGTGGCAGTCCCGTGTCGTGACTCCTGTCACTGCTCCTGAGGCTGCCCCGAGCCCTGAGCCCCTGCTGCCACCTTCCCAGCTGTGCCCCGGGGACTCACACGGGGCTGGCTGGCATGGGCAGGTTTTTGACACCCCAGGAAGGACAAAAGCCGTGTGCTGGATCCCTGTGTGGGGTGGGGGCTGCTCCTGGCTCTGGGACAGGACAAACCTGGGACAAAAGCTCCCTGCAGGGCTCAGGGTGAGCCAGCACGGGTGGGGGGATTCCTCCCAGAGGGAATCCTGGACTCACAGGTCAGGCTCTCATCTGATGGGTTTGTCTAGAGAAATTTTTGGTGAAGGATGTGTTTGTTTTTCCAGGCTGGATTCCTAAGGAAAATCAGCCTTTTTTTAACTGAAATATCTGCTTCTCTGTCTTAGTCCACCTTCATAACTTTGAACCTGCTGACAAATTACAGACAATTTTTCTGTCCCAAAGACCTTCACCTTCTACAATGTTCATGAAGAAATGTATTATTACTGTTGCTGTTAGTAATGAAGGGATGGGACTGTTTTCAGGCTGAGAACAATTTATTGCTCAGATAAACATCAGCCCCTGAGATTCTACAGGAGCAAGCTGTTGGCCATAGCTCAGCAGTCACAAGTTCTTTGTTACAAGGCAATACAGAACTTTCTAACCCAATGGACAGATGCCACAAGGTTTATTTTGCTTTTCTCACCTATCACTTTTACTTACTTCTGCTGCACTGCAGGTACTTTTGTCCAATGGCTTCAGTTTCACATGCACACATGTGCCTCTGTTATAACTTCTAAATCCCAGCCTACTCCACACTATTACATTTCTACACTATAAACCCTTCACCATCTTACCCACACAGTGGCCCACTTACTTAAGGCATATTCTTACTCACAATTATCGAAATATAAATTTATGAGTTTTCTGCTTAATGTCTGTGTATTGTATTTTTGCACCAATCCAAGCTTCTTCCAAGGCTGCAAATCAAACTATTCAGTATCTGTGGAAGTTTCTGTTTTTCTGATTCCCACAGAAATGTATCTGGATTAAACACTCCGGTGCTGCCCCTGGGCACCAGGCACAGGAGCCTGGCTCCACCCTCTCTGTGGCCACCCTTGAGGGGTTTATGGACATCAGCAGGAGCCCAGGAGCCCCTGCAGGCTGAGCAGTCCCAGCTCCCCCAGCCTTTGCCCAGGGCAGAGCTGCCCCAGTCCCTTTAGCTGCACCTGCATATCCTTTGCCTTTGCTGTAAGGGTTTAAATGAACTCTTTGGATGAGGCAAAAAGCCTCCCACCCCCAAGGCAGCCAAGAACAAGCTGCTGCTCCCAAACTTCACCTTCTCCCTGGCAGTGGCAATGTCTGTGCCATCCCAAAAGGAGCAGGGCACCTACTGGGTTCCTTGGGCAGTCCTAAACCCAAAGCCCAACACAGCTCTCCAGAGGGGACCAGGAGCTCCCTCTGCACTTCCCAGGCTCGTTTGAAGTGTGCAGGATCCCTCTTCCACCCTCAAATGGAACCTTTATAAAAAATCCCCATGGAAGTAAATAGCTTCCCTTTCCCTATTCTCTCTCCTTCTCCAGTGCCTCAGTTTCCTCCCAGCACCTTCAATCCCTGCTCAGGCTGTGCCCAAGTCCAGTCTGGGGCTTTGTTTCAGAATGCTGCCTCCAGGACCAGTGTTGTTCCTTCAGGAGAAGGTGGAAGTGTGGGGTTTTTGGTTTTCCTAAGGCCATGGACTGTGTGCCTCGTGTGCCCTGGGCTGGTCCAGCTCCTGCACCAGCCCTGCCCGAGCTCTCTGCATCCCCAGGGACCTCAGACCTCCCTGGGCAGAAGCCTACAGGAAAACAATGCAGAGGAGATTTGCTCCTGTGCAGCAGCAGCAGCAGCAGATTGATTTATCACCCAGTCATCCATGGCATGGAGACTCACCAAGTTCAGAAATCACTGGCCTGAGAGTTTGGGAGGCAGAGGAGGTGGGGACTGCATCCAGCTCACAAAGAGACACAAAGACAAGGGCCCTGCTAGCCCAGTGAGCAGCCGAGCCCAGGGAGCCCCTGCAGGACTGCTCCTGTCAGCATTTCCCTCCTGACCTGGCAGAGTGCTCTGCTGCTTTCAGCACCTTGAACCTTCATGCTTTTCATTTCAGAATTTCCCTTTTTGCCTTTAACTGGTTCTTCCAGAAACAAAAATAAATACTGTTCTCCCTGTACATACATATATATATATATGTATATATATAAATATGCACTCACAGACACATATATGTTACACCTCATAAAATTCCCAGAGAAGCCAGCAGCAGGATTGATTGAAACAGGCAATTTCGTAGCAAGCTGCAAAGTTCTTCCCTGAATCAGTGAGTCATGATGCCCTATAAAGCACGCACTAAAACGTCATAATGACCTACTGCTATTATTTCTTCCTTAAATCTTCCCGGGGAGAGGAGCAGGAGTTTGCAGAGGGAGGGCAGGAGGGGCTGAGCCGAGTGCAGACAGCCTGGGGAGAGAAGGCTCTGCCTTGCTCACAGCCCATGGTTTGGGCTCAGGGAGGAGGCAGGACATGTCTGTGGGCTCACAAATGCCCAGGTCATCTGTTTACATTTCTAGGAACAGAACAACTTGGATCTCAGCAGCCTTTGCCGTTCAGCCCATCACTGCACTGCCGGAGGCCCCGGAGCTGCTGCAGGGCTGGAGCCCCTCTGCTCTGGAGCCAGCCTGGGAGAGTGGGAATGTTCCCCTGGAGAAGGGAAGGCTCCAGGGAGAGCTCAGAGCCCCTGGCAGGGCCTGGAGGGGCTCCAGGAGAGCTGGAGAGGGACTGGGGACAAGGGACAAAGGGACAGCACACAGGGAATGGCTGCCACTGGGAAAGGGGAGATTGGGCTGGGATCTTGGCAAGGAATTCCTGGCTGGGAGGGGGGGGAGGGGCTGGGCTGGAATTGCCAGAGCAGCTGGGGCTGCCCCTGGATCCCTGGCAGTGCCCAAGGCCAGGCTGGACACTGGGGCTGGGAGCATGGAAGGGTTCCCTGCCATGGCAGGGGATAGGATGAGGTGGGCTCTGAAGTCCTGTCCACCCCAAACCATTCCGTGATTCCATGGTTCAGACTAAGAAAGAGACAACTGAGGGATAACCAGCTCCCATCCAACCCTGCCCTCCGGCCCTGGGAACCACTGTCCCTCGTGCTGCCCCCCCAGGCCTTGCCCAAAGGCAGAACCCCCTCTCCTGCTGCCACCCGGGGGATCAGCCACCCCCAGTTTGGGGTTTGGGGTTCCTGAACGGGGATCCACCAGGCTCACGCAGGTCCCTGACCCCAGTGACCCTCCCAAAGTCTGTGGGGACACTGGGGCCCTGTTTCTGTCCTGTGTCAGGGTGCTCTCTGGGGACACTGGGGCCCTGTTTCTGTCCTGTGTCAGGGTGCTCTCTGGGGACACTGGGGCCCTGTTTCTGTCCTGTTGAGGTGCTCTCTGGGGACACTGGGGCCCTGTTCCTGCCCTGTGTCAGGGTGCTCTCTGGGGACACTGGGGCCCTGTTTCTGTCCTGTTGAGGTGCTCTCTGGGGACACTCGTTGTTGCTGACACTTGCTGGATCACTTCCTGGGCTCTGTGTAGGATTTTCTGAGCAGATACAGCAAATTCAGTTGGATTGACACGCAGATGTGTGGAGCCATAAATGTCATTGGAATGAGACACAAGGACACAGGACGGTGAAAGCTGTGTGATATGGAAGATGAATAGCATCCAGACAATTTATTTTTTAACCTAATTTTGGTGTCCGGATCCAGTTATTGACATCCCAGCGTGAGAGAGCAGACTGAAGTCCGTGCCTGCAGGTACCTGTGATGCTGCCAGTTAAACACGTTTGTGAGTCTTTGCAGGACTAAAGACTCAAACAGCACAAGAAATTTAGGAATACAGATATCATAATTTAAAAAATTACTTTCAAGTCTTCCCCCCCCCTCCCCACACCAACTACTGGTTTGTTTGTCTTATTTTTGATCAAACTCTGGTTTTGTTGGCAGCATTGCTGAACGTCTTGAATTTCCTTTGATGGGATTGAAAAGCTGTTTCCAAAAGTAAAAAAAAAAAAAAAAGACAGAGAAACTTTCCAACGCTGCCTTCTTTTTTTTCTGACTTAATTACACAGTAAACAAAGCAGATTTATTTCTGAGCACACCTGTATTATTTCTAAGAGCTGTTGAACATCTGTGAAATGAACAGATTGTCTCCTGTTTTTCAATAAAAAAGCCCCAAACCAGAACAGGCAGGGCTGGAGGCTCCTCTGGCCATCAGCCCCAAGGCAGCAGCTCCTCTGCTCAGCTCCAGCAGCTCCTCAGAGCTCTTCTCCAGGGGCAGGGAGGGCACCCGGGGATGTGAGGGGGTGAGTCTGGGTCTCAGGCTGTGCATCACAGCATCAATGGGACGGGGAGCTCGGGGAGCTCCAGTGGATTCTCTGCTGTCTAAGGGGTTCTGTACATCAGTCACAGGATGCCAGGCTGGGCCAGCTTGGAGGGACCACAGTTGTCACCTGGTGCCAGCTCCCTGCTCCAGCAGGGCCATCCCAGAGCTCAGGGCACAGCAGGGTGTGCTCACAGCTCTGCAATGTCCCCAGGGAGGGACACCCACAGCCTCTCTGGGCTCTGCTCAGGGCTGGCACTGCCAGGGCAAGAGTTCTGCCCCCTGGGCAGGGGAATTGCTGGGCTCAGCCCTGCCCGGGTCTCTGGGGCCATTCCTGGGACTGGAGCAGAGCCTGGGCCTGCTCTGACCTCCCTGCACACAGGGACAGCCAGGGACACACAGGGACAGACAGGGACACCAGGGACACACAGGGACACCCAGGGCTGAGGTCCCTCTCAGCTGGGGCTCCTCTCCAGGCTGAGCAGCCCCAGCTTCCTCAGCCTCTCCTCATGCAGAGGATGAACCTCTGGGCTTCAGTAATAAAAAGGCTTTCTGCTGCCCAGCTGTGTGTTTTCATTAAGTCCAAATGAGTTTAATGCATTCACAGTTTAATATATTGAAGATGCTCCCTTTGGTTGAAATTATCAAATTATCAAAAGCTGCTGTCCAAGAGGAAGATGTGCAGACAGGCACAGGGAGGAGCAGAGGCAGCAGAGCTGCTTGAGCTAAATGTCCTCAGGAAACCAGTCCAGAACAGGGGGTGTTGCTGGACTTGGGCCTGAACTCCACAGTCAGATCCCAAACTGCACAACAGGGACCCCAACTTCCCTGTCACAGCCCAATAGAATCACAGGGTCCACATGGAATCACAGGATCACAGAGTGGTTTGGGCTAGAAGGGACCTCAAAGCCCATCCAGTGCCACCCCTGCCATGGCAGGGACACCTCCCACTGTCCCAGGCTGCTCCAAGCCCCAGTGTCCAGCCTGGCCCTGGGCACTGCCAGGGCCAGGGAGAACATCCATGACAAAATCCTTCCCAGCCCCTCACTGACACTCTCATCAAACACAATCAGCTGTACACTTTGTCCAGCTGATGATGAAGCTCATCACAATGGGAATTTACAGCACAGGAGCTCTTTAGAGCAATGAATTTGTCCATCACTGTTTGGGTCAAGTAATTTTTAACATCTGCACCAGCAAAAGACTCTCTAGAGCTTTATTGTCCCTTCATCCCCATCAGAGCTGCTGATTACGTGAAGAAAAGCACTTTACGTGGGCCGGTGCCAGGTCAGCCTGAGCAGTTTGCTCCTGCACAGAGGCAGACTCGTGGGTGCTGGAGGATGAGGCAGAAATCCAGCAAAGAGTTAAAGGACATGAAAGCCCTTCCAGCAGCAGCTTAGTGCACACAGGCAGAGCAATTGGGAAGCGAGCACATTACTGCCTGAGTGAGTGACCCGGAACGTCATCATGACACATCACTATTGTTCCCCCGCAGAATATTTCCTTTGGGAGCAAAATGAGTGAGGAACGAGTTCCCAAATGATTGCTAACAAGAAAAAAAAAAAAAAAAAAAGAACTGGGGAAGGGGGAAATAAAAGGGAGAAAAGATCCCAGAAAGGCTTCATAGGCTAAGAGCAAATTACTCTGCAATTCAGCGAGCGATTTCATGGACATGCTGCAGGGATAATGCATTCTGAGTGGCTAGAATTTCATTTAATTCCACTTCATTGTTGAGCATCTTTTCCAGTGGTTTTATGACTGAACACCGTGTGCCCATTCTCCTTGTTCCTAATCTGGCTTTTTGACAGTCACACTGGATATGCCATGTTCGTGTTTGTTTGTGCGACGCCTCTTCTGTCCTGAGACAGAAGCACTAAAAGGAAAATGTTCACAAATGAACCTTAATTTTTCCACAATTACTGTTTAGGCTGGTGACTGAAGGTTTTTGTCTCTGCTGTGCATCCAGGGTGACGCAGGCTGTCAATCACTCATGGATCAATTAATTGATCCATCAATCCATTTTCCTACCTTGCAGAAATCCCTGCAGCTGCCTCCAGTGACCGAGGGGACACAAAGCTCTGAGAGCCTCAGCTCAATGGCATTTGCACTGCTCCAGAAGGAACTCTGGGACACCCTGTGTGGAAATCAGGAGGATCTCTCAGTTTTCTGTAGCTTCCTCATGAAGCCAGAAGAAATCTTAAGTACTCTGCACAGATTAACAGAGTTATTGAATGGTTTGGGTTGGAAAGGATCTTAAAAACTGTCCTGTTCTCCCTGCCATGGCAGGGACACCTGCCACTGTCCCAGGCTGCTCCCAGCCCCAATGTCCAGCCTGGCCTGGGACACTGCCAGGGATCCAGGGGCAGCCACAGCTGCTCTGGGCACCCTGTGCCAGGGCCTGCCCACCCTGCCAGGGAACAATTCCTAATTCCCAATGTCCCATCTAACCCTGTTCTCTGGAAGCTTGAATCCATTCCCTGTGTCCTGTCCCTCCAGGCCCTTGTAAGGAGTGTAATTTTCTGGACCAGTCTTGGACCATTTGTATTTGCCATAGTGCCACCAGCTGGAAACATCAAATTATTCCATTTTTGTAGCCTTTTTGTTTTATTCTCTTCTCTTCCTGTGGTGGCTGGATCAACCTGGTTTCCTTGGCAATAGCAATGTGACAGCAAAACTGTCCCAAGTTATTTTTCTCTTGGATTAGTTCCATCCTTGGAAGGTCTTTTTCTTACAGAGAAAGACAGAGAGCTTCTTGGAACATGTTAATTCCTATTTGCTTCCCAAAAAGTCATCTCTGGGAATTAACCTGACCCTTGCTTTGGCTGTGAGCTGTCTGTGCTGGGGAGTGATGGCTGGAGAGGAAGGGTGCCATGGCAGGGCTGCTGTCCCTCCAGGAGTGAGGACAATGCTCAGATCTCCCTGGATGAGACGTTTTCCATGCAACTGGGGATAATTGAGTGTTTTCTTGTGCAGCCCCATCTGCCCGTGGCCACTGTTCTCTCCTGCTTTATAATTAGCTCTTGCACTGTTGCAAGGACTGATTTGTCATTCTGTCTTTGTACGATTTCCAGCACAACGGAGCTCTGATACAAAGCACATTTCCATGTAAAACCACTATTTGCAGATCAAGTAAAAGGACAGCCTGACCTAAAATCCCATTTTGGCCCCATGGTAAAACGAAGGCAACAATTACAAATAAAAGGACAATAGAGGAAGAACAGAACTGGGAAGATGGTAATTAGCACAAATGAGAAGCTGTGAAATTCAAATAGTTTGCTCAGAAAACTGAAGGCATTAAGGAAAGTCCCAGGAATAATGAATTGTAGAGCATGTTAGAACCACAAGGGATCTCAGCAATGACATTTGGCTCTTTGGTGGTGGAGAAGAAAGTAACAACCTGTTCTCCAGCCCTCAATATATTCTCACCTTCCTCTCCCAGTTTTAAAATTAAGAGAAGATTTATTTGTATTTCATGAATATAATTAGGAATAATTACCAAGGAAGATACTAAGAAAATACTGGGAATGAGTTTGTTCAAAAACTGTTAGGTCATTTTAATGCACTTAAAATGTTGGCTGAGGGGGAATCTGCACAGGAATGTAGGAAACCCCACATGGCTCAACATGAATTTTACTCTGAGTAAATCTACTCCTAGCCATGACAGCACAGGAAGGATTTTACACAGACAATTGCAAAGGTACCCACGGAGATTTAAGGAATGCAGACTGTGCTAGGGAATAGGGTTAAGGGGTCTTGGTAAGCAAGCAGAGCACCAGAAATTCCACTGAGGGGCTGCAGCAAAGACATCAACAGAGACTCTCGAGAAAACAAGGAGGGAGATGAAATTAGGAAAGCAGAAACATCTTCTGCTTCAATGGGAGACACCAGTGGGACTGAGATGAGTACACTGGCCAGGTGGCTGCTGTTAGTTTTAAAAAGGAATTTGGGGAAGCATTTTGAGTCAAAAAAAAAAAAGTGTAAGAAAAACTACTGGAGATCTGGAGAAAGTGCCTTGCACTGAGACTTTCACATCCAATCTGCTTATAAAAGAAAGTTTATGAAAGGGAAAAAAAAAAGAGGAAGATGGAGAGGTGACTAATTTGATTAAGGTGTGTAAGTACTTTCATAGGGAAAAAATTGTGGTTAGCAAAGTAGTCTTTAATCTTGTGGAGAAAGGAATATTTATGACTGGAACTGGAATCCTGACATATTCAAATAGAAATAATTTTAACAGAGTGATAGACCAGGTGAAGGCAGTGCCATGGAAAGTGCTGCATCTCTCTGCTGCTGAGGGCTTTCAAATCAGGACTGAATTTCTTCCTCAAGGAGTCACTTTTGATTTCAGCCTTTCAATCTGTTGCTAACCAGCTGAATTCAGTAACAAATCAGAGGCCACACAAAATGGTCAGCGGTGTCTCGGAGCCTGGAACTGCTGCATCACCAGCACAATGCTCCAGGGTTTGGCTGTTTCATGGAATTCCGGGGTGTCAGGATTCGGTTCAGGTGCTCCTCTCCCAGCCACCCTCTCTGACCTCTGAGTCACATCCAAGAGCTTGGCCAGAGCAGGGGACATCTCACATCTCAGCTGAGGGAACTGGGTTGGTTCAGCCTCGAGAAGAGAAGGCTTGGGGGTGACCTTACTGCAGCCTTTCAGTGCCTGAAGAGGAGCCATCAGAGAGGCACTTTGGGCAAGGTTGTGTAGTGACAGCATGGGGGAATTGCTTCAGTGACAGAAGCTTCAGATGGGATACTGGCAAGGAATTCTTCCTTGGAAGGGTGGGGAAGTGGCACAGGGTGCCCGGAGCAGCTGTGGCTGCCCCATCCCTGAAGTGTCCAAGGTCATGATGGACACTGGGGCTGGGAACACCTCGGGCTGGTGGGAAGGTGTCCCTGCCCCTGGCAGAAGGTGGGACTGGATGAGTGTTCCAGGCCAAACCATTCTCTGATTCTCTGATAAAACCAACCTGACAAGCTGCATTAAGGAGTCTGGCCCACCTCCTCCAGCACAGTATCCATCATTCCTGGGCTTAGGGGACAGCCCAGGAGGATTTTGCCTTGATGAGATGGCTTTGCTGGAAGGGCACCCAATGGCATCTTTCCCAGGACATAAATTCTGTGTCAGTGTGAGCACAACTCTGCCCCAGGGGCTGAGGCTCCCGGAGCTGCCACACACCAGGGTGGGGATGTGAAGGTCGTAAAGGGCAAAGGCAGAAGTGGAAAACTGTTCCTGCCAGCTGGCAGAGTTTGGAGGGGATGTCCAAGCAAGTGGCAGTCAGAGGACACTGGGTATGCCTCCCTGCACTCCAGGGAGAGCCCTGGGAGAGCCCTTGGAGACCTGCTCCAGCCCTGCTCCCCCCAGCCAGCCCAGGGGCTGAACCCCACACAGGGAGAGCCGAGCTGCCAGCTGGGACCTGGAGCTGCCTGCATCCACGATGCGAGTGTCATCTCACTGAAGCAGAAAATAGGAACGTGTTGAGCCATCACGTGGCCTCCTGCAAAGATTGAAGTGCTACCAGGGCTTTCTATTTGTGTGCATCTCCTCATTTCCTAATTATCATGTTTTCCCCCCGGTCCTTTCAGCAACAAATAAACAAATAAATACCTAAATGTTCCCATCCCTGGAATAAGAGCTGGAGCATCTCTTTAGCCCACAGCCCTTCTCTGGAGTTCACAAGGCTCGGGCTGGCACCGGTGACCATGGTTTGAATTAAAAATATGTAGAAGGGAATTTAAAATCACTGGGCCAGATCATCAGCTGCTGCAAGTCAGTGAAGACCAGCTGAAGCCAACGGAGCCACAATGATTTTGATTAAGCAGTGAGATCTGACTGTATGCAAAAGAAGCCATGCCCAACCTCACTCGTACCTCCAAGCTCTCACTATTTGCTGTCCTCTGCAGTAAGAGAGGTTAATTATCATCATCTGGAAGCACCAGAGTGAAATTAAGTAAAGGAGAATTTAGGAGGCATGTCAGGAGCTGTAGCTCTGCTAGCACAGCATATTCTGTGCATTTCTCCCCAGGAAGGGGAGGGATGGCTGACCACGTGTGTCAGGGAAACTTGGGGTGCTCAAAGGGCCAGGAAAGATGCTGCAAGGAGCAGCACCCTCCATCCTGGGAAGCAGATCTGGTGTCTAGATGAGCTGCTCCAGTTCTTTGACCCCCTGTTTCTGAGTGATCACATTTCCCAGTGGGAGTGCTGAGCAGGGCACAGGCTATCTGAATTATTATCCAAGCAAACACTCTCATTCTCAAAATCTGGGAAGTTTTCCAGCTTAATTAACATTAACATTTGTTTTCACTAAGCCGTCTGTCAATGTGCCACCAGAAGCACTAAATATGAGCTCTGAGCACACACACGGGTAGGTAGCAATTCAGGTGGAGCACAGAGCTTCATTTCCAGCTTTGTTCCTTACAAGGTTCGTTATTCCTGGGCTCTGTAAATCATCCCCTCCTCGAGCTGCTGCAGCCTCTCCCTGGACACGCGGTCTCATTGAAGGCTAATGACCAAACATCCTGTAACATCCTCGCCTCAGCTGCACCCAGACAGCAGCCCTCATTGCCTTCGCCGTGCTGATGTTGGCTAGAAAGGCAAGGCAGAAGGGAGATGGATTTCTAGTGGCATTCTGTCCCAGTTCTCCTCTCAGATCTGTTCAAATGCAGATTTCTTACATACCACAGAATCCTAGAATGGTTTGGGTTAGAAGGAATTTTAAAGCCCATCCAGTGACACCCCTGCCATGGGCAGGGACACCTCCCACTGTCCCAGGCTGCTGCCCGCCCCAATGCTTGGACACCCCCAGAGATCCAGGGGCAGCCACAGCTGCTGTGGGCACCCTGTGCCAGGGCCTGCCCACCCTGTGCAGTGAATGCACAGAGATTAATTCTCCATCTTCATGGGGTCTCTTCTCCTTTGGTCACCTAGTGGCTTTGGTGACAATCAGTACTCAAAGGATGGTGAGACAGTGATTGAGTCCACTGCAGAAGGGGGCTGAGATTGGCCAGGTGGAGAAACAAGGATACAAAGTGGGACAGCTCAGAGTCGTGGAAAATGGCACCAGGATTTCCAGTGCTGACACAATCACACCCCCACCCTCAGAACTGAACATCCTTTGGGCCATTTCCTGCATCCTCCTTGAGGAGCTTTAACCTTGTCTGACTGCCACATCAACGCTGGCCTTACCACCCTGCACAGCCTTCAGATGTCATGGCTGGATGGGCTTGGAGCAGCCTGGGAGAGTGGGAGCGTCCTGCCCATGGCAGGGGCTGGAGCTGCATGGCCTTTAAGGTCCCTTCCAACCCAACCCAACCCATTCTGTGACTCTGTGATTCTGTTCCTCCCCTGAATGAGCTGCGCCTGGGCAAGCTGTATGAGACAAACAGGTTCTTCCTCATCTCTGAGCTTGTGCCATCTTCTCTTTGCTCTATTTAAAAGGCCAATTCATTTCTTCTGTCTCCAGCAACAAATAGGGCTTTCCTCATTCCTGGGTCTAGGGCCTGAATCCTCATCCCTTCCCCTGATTCACCCAATCCCAGCACGACTCCTCCCAAGCAGAGAAACCTCCCACAGACATTGCCAGGGGTTTGGCACATGATTTCAAGGTCAGAGCTCCTCAGAGTCAACCTCTCCCTTCTGCTGGAAGCTGCCACGTGGAAAAGGCCCCACAGTGACTTGGTGCCATCCACGGCTGTGCCAGGAAAGGGCAGAGTGAAGAGCTCAGGCCCAGCCATCAGGTGCATTACCATGGGTTGTCCCACTCACCTGGGCCAGGTGAGTCCCAGGCACTGCCCAGGCTGGAGCTCTGAGCCCTGTCTCCGTGGGGTGGAGGTGGCTGCTCTGAGGCCCCATGCCTGGTGCCGGCTTGGGAGCGGAGCTGCCCCTCCATCCTCTGCTTGGCAACAGAAGGAAAGGTTGGCATGGCAACTTCTTCTGACGAGGGAAAGGTTGTTAGAAAGGGACTGAGATCAGCTGTTGTCTCGTCCACTGAGAGAGGGACAAGAAGGAACAATTTGAATTAAAAAAACCCCTCAGGGCTGTGAGTGTTCAATATTCCACAGAGAAGCGTGGCACCCGGCTGGCGGGGGAGGCCACATCATGTCCTCACTGCCACCTCTGATGTGTGGGCAGGATAAAGCTGCCAGGGCTGCTCTGGATTCACTCAACCCCTTCAGTGCTGAGCCTTGAGTGGGGCCTTGTCTTGATGCTATTTCAGCTTCAAGGGCTCCTCAGGACCTTGAGCTCTTCTCTGTTTGCACCAACATACAAGAATCTCTTCGTTTCCCTGTTGTTCCCTGGCTCTGCCATGCCACTGTCAGAGGCCTTCAGATCTCTGCACTCACCTGTCCTGCACCCTGCTCTAACACCCTGCCCTGTCTTATTGCCCCACTTCTACCTTTGTTCTTCAAATTCCCAAAGAACAACTCAGCTATTCCCAGTTTTCCTAGCTGAATCCACCTCATTCCAAGGAATCACAGAGTCACAGAGTCAGAGAATCATTGAATGGTTTGGGTTGGAAGGGACTTTAGGGATCATTCAATTCCAACCCCCTCCATGTCCACCAGGTCAGGAGTTTAGCAAGTTCTAAACTGAACCAGGAACCACCTCTCTTACACCAATCCCTCCTCTTTCTCCTTCTCCTCCTGCAGGACATCCTGCAATTACCAACCTGAACTACTCTGGCTGGCTGCTCTTGGAATTTGAAATATTTCCACTTCACAGTTCCAAATCTGGGATTAGAAATGGATCTTTGGGGCAAGGTAAGAGATGACAGCTGAAGGATCCCACCCTTAGTGAATACATTCTGATGGATGGGATTCGTAGGGAATTTTTAACTCTCATCCGTCCGTTTGAAATGTCTGTGGGCTCTGAACCCACCTTGCCTCTGCCTTCTAGCTAAAATACCCAGATTGAAGAGCAATTATCCAGAAAAAGAGAGATCATCTCCCTGCAGCTGCAGAGCACCCTTGGTGTTGAATGCATTTCAAATGAACACAAAGAAATGTGGAAAACAAGTCAGGGACACTCTGGCAAATGAATTCACCCCAGCACAGGCCCCCCTTGTGCCCTGTTCTGCAAGCTGAGCTCTGTCCAACGCTGAACCATCCCATTAACCTGGGGTTTTAGATTTGGGGTCCTTTGCAGCTGCTCTTGGACACTCCACGTCTTTCCTTAGCCCCTTGTTACACCTGTTCTTAGTCCATTTGGGGCTCCCTGGGGAGGCAGGCTCTCCCCTGCTGCTGCTTCTGAAAGCAGAAGTTCCCAGAGAGCTCAGCCTTGGCCTCAGGGGCACTCGTGGGCCAAAGAACAGAGAACAGCAGACTTTGGAATGAAATTCCTTAGGACACCCCGGTGGGGCAAGGAGGATCCTCAGACTGAAAACATCAGATCAGAGGGAGAAATAGGAAAAGTAACCATGAAGAATTTCCACTGGAGGTTCAGACTTTAACAAGCACAAAGCTGGTAGCAATGGTTTCCAGGAGGACCAAGAAAGGATCAGGATGTGCTTGCTTTGGGTAAGGAGGGCAGAATTCATGGAATCACAGAATGGTCTGGGTTGAGAGTGACCTTGGAGATCATCTAGTTCCAACCCCTACCATTCCAATTTATTCTTTAACTTCCCCTTGTTAAAAAAAAAGTAAAACAAAACCCACAAAACCACAAGGCAGAATCTCGATCTCCCCACAAAATAAATAATAGAAACAAGCAAACCTCAAACCTTTCTGATCCCAGCACAGAATCTCAACCTGCTATAAACACTACTGGATTTAAATATCAAGAATATTCAGTGCATCAACAACAAAATATAATCCATGTTATTTCATCTGACAATGCACAGAGGACAAAAATAGAAAGGCCCGCTCCATTAAGCTTTGCATCTCCAACTGCACTGAAATTATAATCAACAGCTTCTTCAGGGCAAGGTGGAGAAAACAAAGGAAGGCAAAAGGAAGAAAAGTACATGGAGGGTTTTTTTTCCCATGGCACTTAGAAGAATACATTTCCAGCCCGTTTCTGCCCCCCTGCACAAGGGGCTTTGCTGAATTCTTGACCAAAGCCTCTCATTTTCCAGCACTGCACGTGGAGCCACGAGCCAGGAGCAGGATCCCATCAGCAGCACCCACAGAGCTCCCTCTGCTCCTCTGCCCCTGCCTGTCCCAGCTCCCCTGGAGCCAGGGCAGCCCCGGGGAAAGCCTGCACTGAATTCCACACCGCTCCAGCCGTGGGTCAGGAAGGGTCAGAGCGGGAGCTGTTAGGACAGGTTTAGGGTGCAGGGCCTGACCTCCAGCCCTGATGTCTGCACTGCCCCTTCAGGTCCCTCCCCTCTCCTTCTGAGGCCATGCTAAGTTGTCATCGGTCCCTTTTGCTGACTTTCCAGTGAGATTTTCCAGTATCATGCAGAGTATTTCCATCTTCTTCTGTTTCTGGTTTTCTTTTTTTACTAGCCAGAAATGGTTGAGTCACCATTTTAAAAGACAAAATTTTGTGGAAAATCAAACCAATGAACCAACAAACACAGAGTTTGCAATGACAATTTTATTAGTTTTTCCTGGCATGATCTCACCCCTGGGATGTAGAAAACAGGAGCTAACTTCTCTGAGCAAAGCAAACTAGAAAAGTTTAGAGAAATCAGTTGCTCCATGCTGCTTTCTTTGGAGCATGTCTATAATCCCCAAACTCCTTCTCCAGGTTCCCCAGGTTCCCTGCAGCTACAGACTCTGAGTCCTGTTATTACTTTTTTTCCCATCATTGATTTATGTAAATTAAATAGGAAGAAATACCAGCACTCCAGCCAAAAAGAGAAATGCCTCTTTTACAGGCTTAATATTTCACACCGAATATTCATCCTTCCCTGTGAGCAACTTCTTTTTCGGCCTCTCACATTATATTTTTACCGATAGCATTAAATGCTGAATGTAGGCAATATCTTTGATATATGGACAATTTACAACACACACAGAGAGCCTTGACAGGACTCTTTTTCCTTTCTTTATCGTCTTGTTCATAAATTCCAGCTGCTCCGGGCAGGCTCAGCAAGGAGGGCTCAGGGCCGTGAGCGTGGTCTGGGTGTGACAGAGACCAGGGCAGCTGCAGTGGGGCACAGACCTCCCAGCACACTGGGGCACCTTCTCTGGCACCTGGGGCTCTTTGTAGCCTCCTAGGGCAGGGGGAATTTTTTGCAGTGCCCTCCGGGGTGCTTTCATTTTCTGGGGCCGGGGATTAGAGTTGGGATGCAGGAGCAGCCACATCAAAGGTTCCTCTGGCCCAGCTGCAGCCACAGACTCCTGCAGCTGGGGACAGACAGCAGCTGCCACCTGGGGAGACCTCAGGAAGTTCTAAGGGACTGGGGGACTTTGCTGTCCTCCAAGGACACCCCTGACAAGCTGCTGCTCTTTGTGCCACCGATCTGGGATGGCTCCAGTCCATTGCAAGCCCAGCCTTGCACATCCTGTCCCCCTTTTCCCCGACAAGGTGCCAGATGTGCCTTTGTTTGTAACTGCTGCAGAATGAGCAGAGCTGACTCCAGCAGCAGAACAAGGAGAGCTGTGGGCTCTGTCGGGCTGGCACAGGAGAGGATGGGGTTGTGTCCCTGAGTGACCCCAGAGTGCTCAGCCAGGGCTGGAGGTGTCTCCATCATTCCAACAGTGCCCAAAACGCTTGGACACAGAGCTGAGACCGACTCTGAGGTCTCTCCACTTGAGGGTGGTGCTGGTGGAGCCCTGGCCTGTCTCCTCCAGCTCCCTCTGAATTCAGACAGATGCCACGGGCAGAGAGCACAGAGCAGGAGCTTGACCTGCCTTTGGGGATGAGAAGGGAGAGTGTTCAAGGCTCCACTTTGGAGGGGAACAGCACCTGGAAAGAACAGAACTGGGTGAAAGGCAAGGAGGAGAGAGACAGATCAAATACGAGTTCCCTCCTGCTCCTCCTCTTCCTCATTCTTCTTCTTCTTTTTTTCTTGGGCTCTTGAGCAGCCTGGCCTTGTGGAAGGTGTCCCAGGGCAGGGGGATTGAAGGCAGATGAGCTTTAATCCCTTCCAGTCTGCACCGTTCTGTGATTCTCTGACTCTCTGACTAAAACCCTTCCCCAGGGTGACAGCAGCAGCAGAAGGAGCACTCAGCAGTTGCCACGAGGGGTGGGGTGGTGGGGCTGAGATCCCAGACTCTGAGTCCCAGAGGGTGACCTGCAAACACCTGGAATTTTGTTCTGAATCTCTCAGCCCACCCTGCGGAGCTGCTGCTCTGGAAATGCACCCAGCAGTGTCCCACGAGCACACCCAAAGCACACAGGGAAGGGCCCCCCAGCAGTGCTGTCAGAGCTGCCCAGGCTGCTCCTGGCTCCTGGCAAAGGCCCCGTCCCGTCCTGGACAAGGGAAACCCAACTTCCATGGCCTGCCCAGCTGGGCTGCAGCTTTAGGTCACAGCCTGTTCCTAGAGGATCATTTCAGAAGACAGCACTACATGTGTTAGTGGTAAATTGTTTAGTGCTGAATTAATCTCACTCTTCATGCATCTGTAGTCATTTTCTGCTGGCTGTAAGCAGCATTTCTGTGCGTAATTGTGTATTACCCCCCGGGGCCTGCTACAAACAGAGCTCCTGTTTAAAACAGAGCTGTTAATCTGCTTGCCTTTTTTGTTTCTCAAGTTCCAGGTCAATGCACACCTGTTATAAAACATCTGTATAAAATTCCAGCAGCCCCCTCCGTGCTCTCTGAAGGCCTGGGTCCTGCCTGGCTCCTGGATCCCAGTTCTGGAGCTGCTATGGATTAGGATAAACACAATGTCAACACTGACATCTTTGGCACAGGCTTTCCTGCAAAACAATTGCCTGATTGCTCTGTGTCTAAACCTCCTTCCACATGGCTACTCCCACGGATGGATAATCTGCCCCCAGCCGGGCCCAGAGTCCTCCTGTGCAGGTGAAATCCTCAGGAAAAGAGAGCCTGCACACATTTGCTGGTTAATGAAGATGCACTGGTGTCAAGCAGCTAAGAATGAATGCTAGAGCTGCAGTAAAGAGGGAACTTTCCTCTTTTGTTCCCAGCCCCTGCAGAGTCTGCTGAGATTCCTTCTCCTTCAGGGTCTCTCACCCTATTTCCAACCTGAGTCTGGAGCAGGACCATCCTCTCTGAGAGCTTTGCACTTTTCCACCAGAAATGAATGCTTGGTAGCCAAAACTTTGAGACATGCAGCACTGAAGAGTGTGATGGAAAAAACTCAGGATTTCCCCCCCCACTGTGTGTCAAAGCCAGAAGTGAATCTGTAACACCCTGGGCTTCCTTTTCTGGGGCCACAACCAGCCAAGCTGCTTCATCACCTGCCACCCACAGAGGGGTTTCCCTGAGCTCGAAATCCTGTGCCAAAGCAGGCAGTGGAAAAATACAGTCACAAAATCACAGGATGTTGGGATTGGAAGGGACTTTAAAGATAGCCATGGGCAAGGACCCCTTCCACTGTCCCAGGCTGCTCCCAGCCCCAAAGTCCAACCTGGCCTGGGACACTGCCAGGCATCCAGGAGCAGCCACAGCTGCTCTGGGCAAAAGCCACAAGTACAAAGTGGCCCCTGAATTTTTGCTTGTCCATCTGGTGCTTTCCATGATGAAGACACTTTTTAATGTTTCATTCACAGAAAGGGATCCTCCCCTGGGCTGTAGATTGCACTTGGCGGTCAGAGTCTCCTGGAGTTCACAAATTTAACTCCAAAAGGCCAAATACAGAGCCTGTTACCATGGAAAATGCTGCCTCTCATTCCTTGACCCTTCTCACAGCCCCATTGGGTGCTTCTGTTTCCCCTCTCTCCTGCAGGCCTCTCGTTCCAGCATGAGCCAGAGACATGAATTCATTCAGAGGCAAAAGACTTTAATTCCATTAGTGCTAAATCCCTGTAGACAAAAGAGGAGCTAAGGATTGGGAAGTCAAGATCAGCCTTCGTGGTGACTCATGGGACTCATGACAACACATCAGTGCACAATAAAATGTCACACCATGAAAAATCCTCATTGTCTGGCCATAAATCCTTCTCCCGGCTGGGCTGCCTCCCCATCTTCTGCCCTGCTAAAGGCCAAGAGCTGCTCAGGCTCGCTTGGAGAGGTCCCTGAACAATGTGCTCTTCAGGAAGGGAGCCAACACCCTCCATGCTGGGGCCTGGGAGGCCATCCCTTGGGCCTGGTGGGATCTGGGGTGACATTTCTGTGGGGCTGGAGCTGGCACTGGGAATGTCCATGAGTGGAGAGGCACAGCAGGTGCCTGACCCCACGGTACAGCCCGAGGAGCAGCAAAGAGTGTCTGTACTCAGTGCCCCTGTTGAGTTCAGCACTCCTCTTGTGTTCCATGGGAGTGTGGAGCAGCTGCAGCAGCAGCTGGAGCAGGGAGCACCCGGAGCTGGAGTGTCCTGGTGTCAGAGCACTCACAGAGGACACGGAGGACACAGATGTCCCTCCCTGGGCTCCTTGGGTGGGTGCTGCAGGACAGGAGGTCCCTGCTCCCTCTCCAGCTGTGGTCCAGCCAGGCCTGTTTGGGAAGGGGGTGCTGAGACATCAGAGCTCTGCTATTGCCTGCAGGTGCCTGGGGGAAGCATTCCCTGAGGATCTGCACATCCAGCACCTCCGGCTCCAGCACAAGCTGCAGCAAGTCCTTCGTAGCCCCTCCTAAGGCACAGCATGACACAGGATTTGAGAGTTGGCTTTCCTTGCAGACTAGAGGGGAAGAGGCTGGTGACCATTCCCCTCCTCAGAGCAAAGAACGAGGACAGTGGTGAGAGGGACACAGTCACATGGAGAAAGGGACACAGTCACCTGGCGAGAGAGACACTGCAGCGTGGTGAAAAAGGCACTGTCACCTGGTGAGAACTGAACTCCAAGTCCCCAGCAGAAAACAAGCTCAGCTCCACTGCTGCCTGGCAGAGCTACACTTCAGAGCCTTCAGGGGTCTCTCTGAAATAGCATAATCGGGCCAGTTGTTGTCTCCCTGAGCACAAAACCATCCTCCTCCCTGCAGAGATGCTCGTTGGGACTGCCAGATGTCCCCAGGCTGTGCGCCCACACTGGACAGAAGGACAGCTGCTTCCAGCCACAGGAGAAGCTGCTCCTGGCCATGCAGGCACGGCTGCAAAGGCTGAGAAAGCAGCAGCCAAGCTGGCAGCAAAGCCCTTCTCGCTGGGATCCTGGACACTGCCGGGGTGTTTGCCATGTTCCCATGTTTCCATCTGCACAGGGAAAACCTTTGGGATTGCTGCCTCCAGGCACCTGCAGGCAGCGAGATTCTTCCTCTCCCACTGAAATCACCCGAAGCTTTTTCACTGCTGTGTTAGAAACCAAGATCAAGCCATGAAAGACAAGTTTTTCCTTTGGATGATTTGAGCCTAAGTAAAAACTGCTTTATTCCATCCCTGTGAGGGGAACAGCCCCAGCTCCAGCTGGGGTGCTGGAGGAGATTGCATTTCCGTTTCATGGAGAAACCATCCTAAAATAGTCCAGGGAACAACTGGAGCATGGGGAATTGCCATCTCAGCCCAGGTGTTTCCCATAACCAGCCCTTGCTCTGGCTGACTGGTTGCATTCAGCTGCCCAGCAGCTTTCCATCTTGTGTTTGGATGAACATTTCATTGCCCATCTGAATGCCTGGTAGCCAAAAACTTGGGACATGCAGCACTGAACAGTGTGATGGAACAACCTTCAGCTGCTGCAAGCTCCTGGTCATGGCTCTAGTGAGGACAAACGTGACCTTTCCAGCTGTTTTAAGGCAGGGCTCCCCAAAACACCCACAGACAGACCCAGAGGTCAGAGCTAAACAGAGCTGCTGCTTTTTTATTTCATCCACCAAATAAAACTGATTTTTAGCAACAGCTTCCCACAGTGGAAAAATCACCTGGTCTGTGTTAGTGGATCCTTCTTGAAACTGGTCTTGGACCTCTCAGTCACATGGGGACTCAGGAGGGCATTTTCACCCCATTTAAGTGTGGTGCAGAAAGCCTTTAGATTTGTATGGCACGAGAATGAAATGTCTTATTTTGTGCCTGGTCTTCATTACATTTGTGATATGAAGAAGTGACTTCATTGTGATTTCCATCTCAAGTGACATCTTTCCTTCCTGTGGACATGGCAGGATCCAAGTGGGATCTCCAGACTTTAAGGTGCATCGGGAGTTGACTTTGCTGAAGGATTTTGTCTCTCAAAATGCAAAAGGCTTTTCTTTCCTGCCTGAGCTCAGCCATGCCCTGTGAGAATCAAGGGCTGATTGTGCTGTGGTGCAGTTCAGCCAAGGAACAAGGTCAAGAGCACAGAGAGGGCAGTGGGCAAAATAGCATCCTAAGGAATGTGTCCAGTGACCAAACACAGACTGTCAAAGGATGTGGCTTCCAATAGAAGGCTGGGGAACGTGGTAATGAACTCAAAGCATCTTCATTTGGGGATTTAAGTGGGCTGAAATTCCCAAAGCCAAACACTGGCATATCTGGGTTTCTTGGAATTACGAGGATGAAGAAAAATTTGGAGTGGCAATGTTTTTGGGCCAGTTTGCAAGAGAAAGCCAATGTTGGTGTTTTCCTGGGGAGGTGAAGGAATTCTCCATTCTTTTCTGCTGAAAGGAGCCTTGACATTTCAGAATGGGTGCAGGGTCCCTCAGTTACAGAACAGGGGGTCTGTAAGCACTGGCAGTGGAGGCTTGGAGCATTTGTCCCCCAGGGTTGCCCTTCCTCCACTCCTTTTGTTCTCCTGTCTCTGAAAATACAGAAGCTGACTGCAGCTCCCAGCCAGTGGATCTTGTTATCCCTCTGTGCCACAAACTGAAGAGTTCTCTCACTTCAGAGTAGTGTTCCCAAGCAGGTCCTCACAGACTGATAAATTGCCCCTTCACCTTTGCTCACAGCACCAGGCAGCACAGCCTCCCACCCCTGTGTCCTCCCTGCTCCTGCTGTCCCCATCCACACACCTCTGGCTGCTGGGGCACCAGGGAAAGAGCTTCCTTCTGGAGGGGAGGCAGAGGGAACTGAGCCCAGCCAGGGCCCAAGCCCTGTGCTCCGGGTGTCCCTGAGCTGCTGCTGCTCCCTGTCACCAGCACACAATTCTTGGGTGCTGTTTCTCCTCACATTTGGTGTAAGATCCTCCACCATTCCTCTCCAAGTCCCACTAATCTCTCCCTTCCCCAAAAGNACACGGGTGCAGTGCATGAACAATGATGGTAAAAGGTTGGGCTAAAGAACAAGAGGGGCAGACACCTGAAGCTTTCTGAAGTGGTGTGGGGTTACTCTGTGTGGGGTGAGGCTTTCTGAAACTGTAGGGTGACACTCTGGGTATCGTGGCTGTCTTGACTGTGACAGAACGCGGTGGGAGCTGGGAGCAGAGGCTGCCAGAAAGCAAAGTGCTCCAAAGTGCTCTTGGGGGCGATGAAGCTGTTTCACTCCCCCATTCCAGCAGACAGCTGGAGCAGAGCCAGGACAGCAGTTTTGTGGTGTGTCTCTGCATTCCAGGCGGGCTCTGACACTCTCCATCAGGGTTAGCTCTGCCCACGGACCCTCCCAGGGAGGAGAAAGGTCCCTTTCAGTCCGCGGGAGGATTGATCCGGGTGCGCGGGCCTTGGTGGGAATGAAGGAAGGGAAGAGTGGTGTTTGGGAAAGGGCAAGTGGCTGCTTTGTGTCTGGGGCTGGGAGGGGCAGCAAAGGCGGCCTGTCAGCTTCAATGAGCAGCTTCATACGTAGGGAACTGTTTATGGCTCCTTCTAATTGCTGTAATATTCCTGCCACTGCCACAATGCTTTTTGAGCTGCTTCGCTTGCTCTGACAAATCAGCTGCCAGGAGAGGAGAACCAGTGAAGTAAATAACGTAAACAATGAAGGGAAGGGTGACCGATCCTGCTGGTCCCTCTGCTCTGCTCTCTGCTGGCAGAAAGGTTCAAATGCCACACGGGGACTGGCCCGTCCCATCCCCTTGTGAGCTCCGGCTGTGGCCACTCTGCTGGCTCCTTGCCGTGCGGTGCATCTCCAGGTTAATCACAGAATCATGGAATCACTGGGGTTGGAAAAGACCTCCAAGGTCATTGAGTCCAACCTGTGACTGATCCCTATCTTGGGAAACAGCCCAGAGCACCGAGTGCCACATCCAGGTGTTCCTTGGACACCTCCAGGGATGGGCACTCCAAACCTCCCCGGGCAGCCCCTGCCAATGCCCATTCCACCCCTTTCCATGGAGAGATTCCTGCTGGTGTCCACCCTGCCCCTCCCCTGGCCCAGCCTGAGGCCGTTCCCTCTCCTCCTGTCCCTGTCCCTGGAGCAGAGCCCGACCCCCCCGGCTGTCCCCTCCTGGCAGGAGCTGTGCAGAGCCACAAGGGCCCCCTGAGCCTCCTTTGCTCCAGGCTGAGCCCCTTCCCAGCTCCCTCAGGGATTCTCCAGCCCTTTCCCAGCTCCCTCAGTTTCTCCTGGGGCTCCAAACCCTTCCCAGCTCTGCAGTCAGACTGAGCTCTCCCAGCTGTGCACTGTCCCTGTGACACAGGATGCGGTCCTGGGGAAAAGAAACTCCTGTTCACTGCCAAAATCTCCTTTGTGATTTATCAATGTTCAAAGCATAGTTTCTGAAAATCTAGGGGCTCGTTTTAGGTGTCTAAAGCTATTTTTCCTCAGTTTGGAAATCCATATTCAACAAACTTGTAGTTGGTGGGGCTCAGTGTCTTGGATTAGTAATGTCTGAGGCATGGATGGATGTCTCCATGAAATATCCATGACTGGGGGCACTGATGGGTGTGAACCCTTTGCTGGGACAGCAGTGAACCAGCAGATCACAGCAGCAGTGGGCCAGCTGCCCCATCAGCTTGGCTGCTGGTTTAACACCACCACAAAATATTTGCAGTCCATGGTTGGTTAATTGGGAGACAAAAAAGAATATCTTCCTTCTTCCCAACAGCTGGAGATTGTTGGATGCCCAAGAGTATCACCCTTCATCCTCAGAAAAAAACTTTTCCGTCCCCAAACCTTTGAAGAAAATTGCAAATCCATTTCTTATTATTCAAGATTGCAGAAAAGATTTGTTCTGTTGAGATTTGATGGGAAGAGCTCTCAGGAAGCACACCGGGCTCTCGACCACACTGAGTGGAGAGCGAGGTGGGAGTAAAACGCCTTTGAACTCCCCGCCGCTAATTAGACCTGCTCGGCCTATTGTGCCTAACGAGGGTATTGTCTGCAAATTGCTGCCGGTGGCCTTTTATCTCCCAGCAAGGATAAAGGGCCTTTCCTGAGGCACAGGTGGAAGCCTTGACACGATCTGATGCCTCTGCAGATTGAATGCTGAGGGTTTGGCCGGACGCAGCCCTGGAGCACAGCACGGCAGCAGAAGGGATGGCAATATACCCCAAACACCACGGAATTCCTAACGTATTCGTTCCCTCTTCCCTCCTCCCCTTTTGGAGCCAAGGGGAGCAGGGTTTCGGAGGTTACCTTTCCTGGCTTTGGGAAATCCCACCTGCAGAGCTGAGGAAGCAGCTGCCTCCTCCTTTAAAGGCTCCGAGGTTCAAGGCTGCTGTCTCCAAAGGGCACAGGGCTGGGAGGGACGTGTCCCCTCTCCAGATCAGAGCTCCTGTGACTGCAGTCCTGCCTGTGCCAGCTGTTGGTATTTTCAGGGATCTGAACTCCTCTTCATCCTCATGGGGGATGAGGTTTGGGCTGCCCCAAGCCGAGACATGGAGACTGCAAGTGCCACCAGCCGAGCCCATCCCTTCTGGCTCACCTGGCACCCAGCAGCAGGAGATGCACATGCCAGGTGTGTTCTGGATATTCCTGGTGGGACGAGGCACGGAAGTGCCCTGGAGAGGGCTGAGGATGAATGTTGCTGATGGAATGTGCCGGGAGTGCGGGGCTGTGTGAGGTCAGAGGGGCCAGCAGCACACATCTCCCATTTCCCGGGGACAGAAACAGCCCCTGGCACGGGGTGAACATCCCAGAGCCCTGTCCCTGCCCTGGCAGTGACAGCCCCTGGCACAAAGGGGAGGTGAACATCCCAGAGCCCTGTCCCAGCTCTGTGGGGAGCTGCTCCTTCCAGGCACGGCCGTGTCAGGCACGGAAACAGCTCCTGGCTCTGGGTCGCTCCTGTGCCTGCTGCTTCCATCGTGGGGTGGGACAGGGAGCTCTTGGGAGGTCCCAGGACAAGGAAAGGCAAAGCCCAAGGTGTATGTGGTCCCTCCTGGAGCAGCAGTGGTGCAGGAAGACAGGACCTGAGGATTCTGTTGTCTCTGCAATGCAGGTCTTGATCTGGAATTGAATCCCACCCTCCTTCCCTTCAGCTGAGCAAGTAGAGGCTGTGTCAAAATTTTTTTAAAAGGCGGGAAAAGGCAGATGGAGGAAGTTAATGCTGCTTGTCTTTCCGAAAATACGGCTCAGCTGGAGAATGAAGGGAAGGATTGTTTGGGTGCCTGCAACCCAAGGCAAAAACACTCCTTTTATCCCAGACATGACCCAGCCTCTCACCCCTCTGTCCCAGAGCAAGGGTGACACTTCAGGCCAGCGTGTGACGTGAGATCCCTCTGTGACCCAGAGTGCTCAGTCACAGGAGCACAGGAACAGCCACCCAGCAGCACCCAGGGCTCCCTGCAAGGCCTGAGCTGAAGAGAGGGTGAGCCCTCAGGCACAGGGGAAATGCTGCTGCTGCTGCAAGCTTCCCCCACAGCAGCACAAAGCTCATCAGTAATATTATCACTGCCACGAATTCTTCTGAACCTCTCCCTGAGAGGTGCTGAGATCAGGAGCAGGTTCAGGTGTTATTTCCTCCCCAAAGGCAGCGGGGATCAGGCCCGGCCTGGCCAGGCCTGCAGCCCTCAGCTGGAGCTGTTCTGGGACAGCAGGATGAGCAGTGACCCCCTGGTCCCTGTCCCTGTGGGGACCCTTCCTGCAGCCCTCAGCTGGAGCTGTTCTGGGACAGCAGGATGAGCAGTGACCCCCTGGTCCCTGTGGGGACCCTTCCTGCAGGCTCCTGGCAGCCACGGTGAGCGCTGGGAGCTGCTGGACGCCAGCTGGGCCGCAGGGCCTGGGCCCAGGGAGCTGTCATGCCTTGTGCAGGCTGAGCTGGAGCAGAGGCTGGACAGAGGTAAAGATAAAGCAGGGATTTATTAAAAGGATTTCCTCAATGGATCCACCTTGGGCAGCACAAGAACCCAGCCAGGGCTGCACCCAGGATGAACCAAAAAGGTCCCAAAATGGTCACGGGCTCTGTCACTGGGATCAGTTCTGCTCCATTTGCACCTTGGAGTTCATTGTCCAATTCCAGCTTTCGGTTCTGCACTCCTATCCTGCTTGTTTTTATCTCTCCAGCCCACGTTGTTTGTGCTCTTGGGCTGAGACTTGGACCATTTGTCCTTGGTCCCCAGCTAGAGCAGGAATTGTTTTGTCTCCCTGCTCTGTGAGGAGAGCTTACCAACACTTAATATGAAACTCAGAACTACACACTAAAGCAGCACAGGATCTGAAAAATATAAAAGCTAAAACCTGAGGCATCAATAGCAATGCTTTGCCTTGGAAGGGACCTTCAAATCACCTGGATTCCAACTCTCTGCCATGGCAGGGACACTGCCACTGTCCCAGGCTGCTCCCAGCCCTGATGTCCAGCCTGGCCTTGAGACACTGCCAGGGATCCAGGAGCTGCTCTGGGCACCCTGAGCCAGGGCCTCACACCCTCCCAGGGAACAATTCCTGCCCAATATCCCATGTAACCCTCTCCTGTCTTTGACAGGACTAAAGCTCCAGAGAACTGATGGTGTAGTTATTAAGAGCCCAGTTGGAAAATCTCCCTTGGAAGGTTTTACCTGTCCTGCAGTGGAACATGCTGGGAAAGAGTGTTAAATAAAATAAAGAAGTGAAAAAATTGGAATTTCTGTCCTGGGGTAAGTGCTGATGTTGCTGGTTTTGAGTCAGAAGGCAAACCTAAGTTTTAAAGAAAACTAAATAATGGGAGATTGGTTGGTTGGTTGGTTTTTGTTGTTGGTTGGTGGGTTTTTTTGTTTGTTTTGGGTTCTTTTTTTTGGAAAACAGGAACAAAACTTCTAATTACTTTTTTTTCTTTCCCTAGAAATAACAAAATGTTTCACCTGAGCTCCTTCAGTGAAGTGACAACACTTGACAGGCCAGAGTTGAAGCTCTGTGATTGTTGGTTGAAATGGCCCCAAATGTCCCTCCTTTCATACACCTGCCATGGCTGCAGAACTTCTCAGGCCGTTTTTTAGGTTTTGTGGTTTGGTTCATGTCACCTACAGTGCAAGCAGTGTGTGCCCAGGTGTGCAGTCTGTGTGTCCGTGTGTCCATGTGTCTGTGTGTGTGTGTGTGTCTGTGTGTCCATGCAGGAACTCGTTCCTCTCATCCCAGGGGTATTTTGCAACATTCCCATACATTTACATACCCTAATATCCCAGGGATATTTCACATGGTTCACTTTTTGCCATGGATTTTCACATTCAGGTCACCCCGAATCCAGGCCTTTCCTCTGACTGCATCCCAGACAAACTCCTGTAAAACCAGATGGACTTTTATAGCTAGAGGTGATTTACAGAATCTGAGTGGGTTTGATTTGCTCTCCTTTCCAGCTGCCCTGTCTGACACTGGAGTGCTGCCAGCCCTGGCTGAGGCACAACATCGACCTCAAACATCCAAACATCGAGAGCTGCAAAGAGTTTGAGGCGTTTGTGTCCTTTTCCACAGGGGATGCAAGCTCGGGCAGAGAGGAGGCAGACAATGAGCTGAGTGAAAGCCTCTGGAGGGGGAATGAGGGCTCCTGGCTGGGCCCTGGCTCTGAGCACCTGCTGGACTGTTCAAGGGCTGTTCTTTCTCCCTCGGGGGATTTCCTCACTAAAAGGAATTGCTGGCAGTTCTCTCACCACACTTATTTGTTAAGTTAAACTGAGCTATAAATATTTACCTTCCTTTTTATTGTGTCTGAGGAACTTCAGCTCTCTGTAAATGTGGATGTTTATCCATGAGAGCACAGTACATCCAGGGTGCTCTCAGCTCACCAAGTCCAGTCCCTGGCTGCCCAGGTGGCCCTGGAATCTGGGGCTCTATGGCTCAGCTCTCAGCTGAGAACTCAGCAGATGTGCACAGAGGGGTGGCACTGCAGCTGTGGATCCCCAGAGCAGGGCTGGAGGTGTCCCCAAACCCCCAGGGGACAAGAGGTACCAAACTTGAACTCACTGCTGGACACTGGAGGAGCTGGAGCTGGTGCTGAGGGACAGGAGCTGAGAGCAGAGAGGCTCTGTGCCCTGGCTTGGCACAGCCTCTCTGAGCACTGTGGGGGTACC
>VWZV01014468.1:28342-54137 GCA_013397155.1 Irena cyanogastra | reverse complement strand
AAACAGATCCCATTCCCCCCAAACAGATCCCATTCCCCCCAAACAGATCCCAGTCCCTCGGCAGCCCAAGGCTCCCTCCCAAGGCCTCTGCACAGCAGGACACACGGACAGAGCACAGACATGCTCCAGGGACACGGCCCAGGCGGGAAGGGCCCAGGGCCAGGTGCGGAGAGCCTCCCAAAGCCCAGCATTGCTGAGTCAGAGAGGGCTTGTGAAGAACTCAAGGATGCAGCACTGTGTTATAGTGGAGAGACTTTTATTCCCAGAAAACCCTGGCCCAGCTGCCCATCCCTGGGGGATTTCACAGCCCTGCAGATGTGGCACCTGGGGACATGGGGCAGTGCTGGCACTGCTGGGGGGTGGTTGCACTCCATGATCTCAGAGGGCTTTTCCAACTGCAATTATTCTGTATTTCTGTGACTCCAGAGACCTGTTGGAGAAGGAGGGGGAAGGGATGGGATGGTGAAGATGTTGGCTTAACCAGCTTCTATCATTTATTTTCTAAATAAAGGGAATCACTACTGACAAGTGTCACTGCAAGGCAACATTTGCAGAGACAGAAATAATCATCCTGTTTTGAAGATATTTGATCCTTCCAAAACAGGCCTGCATATTAAAACTGAAGAAAATTTACTGTACTAATGTTCAATAAAATATTGAATTGAAATTTAAACTTTTACCCAAGCTCTCAATGTATTGTCAAAAACAGGATAGGGAGAAACAAAACATGTGGGGGGAAAAAAAAGAAAGCATATAACAGGGGATGCTTTTTTGAACCACAGGGTAGTAAGGAAAGAGATTGAATGGGGAACGGGTAAGAATGAAGACTCTTGGAATGCTGGAGGGAATACCAAAATGGGACAATTAGAAATGTGACAAGGAATTGGTAGATCTAGCCATTCATTAGTCTTACATTCAGCAGCAGTGCCCCTTTTCTCTGGGTGAGGGTTCCCTGGTGCAGGGGGCAGCGAGCTGAGCGTCTCTGGGTTTACCTGGACTCTGGGAGCTGTCCCTGCCCACGGCTTAAGGGCTTAAGGGGCTTAAGGCCCTTCCATCCCAAACCATCCTGTAATTCCATGGTGGCTCTCCAGAGCAGCCTGGTACTACTGCAGAACAGAGTTAAACAATATAAAGGAAAGACTTGAAATGAAATGCATTATATTGACTGAATTTGTGTGGCAAATGCAGAGATAACGCACATTGTGGGCACAGGGTTTGCACCCACAACCTTTGAACGGATTTTAGCTCATGAAGTGTCTCAAAAATCCCTTAAAGTGTCTTAAAATCCTGTGTCATGGCTGTCAGGGAAGTGGAGAGGCTTCTCCTCCTCCTCCTGGTGCCAGCAGGGCTGTGCTGGGCAGTGCCAGCGCAGGGGATCTGGGCTGCTCCAGAGTGGGGCTCACCCAGCACACCCAGCCTGGCACCCCTGTGCTCACTGGGGGAAATGTCAGGGCATTGCTGGAGCTGGCTGCTGGAGCAGCCTGCGCAGAACTCACAGCTGTATTTGTGTCATTGCTAGTGGACAATCTAGAAAGTTCTGTGACAAAACCCTGATTAGTTTTGCTCATCATTTGCTGCTGTCAACAGGCTGGCTCTGTGTGGGTGGGTGTTACAGAAAGGACAAGAACCACTCTGCTCTCCCCACAGTTTTTCCCAGTTTGTGATTTTTCCCTGGCTTATTTTAGTTTCCTTTTGACATATCAATCCTAGTTTATGGGGGGAAAAAACTGCAGAAAAATAAATATTTTCACCTTTCCAAGACGTTTTTTGGCTGCAGTGCTGGGGTTGGTGTGGACTGGGACTGACTGCTTTGCACAGAGGGTGCAGAGGGAAAACTTCATCATCCTCCCCATCCCACTGCAAGTGTCCCAAAGTGTGAACAAGGGACAGCCACCTCTGCCAAGCCCCACCACCATTCACAGAGGTCTCCTGTTCTTACCTGGCTGGCTGAAGGTGAGTTTCAGGAAATTTCCTGTGTTTGATAACACTTCTGCACTTTGATCCTCACGAGCACACTGGCTTGGAGGGGATTTATAGGAGCACACCAAGGCAGCCCAAAGGAAATCCTGCAGGAACTGTTCCAGGTTTCTGGGGCACTTCCAAACGAGGATTTCCACGTCAGCACCTTTGGATTCCAGGAAGGCTGTTGAGGAAGGGAGTAATTTGAATTTTCACTCATGGCTAATTATAGATAGAGTGAGCTGAGCTGAACAGAAGATGTTGAATGAAGATCAGGGAATGGGTTGGGTTGGAAGGGACCTTAAAGCCTACCCAGTGCCACCCCTGCCATGGCAGGGACACCTCCCACTGTCCCAGGCTGCTCCAGTTCTGTCCAGCCTGGCCTTGGGCACTGCCAGGGATCCAGGGGCAGCCACAGCCAATGTGCCAGGGCCTGTCCACCCTGCCAGGGAACAATTCCTGATTCCCAATGTCCCCTCCAGCCCTGTCCTCTGGCAGTGGGAGCCATTCCCTGTGTCCTGTCACTACAGAGATGAGAGAAGGTGGCCTGGGAAAGAATGAAGATGAGGAGAGGTTGGACAGACTCATGGAAAATTTGTAGGATAATCCATCCCTGTCTCCTTTTGGGGGCAGATGCTCTGTTCTCAGCTCCCAGAGATGGATTTCCCACCCTTCCTCCAAGACTTTTGCTCTACCCTCAACTTTGCCTACTCCAAAGCCCTGAAATAAGTGTTTTCCTGCACTCTTTCCCAAGAATACTTCCTGCTTCTGTAACCTCTGGCTCCAGCTCAGCCAAACTACGATGGGAGCAGCTTTCCTGGGGCTGGGTGTTCCAGCCTCTGCTCCTCCTGCTGGATCCCACGGGGAGCAAAGGGGAAATGCAACCTGGGAAGAGAAGGGAAGCTGTGGAGTGTCTCCAAAGCTCAAAACTGATTTTAAAAATGTTTGGGTTTGAGTTCTGGGCACCCGTTCAGGATGGCTCTGCTCATGTTTGGATGGGGTGGCCCCTCTGTGTTTGTTGGGATCAGTGCACTAATGAAGGCTTGAAGGGAAAGCCGCAAGAACAAACGCTGGGAAAGCCTTTTATGCATCTAATGACACTTAATTTCCATAGTAAATGCCTAATGTTTAACGAGTGTTTCATTCTTCCCCAATTTACATATTTATCGTTAACTTTGGTGGCTGCTCCTGAGTAATTAGCCGTCTGTTTAAAAGGAGCCTGTGAACTCTCCAACCACATGCTCATCCCAGTGAGGGGGAAAAAACCCAAACAAACCTTGGGCACTTCTTTCAGAGAAACATTTGATTACAGGTTGTCGAAAGAAAGTCAGAGGGAAAAAAGAGAAGGGGTTTGCATAATGAATAAAACACAAGGGAGGAAAAACTGGGACAAAATGACATTGGGACTCAAAGTGAAGGGAATTTCCCAGTTAGAAGGGGATTTGCCAGTCCCTCTGGGGAAAGGTCCCAAACTGGCCAGCCACTGCAACACACCAGCTGTGGGACATGCTGGAGTCGTGTTCATGCAGCTTTGTCCAAAACCAGAAAGGGCAGAAGCCCTGGAATTCAAGATCTTTGCTCATCAAAAGGTAGGGAAATGTCTGAGAGCAGGGCAACGGCGCAGAGAAATCACTGCACTCAGAGATGGGGGTGTCACTGGCCATAAAGCCTTGCAGAAAATCATAACATCAAACCTTTTACTTGCTGTGAATAAATAAGAATGAAAACTAAGAGTTAAAACCAAGTGTAGAGAAAATCCTTTGGAGAGATATTTGCTGAAACATGACCTGAACATTCCTGCTGATCACCAGCATTCAGGAAAGGCCAGCTCTGTGCCTCAGAGTGGGGCTGAGTTTCAGGCAGGTATTAACCAAGCCATTCATTGTGCTGGCCCATAACCTTGGTACCAAACATGATAATTGGGTGTTTAACCTTTATCTTGATCACATAAACTGCTCATGCTCTTCTTTTTCCCGAGATTTGCCTCGGGCCGAAGTCTGTGGAAAATGAAAAATTCAATTTGTACACATGTGTATAATGTTCGCATGTGCATTTAGGCCAGGGATCTGCCACCCAGCATCAGACCAATGAATCAGAGCCCTCTGAACTCCTGCTATCAGCACTGGTATCAGCAGAGGCAGCTGATGGAATCAGAGCCCTCTGAACTCCTGCTATCAGCACTGGTATCAGCAGAGGCAGCTGATGGAATCAGAGCCCTCTGAACTCCTGCTATCAGCACTGGTATCAGCAGAGGCAGCTGATGGTAGCCGAGCTCGCCAGGTCAGTGCCCATTCCCGGTCCCTGGCTGAGGCTGGCCCAGGTGTTAAGGTCCTGCCTGGATTCCTGTCATGGACCGAAGGGCTCTGAGAGATTGGACACAACTGTCCTTGAGACAGCCTGTAGCCAGGAGAAAGGACAAGTGTTGCTGTGACTCGGACTGGAGAGATGAGACACGCTTGTTTGTGCAGTGAGGAAAGCACAGCTTTGTTCCCATGTGCCATTCTACAGAGTTTTATAAATATGTCGTGCCTCTCTCTAACTGGTCAGCAATGAGCTGTTATCCTGTAAGGATTGCTCAGCTCACCAGAGAGGCCTACGTGCTGGCAAGAGTCTGGGTTCAGATATTGTTTGCATTTTTTCTCTTTGATGGTTTAGAATAGTTTCTATAGGTGCAAGTAACAGTCTCAGTCCTGGCATTCTTTCTCAGGGAAACAAGTTGTTTTTCACCATTACAGGATTCTATTTTCAGAGAGGTTGACAGATTTCTCCCGGCTACAGCTGAATCAAGTCAGAATTCAGTCTGTGGGGCTTTTACAGGCCTGCTGTTTAGCCACCACAGGCAAGGACCCCCTGCTAAGGGTCAGGAGATCCCCCAAGGTGGATTTTGGCTTCTGGAGAATCCCCCTTGGACACCATTTCCAGCCATTGGCCCTGGGGCAGCGTTTGACCCTGAGCAGGCTCAGACACTGCTGATTCCAGCCCCTCCATGGCTCCAGTGCCTGGAAAAGTCGTGTTCCTCCCAAGGCTGCTGGCTGCATTCACCAGGAGAATTTGCACCCACTGGATCTGCCTCGGAGCTGAATTACATCAGCAGGAGCTCCTGTATTTACAGTATTTCCAACATTTACAGCAACATGGAAGCAGGCAATCCCAGAATGGTTTGGGTTGCAATGGACCTTCAAATCCATCTCATCCCACAGCCCAGAGCAGCTGGGGCTGCCCCTGGATCCCTGGCAGTGCCCAAGGCCAGGCTGGACACTGGGACAGTGGGAGGTGTCCCTGCCATGGCAGGGGTGGCACTGAAGGGGCTTTGAGGTCCCTCCCAACCCATCCCATCCCAAGCCATGGTTCTGTGATGAGAGCACAGCTCAGAGAGGGAAGAGGAGCCTTTGCCTCAGTGAGGCAGAGAAGCTCCTGCAGTGACAGCACCACTCACATCTCCCAGACTTCTCAGTTTGCTGCGTTCTGGGGTCGCTACTGGAGGTATTAAGTTGGTAACTTCACAAAAAAAGGAGAAGTTGAGGAAAGTACAAATGAGTTTTACCTCGATTTTAATGACTGTAATTTTCTCTTGTAACGGTAATTTCAGTAATTAATGGCTGCATTCTTCTATTGTTGCAGTATTTGGAGATGACACAAAATGAGCAAGTGTTTTTGTGTCAGTGACAAAAAGAGAAGATTAGCTGCTGAATGCTGATAGGAAATGTTTGGTGGGAGGAATAAGCAAGGAAGGACTGATAACAAGTTTGGTGGCATTGTTTCTTTGCTGTATTATCTCTATTTTACTGCAAGGGAACTGCAGCAAGAACAGTGATCTGATGGGAGGCTGAAAATCCCCTCCTGCTCCAAGGAGCTGGGTGGTTCCAGTACCTGGATGGACACTGGGACAGTCACACCCCTCAGGCAGTACCCAGAAAGTGCTGCCACAGCCGGGACTGTGGCACTGGGCTGATTTAAAAGGCCTCAGGGCAAACCATGGCTCTTGCCAGATTTTACAGGAGATCAGTTAAACTCTAGTCCTGTGTTTAGAGAACAGTCTCTTCTTTCCTGGTTCCATGGATGGTCCCCAGAAAGGCTGTGCTCTCCTTGTGCTCTCGTTGTGATTTGAATCAAATCTTGAATCAAAACTCACCACAGGTGAGTTTTTTGTGGTTTGTGGGGTTGGTTTTTTTAATTTCAATGAAATCTCCAACATATTTTGATAGTAGGAATAACAGTTAATAACAGTGCTCACACGTGTCAGCTTCTGGGATTCCTGCCCAGGGATGCAGGGTGCTGTGTCCCGTGGCAGGCTGCATTTCCCAAGGGATTTCTCTGGAAGGAGTGGTGCTGTGGAGCCAGGGCTGGGCAGGAGCTGTCCCCTGGCCACTCTGCTCACACAAGACTGGCTGCCCCACGGCTCTGCCCTTAGAGTCTCCCTGAGCCCCTGGGGAGGGGTCTTTGGCTGAGCACCCTCTGCACCCAGGGGCTGGACACTGCTGCTGTTCCCAGCCTGCATTCACTCATCTCCAAGGATCATCTCCTGGCTTGGGTTCTGAGGGCAGGGCTGTAATGAAATCCAGGCTTAGCACAACCTTCACAGGAAAATGAACATTATTCCATACATTCCTGGTCCCAGGATGGATCCATCGGCTCACAGCCCCCTTTGGGAGCACAAGGAGGTTTATGTTGTGTTTAATGTATTCACAGCCCCCTTTAGGAGCACAGGGAGATTTATGTTGTGTTTAATTTATTCACCTCTGCATTCACTGGGGGAGGTTGAGTTTCACCTCGTGACAGTTGGGAGGTCTTTTCCTTGCCATCTGATTTCTATTTGTTCATCACCCTGCACTCGTGCTTTGCCAGTGAGTGAGGATGTTCATGACTGTGTCATTTCTGTCCCCTCTCTTGGACCAGGGACTTGACTCAAGGCTTTTTGTACCTGCCCTTGATGCTGCTTAGTCCCAACTGCAGTGTCTGCCCCTGCAAAACTGACCTGTCCGAAAGATCACAGGAGCTCAGGGACCAGGCTCAGCTGGTGACTTAGAAATTACCCACAAGGTCACCTTAAAAATAGGTGCCTTGCTTTGGTTTGGATCTGAATCCCTAAAAGCCCCGATGTTTCCTGACTGAGGAGGCTGATCTGTGCTTTGCCTTTCCAAAGTGCTTTTTGCTGTGCGTGGCCGTCCCCACCCTGCAGCTGCTGGCATGGAGATGTCCCTGCAAACCCCGTCCTTGGGGTGCCAGCTTGGGAGGTGGCAGGAGCTGGCACGGCTGAGGTGCCACCAAGGCAGGCAGAGCCTGGCACTCTCCCCTCTCTGACCCGGTCACTGAGCAGAGGATTTGTGAGCAGCTCTCCCTGCCTGGAGAGGAGGGGATGCTTTTGCTCCATCCTTCCACATCTCTGGTTTTGGCAATCCCCAGGGAGCATTTGGTTCAGCCACGGTGCTGTTGCAGCACGGGAAGGCCACAGGGACCGTGTGACATCCTGGCCAGGTGTGTCACCTGCTGGGAGCTCTTCCCAGTGCTGGGCACGCTCCACGTCTGACTGAGAAACCCGTCCTGGCTCCAGCAGGACCTGCCAGGGCTGCCTCCTCTGCACCCACAGCTGGCCCTGTCACCGAGGCAGGAGCCCCAGGTGTCACTGCAGCCAGTTCCACACAGAACCTCTGCCAGAGTGAGTCCAGGCTGGGGGGGACACAGAACCTCTGCCAGAGTGAGTCCAGGCTGGGGGGGACACACAGAACCTCTGCCAGAGTGAGTCCAGGCTGGGGGGGACACACAGAATCTCTGCCAGAGGGAGTCCAGGCTGGGGGGGACACACAGAACCTCTGCCAGAGTGAGTCCAAGCTGGGGGGGACACACAGAATCTCTGCCAGAGTGAGGCTAGTCTGGGGCTGGCTTAAACAACCACTCCCTCCCTTCTCTGGTCCAAGGCCTTAGAAAAGGAAGTGTGAAATCACCTCGCACACCTGGTTTGGAGCACAGAGCCCCAGGATTCAGCCAAAGGCCCCGGGGTGTGGCCGTGGAGTGGGGGAGGAGGGCAGTGCCGGGAGCCTGGAGAAGGAGGGAGCAAATCCAGAGCCACTGCCATCCCACAGTGGCACTGCCACTGCAGCCCCCCGGGCAGGCATGGGGGAGGGAATGTGCGGGTGTAGTTCCAGCTTTTAAAAACCCTTCTCCCACCAACAAAATATGGAAAAAACCCTAAATAATGTGCTTGATTGTGAATTGAACCAAACCTGTAATAAACCCTTTGTTGTTTCAGCTTTTTCTAAAAATACAGGCTAATAGAGGTCAAATTTGAAATATCACTTCAAACCTCCAAAAAGGAAGGATTTTGTGCTGAAATTAGAAATCAAATTCCATTTTACATCCGTCCGAAAAAAATTCCTATCTTCGCTGTGTGCTTTTAACCAAAATGTTTTGCTAAGCCCAGCCAGAATGAACAAGCATTTCTGGTCAGCCTGAATAGATTTCATTCCTTTTCATCCAGGAAGATAAAATATTCTACCAAATGTATTCATTTATTTATTATGCATTTTGGCTGTAAATACAAATGCTGCTTTATGCCCACCAAAAAGCACAAGCTATCATTTAAAAAAAAATGTTTATATTAACACTGGAAGTTGGGCGTAGTGCCTAGCAGAGAAAATAATGTCAATTACCCACACAAATAGCTTTCCAAATCTCCCAGTGCTGCTTTCTGCATGAGCAGTTCGATTCAGAGAAATTAGAGATGGGAAAAGATCTTATTAGAGCGTCTCATCTCCCTCTCTGCTCGCAAAGCTTTGTCCCCCACTGGGTATTTTCCAGTTAGGTTTGCCCAGCCTGGGTTTAAAATGATGGGGGTCTCTGGGGTAGCTTGGATTTTTTCTTTCATTTTTTTCATACAAATATATCTTCATTAGCAAACAGAAACAGTGAAATTCTGCTGTGAAAAACCCTGACTGGGAGTCAGGCATTGGTAAAAAAGTCTCTCACCTGCAGTCAAGGTGCAGAAACTGGGAGCCAGCAGAGCCTGGGCTTGGCTTTGCAGCCCCAAAGGCCTGGAGATGATGTCCCCACTGTCCCTGAGTGGCCAGGCAGGGCTGGGATGGACAGGGATGGTGTCCCCACCGTCCCTGAGTGGCCTGGCAGGGCTGGGATGGACAGGGATGGTGTCCCCACCGTCCCTGAGTGGCCAGGCAGGGCTGGGATGGACAGGGATGGTGTCCCCACCATCCCTGGGTGGCCTGGCAGGGCTGGGATGGACAGGGATGGTGTCCCCACCATCCCTGGGTGGCCTGGCAGGGCTGGGATGGACAGGGATGGTGTCCCCACCATCCCTGGGTGGCCTGGTAGGGCTGGGACGGACAGGTTTGGGTTGCTGCTCTTCCTCCAGACTCTTTTCCCTCTTCTGCATTTTGTTAGTACTGAGAATGCTCTCCTGGTGTGACGGGCTTCTATCTGGGGGCTCCCTGTCCCTGTCCCTGTCCCTGTCCCTGTCTCTGTCCTGTCCCTGTCCCTGTCCCTGCCCCTGTCCTGTCCCTGTCCCTCTCCCTGTCCCTGTCCCTGCCCTGTCCCTGTCCCTGCCAGCTGCCTCCTCCAGCCCCGTGGGGCTCGGGGGCTCTCGGTGTCTGTGGGAGGTTCTGCCCCACCAGGGGCTGGGCTCTGACCCCTGCTGAGCTTCCCACGGAGAATGGGACTCCACAGACACCACAGATACTACAGATACCATGGACACCACAGGCACCACGGGACTCCATAGACACCACGGACACCACAGACACCACGGACACCACGGACACCACAGATACTACAGATACCATGGACACCACAGGCACCACGGGACTCCATAGACACCACGGACACCACAGACACCACGGACACCATGGACACCACAGATACTACAGATACCATGGACACCACAGGCACCACGGGACTCCATAGACACCACGGACACCACAGACACCACGGACACCATGGACACCACAGATACCACGGACACCATGGGACTCCACAGACACCACAGACCCCACGGACACCACGGACACCATGGGACACCACAGACACCACGGACACCATGGGACACCATGGGCACCACGGACACCATGGGACTCTGTAGACACCACAGACACCACAAACATCACGGGCCCCATGAGAAGAATGAGGACCTGATTAGCATCGAAGGCAAAGGGATCCATAACCAATAGGAAACCAACGAGTAAGAACTGAGCAACTTGGGACCAATGGACACTGAACCAATGGATTTCCCTGGGTTTTGTCTGTATCAATGTGTTAAAATCTGGTAAAGAGCCATGTGTGATGGAAGGATTTTCTCTCCACACCCAGGCAATGTGTAGGTAAAATGGTTTCTGTTGCACATCCTGGGCAGAAGAAAGTCATGCCTTGCCTCTCTGACAGTAAAAGATGTTGTTGGAGAATTTTTATTTTCCCCGCAGTTTCGGTGACGGCTCTGCACGTGGCAGTAACCCTGGAGCCCATGGACACAGCTGTGCCTCTGGCCCCTGTTCTTTGTCCAGCTGGGAGCAGCCCTGCCACCCCTGCATGCAGGACACCGCGGCTGGAGAGGACAAACCCCTGGCTGGGGTGCAGCTCCAGCCCTGGGCTGCCGTGCCCGAGCTCAGCCTGTGGGTGCCCAGGGAGAGGGGGGACGTGCTGAGGCTCTGTTTGCCCAGCAGCTCCCTGTCCAGCACCCAGCCCTGCCCTGGGACGCCCATGGCTCCATCCAGCCCCGGCAGCTCTGGCAGCGACACCCTGTCACATCCTTCTGAAGGTCACTGTGAGAGAGCTGGGCTCCTCTATCAGCTTATCAGTTCCTTCCTTAAACCAGCTTAGAGAGAAGCTTCCCATGGTGAATTAGAGCCTGGCAGCGTGTTACTGTGTGATAAGCACAGTCTACAGGGCCTGGGCCATCTCTGCTCCCCATGAGCCCTCAGCAGGGCTCCTGGCAAGGCAGGGCCTCATCCATGTGATCGCAGCGATCTCTTCAAGGCAGGGCCTTATCTGTGTAATCATAGTGACCTCCTGGCCAGGCAGGGCCTCATTTGTGTAATCACAGCGATCTCCTGGGCAAGACAGGGCCTTATCTGTGTGATCACAGTGATCTCCTCAAGGCAGGGCCTTATCTGTGTGATCACAGTGACCTCCTGGCGAGGCAGGGCCTCATCTGTGTGATCACAGTGACCTCCTGGCGAGGCAGGGCCTTATCCGTGTGATCACAGTGATCTCCTCAAGGCAGGGCCTTATCTGTGTAATCATAGTGACCTCCTGGCCAGGCAGGGCCTCATTTGTGTAATCACAGCGATCTCCTGGGCAAGACAGGGCCTTATCTGTGTGATCACAGTGATCTCCTCAAGGCAGGGCCTTATCTGTGTGATCACAGTGACCTCCTGGCGAGGCAGGGCCTTATCTGTGTGATCACAGTGACCTCCTGGCGAGGCAGGGCCTTATCTGTGTGATCACAGTGATCTCCTGGTGAGGCAGGGCCTTATCTGTGTGATCACAGTGATCTCCTGGGCAGACAGGGCCTTATCTGTGTGATCACAGCGATCTCCTCCTCCTGGTCTGGACACGCCTCAGCAGCAGCTGCTGGGGCAGGGAAGATTTCCTACCATGGCTTCTTCTTTGGGCCAAAAAATCAGTAATTTCACTGCTGCTTTTATGCAGCTATCAGGGAGTCATGGAAGGGTTTGGGTTGGAAGGGACCTTTAAAGGTCATCTAGACCAAGTCCCTGCAATGAGCAGCAACGTTTTCACCTAGACCCTCTGTGCTTTGGTGGGTCTCAGCTGAGCCAAGCCCAGCCCATGCCAGCTCTAACAGGGATCCTGGCTCTGCCCATGTCCCCCATGCCCTGCCCTCCACTCCTCTCCAAACCCGGCCATGTGCCCTCGCCCAGCCCGGCCCTGCTGCACCACAGTCTGTGCCTGGCCTTTCCCCAGTGAGTGACAGCTCTGTCACACCAGGCATCTGCTCCTGCAGCTTCTGTCACCCAGCGTGCTGTGATAGGGACTGACAGAGAGCTGGAGCCCTTCCCTGGCCCGTCAGGCACCTCAGCTGCTCCCATCTCCCCTGGCAGCATCTCTGGGGCTGGGGCTGCTCGGGGTCACTGCAGAGCCTGGGGCTGCATACACAGAACCACGAGGCTCCGGTGGCTCCATCAGCAGGTCCTGTGGGGTCACGGGCACACCTGGGCAGATGTCACAGCTGGGATATTAAAACAACCCCCCAACACCTGATTCAGTCCCTAAACCCACACGTGCCCTGCCCTGGTCCCAAGCCCTGCAGGAGCCAGGCAGTGTCCCCTCAGCGAGCACACTATCCCTTCCCACCCAGGCTGGGCTTAGCCAGACTCCAGCTTTCCTCAGAGCAAGGGAAGCCTGAGCAGCTCCTGTGCCTCAGAGACAGAATAAATGCAGCAGATCCAATCCTGGCACCCATTCCAGGCTCCCTCTGTCACCTTCCTGCTCTGAAACCTGGGGGGAGTCCCAGAGTCCCTTCCTCTTGCCTCCTCAGCACCTACTGTGACACAGACACACCTTGGGGAACATCTGGGGGCTCTTCTGGAGGTGGAAGATGAGTCCCAGGCTCCTCAGAAACTCCAATTAATTTATCATCACCTCGAGGAAAGAACTGTACAGAGACTCAGAGATTTATACAGGGATGGGATATTGCAGCTAGCTGCCCTGAGCTCCGGAGTGGCTCCTCCTCTAGAGGGTCATTGCTGTGCTCCTGAGTGTCCCTGAGTGTCCCATGGCCCTCTAACACCCTGCCAGGTGGAAGAAGCACATGTGTCATTTCCCACCCCCTGATCATCTTTCCCTAATGTCTCATTTATTTACCATTGTTTTATTCCTCTCCAATTAATTCCTATCCCTCACTTGATTTCACTTTTTAATTCTCTTATTCCTTTTTTAATAACTTATAGTCTTGCTAAATGACCAAGGAACTCAGGGATAGGAGTATTATTTTTTTTAATAATCCATTTTATTGCTGCTCCTCATTTCACATTCTCCTGCTGTACTGGCTCTCTGATGTAACCCAGGAGTGGATTTTCCCATTTCCAGCCCCTGCTCACAGCCAAGATTCATAAATCTGAGAAGGAAAATGAAAATAGCAATAATAATGATGATAATAATAGTAATAACAACAGCAAGAGTAGATAAAGCTAGAGCAGCCTGAAGGCAGGGAAGTGGCCGTAAACAGCAGCACTGAGAGCTGATGTTGGCCATGGATTGATCCGGGGGGTTGTAAATGTGAACATCCTCCATTGCACTCTGGAGCAGACTTTATCCATCAAAAGTCACAAATTCCAGGCCCTTGAGCTCTTCTGCACAATGGAGTCCCACAGGAGCTGCTGGCACAGACCCGGGGCAGTGCCCAGGGCTCTGCCAGGACCTGGACTTCAGGGACTTGGCTGTGGCACCACACGGGGCAGAGGATGTGGGGACTTCCAACTACCCAGCTTCATCCGACCCTTCCTCCTCCTCAGCACAGCAGCCAGGGCCAGCCNGGGAGCTGGGAAGGGGCTCAGCCTGGAGCAAAGGAGGCTCAGGGGGCCCTTGTGGCTCTGCACAGCTCCTGCCAGGAGGGGACAGCCGGGGGGGTCGGGCTCTGCTCCAGGGACAGGGACAGGAGGAGAGGGAACGGCCTCAGGGGAGCTCAGGGTGGGCATTGGGGAAATTCCTCATGGAAAGGGCAGGGCTGGAGTCCTCATCTCTGAGGGGATTTCACAGCCCTGTGGATAGGCACTTGGGGACATGGGGCAGTGGTGGCCTGGGCTGTGCTGGGGATGGTTGGACTCGATCTCAGAGGGCTTTTCCAACCTCAGTGATTCCATGATTCTGTGCTTTATAAAACATCTTCCAAATGTCTGCACTGACAGAGGCGAGGGGACAAACCTCAGCAGGGAAATGTCACCGACCCCAAACAGAGTGGGACCCACAGCTGGGAGATTTCCCACTCCTACCACAGCACAGAAGAAGCCCTCGCTCAGCTCCTGCCAGCCCTGCTGCCCCGGAACACCCTTTTGCCCTCTGGCAGCCGGTCTGAGCGCGGCTGGGCAGCCCTTGCCGTCTCCTGGCAGGGAGGGCTGCGAGCAGGGCTCGTACCTGGAGGGGAGGGAGCCTAGGAACATTCCCGAGAGCACCGCAGGTACCTCTGCTTTTATGGCTTCTATTATTATGCCCATTATTCTACTCAAACGTGGTTATTGGCTCATTAGTATTTAAATCAGCTGATAACACAGGCAGAGCTGTTCCTCCTGCCAGAGCCGGCTCCGCGGGCCGCGGTTATAACGGGGCCAGCTGATGCCATTGGTGGCCACCGAGCTGGGATTTTAGCCCGAACAAGTGGCGGGCAGGGCCGTGCCTGGCGGAGATTTGCATTTGCCGGCGCAAAGGGAAGGTTCCGGGGCTGGGAATGGGCCGGGAGGGTGCAGCACCCGCGGGCTGTTGGCTTTGTGTCCGGGCAGCCCTGGGGCAGCGCCAGGAGCAGCAGAACGGAGGGCTCCGAGCAGCCCTGGGTAATGAGCCGAAGGGCACAGGGCTGCTAAAAGCGAGGCAGGGCAGAGGTGCGGCTGTTTAGGGCTGGGCAGACGGAGAAGGGGCTCGTTCTCTCCCTCCCTGCTCTCACACACCCTTTATTTAGACACTTGATTTGGCCCTTTGTGAGGAGGAGAGAGAACAGCAGAATTACCGATTTCACTGGAGAGCTGCCTCGTGATTTTGCCACCTTTTGTGTGAGCTTAAGAACTTGCAGGTCTCTGCCTTAGAAATAAGAACTGAGCCTCGTTTTTCTGCCTCCGGGCCGGCAGAGCCCCGGGCGGTTTCTCGTTCCAGCGCTGAGTGCCACGGGTCGGGCAGAGGCGATTCCATGTGCGGGTGGGATGGGGGCTCTGACAGGGGGGGCGGTCCGTGGTTTATTGTGGGACCTTTGGGAGGTGGGGACCCTGTGAGGTCTCCTCCCATCGCTTCCCACCCCTTCCCGGAGCACCTCTGGCAGCACGCAGGACCTTCCCCCCGTGTTCTGTCGGGCAGGTGTGGCCTCACGGGCTCTCCGTCTGCAGGGCTGGAGATCCCAACAGAATTTGGGCTCTGAGGGGATTTTGGGATTAGACCTAGTAAAGGCAGAGATGCTCAGCTCGCTGCTCCCTGCACAAGGGAACCCTCACCCAGGGACAAGGGGCACTGCTGGGGGATGTCCCTCGCCATCCCATCCCCCTCCTTCTCCAACAGGTCTCTGGAGTCACAGAAATACAGAATAATTGCAGTTGGAAAAGCCCTCTGAGATCATGGAGTGCAACCACCCCCCAGCAGTGCCAGCACTGCCCCATGTCCCCAGGTGCCACATCTGCAGGGACTCCAGCCCTGCCCTGGGCAGCTGGGCCAAACCGTGCTGGTGTGACAAGCACATATCAAAGTGATGCCAGGGACTGGGATGAGCAGAATTAATGACTTGGGGGTGGTTTTGTTCTCCACCGGGACCCTGGCTGTGGCTCTGTCCCCAGCGAGCAAGGACCTCCCTCTGCTGCGGCCGGAGGCAATTTGGGCACACGGGAGGGAAAGGCCACGGGCACCACTCGGGGCAGCTCTAAGGAGGGAATCTCACTCCCTGCACAGGAGACATCTCTGCACCAGTCAAGGGGAAATAAACCCCATCCCAAGGCAAAGCAGCCATCAGTTTCCAGGCTGGAAACCTCTGTGTTTCCATAAGAAAGGCTCCTGCTCCTCCTAATTCCTCGGGATTTTATTCGCAGCCTTTTCTCTGCTCTGGGAAATAAGCTGTTCCATTTTAATTGGGAGAATTGCAGAAATAACTTGTTTAAATGCATTTTGGGCTCAGAATAAAACCCAAAGAATAGAACAAAATTAAAAATGCAGCCTTACCCCTGTACCCCCCCTTCAAATCAGAAAAAATATCATTTCCGGATGCACAGTGATAGGATATTATTTTTTTCCTATCTCAGATGAAGGGTTTCAGCTTGTTGCTTCCCTCCCCTCACTTTAACTGTACAGTAATCATCGCATTTTTGCTAAATTTTGAAGTGGAGCAGCACTGGAAAAGGAAAATGAAAAATCAAAATATTCCACGTGACAAAATTATTACAATTGAACTGCTGTGCCTGTTCAGAATAATTTTTAAAATCAGCCCCAAAAAAATAGATAAAAAATCCTATAAGTGTCTTTTGATCAAATGACTGGAGAACTGGTTTGCTGAGAGCTTCGCTGAAGCCAAATCTCCATTTTCCAGCATAATCAGCAATTTGACCAAGCACGGTTCCGCCTGCTGGAGCGGCCCTCGCGCTCCGGATCCACGGGAGAGTTCGGGAAAGAACCTGCCCAGCCGGCCCTGCTGCTCATGGTCTGTTCCCTGCTGCTTTGCTGTTCTCACTTGGTTTGGGAGACAAGCGAGAGCCCTGCGGGACAGCGGGAACCCTGCGGGACAGCGGGAACCCTGTGGGACACTGAGAACCCTGCGGGACAGCGGGAACCCTGCGGGACAGCAGGAATCCTGCGGGACACTGAGAACCCTGCGGGACAGCGGGAATCCTGTGGGACACTGAGAACCCTGCGGGACAGCGGGAACCCTGCGGGACAGCGGGAACCCTGCGGGACACCGGGAACCCTGCAGGAGGATGAGAACCCTGCGGGACACTGAGAACCCTGCGGGACAGCGGGAACCCTGTGGGACACTGAGAACCCTGCGGGACAGCGGGAACCCTGCGGGACAGCGGGAACCCTGCGGGACAGCGGGAACCCTGCGGGACACTGAGAACCCTGCAGGACACTGAGAACCCTGCAGGACACTGAGAACCCTGTGGGACACTGAGAACCCTGCGGGACACTGAGAACCCTGCGGGACAGCGGGAACCCTGCGGGACACTGAGAACCTGGCGGGACAGCGGGAACCCTGCGGGACAGCGGGAATCCTGCGGGACACTGAGAACCCTGCGGGACAGCGGGAATCCTGCGGGACACTGAGAACCCTGCGGGACAGCGGAAACCCTGCGGGACAGTGGGAATCCTGCGGGACAGCGGGAACCCTGCGGGACAGCAGGAATCCTGCGGGACACTGAGAACCCTGCGGGACAGCGGGAACCCTGCAGGACAGTGGGAACCCTGCAAGGACACTGAGAGCCCCGCGGGGACAGCGGGAGCCCTGCGGGGACAGCGGGAACTCTGCAGGACAGCAGGAACCCTGCAAGGACACTGGGAACCCTGTGGGGACAGCGGGAACCCTGCGGGGACAGCGGGAACCCTGGGTTCGGTTCCCAGGGTTTGATTCCCGAGTCTGATTCCCTGGGTTTGATTCCCAGGTTCAGTTCCCCGGGTTTCACTTCTGGGTTTGATCCCTGGGTTCGGTTCCCAGATTTGGTTCCCCAGGTTCGGTTCCCTGGGTTTGATTTCCCCGAGTTTGATTCCCGGGTTTGATTTCCCCGAATTTGATTCCCGGGTTTGATTCCTGGGTTCTGTTCCTCCCTCCAGCCGTGAACTCGGCCTTTTCCCCGCTGTTCAGGAGCCCTTTCCGAGCTTCCGTGTGCCGCGCTGGGCCATGCAAGACATCCAGGACATCCACGACATCCAGAACATCCGGGATGGAGCTGTCCAGCCCCGCTGACCCTCCCGGCCAGCCCCAGGACAGGGGGCACAGCTGGGGCTGCAGATGGGTCACGGGAGGGCCACTCCAGGGACCTGGGGACAGGCGGGGACAGCCCAGAGGGACAGGACAGAGCGTGGGGGGCCCAGAGCCCCCCGGAGCCCCGTAGGGAAGGAGCTCATTTGTCAGCAGCAGCCGCCCATTGCCCCACTCCTGCGGAAGATAAAATGGGTAAAGTAATGGGTATTTACTCTTCTCCGCTCGTGTACACAACAAAATTGTGTTTCTTTTAATGGGAGCTCCGCGCTAATTGCCGTCATTAACAGAGGGAGGCTGTAAGCTGCACCGCTCTCTCTCTCTCCCGCCCCGCGTGCGATGCGCGCCTCTCTGCTCTCAGATCTCCCAAATACCCCTCCTTGGACAGGACCTGAGCCACGGCGTGGGCCACCCTCCCCAAAAGCCTTTCTGGCGTGCCCTCCGCAGCCTCCTCAGCGCCGGGCGTGCTCGCAGCTCCGCGGGCTCCGGAGGATGCTGCTGCCTTTCGTGCTGGAGCTCCCGCCGATGCAGCTCTGGCTGTCAGCGCGGCAGGCACGTCCTGCGAGCAGCATATGCCACAGCAGATGGCAGCGGCTCCAGCCCAGCTCGGCAGAGAAATCACTGCAGAGCTCCCCTGCTTCCACAGACCCGGCGTGTTGTGGGGGACGGGGCGGAGATGAAAGGGGAGAAGAAGCAACAATGGAAAATAAGCTGAACTCCGAGTGCCTCCATCGTCCAGAACCTGCCCAGGGGAGCTGGAGCGAGTCCAGGGCAGGGGACGGAGCTGGGAAGGGGCTGGAGAATCCCTGAGGGAGCTGGGAAGGGGCTGGAGAATCCCTGAGGGAGCTGGGAAGGGGCTGGAGAATCCCTGAGGGAGCTGGGAAGGGGCTGGAGAATCCCTGAGGGAGCTGGGAAGGGGCTGGAGAATCCCTGAGGGAGCTGGGAAGGGGCTGGAGAATCCCTGAGGGAGCTGGGAAGGGGCTCAGCCTGGAGCAAAGGAGGCTCAGGGGGCCCTTGTGGCTCTGCACAGCTCCTGCCAGGAGGGGACAGCCGGGGGGGTCGGGCTCTGCTCCAAGGACAGGGACAGGAGGAGAGGGAACGGCCTCAGGGGAGCTCAGGGTGGGCACCAGGAAGAAGAGAGGGAGGCCAGGAGCCAAACTTCCCTCTGGCTGCTGCTGTGGAGAGGGGATCATTAACATTCTCCACCATCCCGGGCCGAGGCTTGGACGCTGGATCTCACAATAGTTCAGTGCATCCAATTTACAATGCAATTACATTTTAATAAGCTGTGACCCCTGAGGTGGGACCTGCCACCTGCCAGCCGAGATGCAGCAGTGACCCAGCCTCACCCACGGCGGGATGTGCTGCAGCCCGGGAGGGGACAGTGGCTGGGTTTGTGTTTATATGAAATATAACCCGTGCTGACGGCCAGCCTGGCAATGAGGTGACTCAACTTCCCTCGGCTCTAATACAGGTCTCACTCCTGGCCTCGGGAAGATGCTGCAGAGCCTTGGAAGGTCCTTTGGCTCGTCTCCCACCAGCCTGGCAGGGAAATGAGCCTCCTTGGGAAAAGGGAGAAGTGAGAAAAAACGTGTTACACACCCTCCTCTGTCCCTGCGCTGAGCTGGGCTGAGAGCGGCTCCAAGGAGCTTCACCCTTCACAGCTCTGACTGCTGCAAGCATTAAAAAAGAAATAAAAAATCATCCATAATCCCCAATGGCAAATTCCAGAGAGGGTGAAATTCCTTTCTGAGGATGAACTGAGGGGTTTTATGATCACGCTGCTTTATTTCACGCAGCTCCCTGTAGTGTCACATGCATCCTAAGAACCAATTTGCTGTGTAACTCGTTCTCTCCAGCAACATTAGGAGTAAAATAACTTCTAAATATCCTTTCACAGCCAGAACTGCTGCTTTTGTGGTAAACCTTTGCCTGGTGGCATTCAGGAACCTCATCCTCGTAGAAGGGCCAGAGCATCCAAGCACTGCTGAGCAGGGAAGTGGGATTTTGTGTTCTTTTCCTGGGAATAAGGGCTGAATGCCTCATTTATTTTGTGATGGGAAAGTGCATGGAGCCTCTGAGCATGCTGGCTGCAGCAAGGGTGCCATGAGGCTCCTGCTTTAGTTTTGACAAGTGACTTCCATCTGCAGCAGTGAGGAGTCTCTGGCTTAAAGGCAGAGAGCCAGTTGGCCCCCTTCCCTTTCTCCTCCCCCTTTCCTCTTTCCCCTTTCCCCTTCCCCTTTTCCCCTACTGGAGCTGCCAAATTTGCCCTAAACCAGGACACTTCCCCTTCCCCAAGCACTTCTTTGGAGCAAATTCACTTCCTCTGGGAACAAGCCATGAAGTCCACACTGATGAGAAGTGATGGCAGCACCAGGAAAGGCGTGAGCAGGCGGGGGGCACTGGGCACCTCATCCCAGGGACCTTCATTTCCATGGTGCAGCCCCACATGTGGAGCTTGGCAGTTAATTTTCCTTCAAAGGGGGATGGTTGACATATGGAGAAAGGGGATTTTCTTCCTGGGATCTCCTGTGCCAGGAGGGAGCTTTGGAGCAGTAACTCTGAGCCTGTAAGGATCCCTTTCACCTCCCTTTTGTATTCCCTCCCTTTGGCTTTATTTATTTCTTTTATCTCCAGTTTCCTTTCTTGTAGAGCTCTCAGCCTCCTCTTTCTTCCTTTCCTTCCTCCTGCTCTTATTCATGCCTTCAAAGACACCTTTGGCAGAGAGAGGAGAAAATCCCAAGGAAACTTCCTTCTTCTTTATTTCCAGGCTTGTTCAGAAAAGAAGCAGGAGTAGGGGAGAGAGAAACCACCCGGCATGAAAACCCCTGGAAAGCTGCTCCTGCTGCTTCTGGGAATGGCAGGGGAGCCTTATCTGGCCTTGCACACAAGGCAGGAGAGCCCGAGCCTTGCGGAGTGTAATAAGGAACACAGAGCCTAATGGAAAAATCATTTGCTTGTAGCATTTAATTAAATATGTAAATATATGAACGGCCCTGAAATCATCAAATTAAAAGGCAGAGCTGTCATGAATTTTGATTCTGTTTCCTCCACGGGCTTTCCCCCCATCGTCCCCCGCTCGCGCTGCCTTTAATCAGAGGTGGCACCCGGGGACGGCTGAGCCTGTCCTCGGGGTGTCCCCAGGTGTGACGCACACACAGGCTGCTTTATTCCCTGCACATCCAAGGCAGTGAGTTCCTGCTGCTGCTCCAAGGAGCCGTGCTTGTGTTCTTTTCCTGCAGGGAAAGCACAGAGCAGGGACACACAGGTTGTCACCGTCTCAGCCGCAGCCTGGGTGGTGGCAGCAGCACGTCCCTGGAGATCTGGTACAACAACTGTCCCCTGCAATTCCAGCGTCCCCAGACCTGCCCATCCATGCTCCCATCCTGCATCTGCAGGTCTGAACTGGGACACTGGGATCGTGGCACAAGGAGCACTTCCCTGTTCAGTGGCAATCTCTGGCCACCCCCCAAAGTGCCACTGCCCCCCTCAGAGCTGGGGTGCCCAGGGAGGTGACCTTGTCACAGCCAGCTGATGAATTTGGCCCTTTTGCTTTGCAGCTGAGCAGGCAGAACCTGGAGCTGCCTCCCCCTTCCCATGCCCAGCTCAGCTTTTGGGTTTGATGCCTGGGCTTGGGGTGAACAATCCCCACTGATCCTTTGAGCCTTGCACACTCCCAGCTAGTGCAGAGCAGCAAGGCTCTTTCCCAGTCCAAATGTCACTCATCTCTGTCCTCAGCTCTGACTGGTCCCTGCCAGGCCTGCACTGGCTGTTCGGATGGCAGAGCAGAACTGGTTTTCCCCAGCTCAGCGTGGTGAGTTCACCCTGTCCTGGAGGATCTGCAGGGACAGCAGAGCCCCATGGCAGCCAGAAATGAGTACTGAGCTCCAGGGGAAGGAATAACATGGAGAAGGAGCAAACTGGGTAACAAAAGGTGGATTTAGTGAGGAAAAGACCGAAATGTTGGGGTTTGTACAGGCCAGCAGTGAGATGGAAGCTGCACCCATCAATCCACGGCCATGGCTTTGTCCATCGCAGCCAGCCTTGCATAGAACACAGAGCTGTGACCATTTTAATGCCATTTTACTGCAGTCCAGTCTCAGCTGGAGTGGCACCTGTGCCTGTAGGGTGCCCTCATTCCCACAAACGCCCTCAGCCCCCACAGCAGGGCCACCTCTGTGTGTGCACTGTGAGTTAGCAGTGAGGAGAATCCGGAGATTTGGGCAGGTTTCTTTAAAAGTCCACAGTATGTCCTTAAAATCCCTCAGTGAGTGACTGCAAGACATCCCTGCAATGGGTGCCTCAGCATTTCCAGCTCTGGCATGCAAAGACAAGCCCAGATCAGGGGGTCTCCAGTCTCCCGAGAGCAAAACGGAGCCCGTGGCTCACATGTGTGCTTAGAAGAAGCTGGATTGCTTCTGCTGCCTTGCCAGGCTGGATTAGCTCTGCAGTGAGCAGGTCTGGAGGTGCACGGCCCATCCCGGTTCAGCACTGCCCGCTGGGGCACTGCGGGAGCACAGCCCCGGAGGAGGAGATGCCCTCTGCTTCCAGCTGGGACATTCCCGGCTCCACAGGTACCCCCCGGTCCCTCTTCAGCTTGTTTGCACACCTGGCTGAGGCAGGGAGGAGAGCAGTGTCCTGGGAAGAACAGGGACACATTTATCCTGCCGAGCTGCTGCCCTGACACGCGGGAGAGCAGCGAGCGGGGAAGGGCGTCCTCTCCTCCCGCTCCCTCCTGTCCCTGCTCCTCCGGAGGCACCAGGACAGCTCCAGCTGTGCAAATGAAATCCAAGAGACTTAATAACATTTTAATGCAGGCTCCTAGCATTGAGATTTGAGCTTTTCCCCTTCTTGTTTCCCTTTGATGGTGATAAATGCAGGGGATGTCATTTGCTTGTACAGCTGCAAGGCTGGGCCTTTGGAGAGGGATGGGAGGATGAGGGAGATCATTTTATCAGGGACTTGAAAAAGGCACAGAGCAGTACCAGGGGCTGTGCTGGTTCCTGGGGAGCTCCACTCAGCCGTTGTCCAACCTGGCAGCCCTCTCAGCAGTGAGGGAAGTCTTCATGGGATGAAACCTCACTGCCCGTGATCCCAGCCTGGCCTGAGCTGCTCGGGGCATTGTGGAGAAGGCACAGCTGGTCAGGAGCATCTGCCAGGTGGTCAGCTGTGCCCCCAAGGGCCAGTGGCCTTGGCCTTCCCATAGTCTCGAGCTCTGGGAGAGGTGAAGGACAGGAGAGGCAACAGGAGGTGGCTGTGGAGCAGAGCTCAGCACAACCTGCTGGAGCGAGTGCAGAGAGGCACCAGGATGGGCAGAGGGCTGGAGCAGCTCTGCTGGGAGGAAAGGCTGGGAGAGCTGGGATTGTTCATCTGGAGAAGACAAGGCTCTGGGGTGAGCTCTCTGTGGCCTCCCAGTGCCTGAAGGAGCCAACAAGAAACACGGAGAGAGACTTTGGACAAGGGCTTGGAGAGACAGAATGAAGGGGAGTGGCTGCAAACTGAAAGAGAGTAGGGTTAGATGGGAAATAAAGAAAAAATTCTTTATTGTGAGGGAGGGGAGGCACAGGTTGCAGAAAGGGCCGGGTTTGTGTAACCCACAGTTGTGTTCCTGCTGCAGCTCACCTGCGGCAATGTTGCATGCTCCCAGCGGAGCGAGCTCCCTGTGCTGTCACCCCTGTGACAGCACAGACATGCTGGAGGTGCACAAAGGCTCCCAGCAATGACAGAAGGGGATTTTCCTGAGGCAGGGGATCGCAGCAGTGCCCCAGACCCCGGGCATGAGCCTCGGTGCCCTTGGCAGACTGTGAGCAGGCTGGGAGAGCAGAGCAGCAGGCCAGCTCTCAGCTGTCCCAGTGACTCGGTCAGCAGGGCCAGCACAGTCCCAGCACAAGCCGAGCACAACACAGGGCAGCCCTCCCAGCTGGGCTGAGGGAGCAACGCTGCAGGAGACGTCTGCATCTGCACCACCAGGCTGGAAACGCTTCCTCTGTCCTTCACACACCGAGCCCTGCAAGCACGCGGTGCCCTGCGGGAGCAGAGTCTGTGTAATCTGTTACTGCATCCCCTCCTCCAAACAAAACACCTGCCCTCAGCAGCGCCTGTTCCTCCCCCTGCACAGCTCGTGTTCTCTCCGAGCCCTTGCTGGGTCTGTTTGTTTGGAGAGTTCCTGGCCCTGTGCTCCAGCACACACAGGCTCAGCACACCCTGCCAGGACAGGCTTTGTTAGGCCTTGCAGCCAGATCCCTGCAGGCTCAGCCCCGGAGCTGGCTCTCAACGTTCCCGTGCTGAACCTGTCACACCCGACGGGTGGCTCCGGCCCCAGAGGGGCTCCGGGACGTGCTGGGGCTGGGGGAATGCTCAGAACTGGGACTGAGGCACAGGGGGACAGGGAGGGCACCTTCCCCTCTCTGCTGGGAGCACTGGGAGCCACCAAAAGGGGCAAAAATACCTTTGAGGAGGGCAAGGATGTCACAGGCAGGGGCTCTGCTAGGATCCACTCCAGCCATAAAAACCAGGCTGGGGGAAAGCCAGGAGAGACCGGGACCAGCCCGAGGGGCTGCAGGGGGATCAGGAGAGACCGGGACCAGCCCGAGGGGCTGCAGGATGATCAGGAGAGACCGGGACCAGCCCGAGGGGCTGCAGGGGGATCAGGAGAGACCGGGACCAGCCCGAGGGGCTGCAGGGGGATCAGGAGAGACCGGGACCAGCCCGAGGGGCTGCAGGATGATCAGGAGAGACCGGGACCAGCCCGAGGGGCTGCAGGATGATCAGGAGAGACCGGGACCAGCCCGAGGGGCTGCAGGATGATCAGGAGAGACCGGGACCAGCCCGAGGGGCTGCAGAGGGATCAGGAGAGACCGGGATCAGCCCGAGGGGCTGCAGGATGATCAGGAGAGACCGGGACCAGCCCGAGGGGCTGCAGGATGATCAGGAGAGACCGAGATCAGGAGAGACAGGGAACGGGAGAAATCGGAACCAGCCCGAGGAGCTGCAGGCTTACCCCGGGTCAGGTCAGCTGAGGGCACCTGTTAGTCTGGGCTTGGTGCTGGGCAAACAGCTCCGTGCACCTCCTGGCCAGGAGCCAGATAGCAGGGACCGGCCGGGCAATGTCCTGGGGACCCACCCAGCTCCTCTGCACCGAATTCTTCCCATTTAGAGCCTGTTCCACCTGTTCTCCTCTTTAATCCGTTCCCATGAAGCCCCCTCAGCTCCCGCTTTGGTTCCCAGGGCAGAAATGCTAAAGCCAGGCCTGGGGGGAGCAGGGAGGGGGAGGATGTGGTGAAGAGCAGGGTCTGGGGACACCTCAGGGTGGCACGGGGGTGTTGGGGAGGGCACAGAGTGGTCACAGCCCCAGAGGGGGAGCTGAGGAGAGGGATGAAGGTGGGACTGAGGAAACCCCTGGTTCAACCAGATCCTCCTCTCCAAACCTCTGCCAGGCCTTTATCAGCTCCCCTCAGCCTTCAGAACAGCTTTATGTGAATTTTTCCCTATTTCTAGTTTTTGTGCAGAGCTGCCAAGGCTGCTTGGAGCTCCAGACCCTTCCCAAAATGAGATTAAGTGTGACGTGTGCTGAAAACAAGTCCTTCCTTGCAGGCTGGCTTTGTCCTAGCTAAGCTAAGCTTAACGGCCATTAAATGTTAGAACTGCTCCTCTGCAAGTGTTGGGAGACCAAGCACCACCTCTGCTCTGGGAACTGAGGCAGTAAATGTCAAAAACTTCCACAGTTCCCTAAGTGCTGAAGGCGTTTGCTGCCACACTCCTCCACCCTGCTTCCAAACCCAGTTCTGAAGCCACCTGTTTTCAAGGTGGTCTCGTGATTTTGGAACCTGAGCTACATGCTGGCTAAATTTAAAAAAATCACCTTTCTGTTACATCTTTTTCTAAAAAAAAAAAAATCAAATAAAAAAAACAAAACCAAAAAAACTTTCAGTGCTTCCAGCAAAGAGAAGGTGGCAGAGTTTTCTAATTTCAGCTCCTTTGTTTCTGTAGCAGCTGGAGCAAGCCAGAGTGACAAGGATCTGGGAGTTGGTGTGGCTGGAAGCTGTGTCTGAGCCAGCAGTTTTTACCTGGCTAATAATATTTCTAATTGGTTGGCTGTTATTAGAGGAAGGCAGAAAGAAAATCAGAAGGTTGAAAATCTTGTCTGGAGATTTTAACAGTGTTGAGTGCCAAGCAATCCTCCATCATGAGGGGGCTTTATTTCATCATCACAAATTTGGG
>VWZV01014468.1:6517-28201 GCA_013397155.1 Irena cyanogastra | reverse complement strand
GAGAGGAGAGGAGAGGAGTGGAGAGGAGAGGAGAGGAGAGGAGCTGCTGGATGAGAATGGAATGGGTTCACTGTTTGGCTCCTTGCCCTCCTTTTCAGCATCCTGCTGCTGCCAGGCCAGGCTGGTTCAAAGCCCAGAGCATCGCTCTGAACCGAGCAGGAGTCCCTGGTCCCAGCCCCAGAACTGTGTTGTCACACAGGGGAACGGGGCCAGCGCTTCCCAGGTGGGTCAGGGAGGAAGGGAATCAAAGGCAGCTGTGCCAGTGGGGAGCCTGGCAGGCACAAAAGGCTCCCTTTGAAGGTATTTTGGGAGTCCAAGGGTACCCAGGGTGCTGCACTCCTCAGCAGCAGAGCATCCTTTGTGTGCTCAGCTCTGCCCCACGTGCCTCGCAGTGCTGCACGTGGGCTGGGACAGTGACTTTGTCCCTGCTGGCCCTGTGACATTCACTGAGGTGTCTGCTGTCCCAAACTGCACTGACACTGACACAACAGAACGGCCACAGGGAAGAACTGGGGATGGGCAAAGGTTTTGTGGAGCCAGAGCACTGGAAAGGGAAGTGGAGAGCTCACACCCAAGGCAGGAGGATCTGCACCCCAGTTCCAGGGGTGAGCAGCACGGGGGTGCAGTGGGCCCAACACCCTGCAGCCAGGGCACTCTGCTGCTCCAAGGCTTTGCCTCCCTACCTCTGGACCTGCTGGGGATGGAGGAGATGGACGGTCACACGTGGAGAATAATCAGCAACACTCATTTCCCATGGAAAGCTGGCTGGGAATTGACTCTGAGCTGGCTCTGCTCGAGTCCCACCAGCACAGGAGCACAGCCACGTCCCTGCCCTCGCCTTGGCATCCTGGAATCCTTCCATTCCCAGAGCAGCCTCTCCCTTCGGGACGGGAGCCCATGTCCTGCTGCCCCTGTGGACAATCAAGTGCCCCTTCAGGCCTGAGGGCGTTGTGCAGCACGAGGTGCCTGCTCAGGGCACTGCCTGGAGGCTGTTCAAAAGCGTCTGTGAGTTCCCAGGGAGATCAGGAAGGGCTTTGAGCAGGACAGAGCTCTCGCTGTCCAGGTGCTTGGGCCTGGCCATGAAACTGCAGCCATTCCCACAGACAGCTGCTGGGATTTGCCTTCAGGCTTCCTCCTGCTGCTTCCCTGTGTCCTCACAGCCCCAGTGCCTCACTGGTGCCTCGGTTTGCTTCCCCCAGCCCTGCTGAGGACCTGAGCAGGGCTCCAGGCTGTCACAGCACCCTCCCCTCCTGGCCCAGGGTGGAAAGGGGACCATGTCTGTGCCTTTTTGTCTCCAGAATACTCCTGCTTATTTGCTTCCAGCTCCTGCCTCAGGATCCTGGTTTATCACCCACCCATGCCCCGTGTAGAGCCAGGAGCTGAAGGAGGAAGCAGAGCCAGAGCAGGGTCCCTGCGCTGCTCCCACTGAGCTGGCATGTCCTGTGGGAGGGCCCACAAGGAATGAAAACCACAATCAACCCCAGAGATCACAACGAGAAATGAAAACCGTGATTGACCCCAGAGATCACAAAACCACAACTGACCCAGAGATCAGAACGAGGAATGACAAACCACGACCAGGATGAGTCACATCTCATCTTCAAGTTTATGGTGCTGGGAGACCCAGCTAGAGACACAACCTTGGCAAAGCATCTGAAGCTAACAGGACACTTCGCACCTGACCTGCCATGGGTATTTGAGTGTCCCCTCTGCACACCTGGCTGCACCCACGGCACACCCACGGCAGCCTCCCCTTTCCCTTACCCCATCTTAGCTTTTCCCAGGCTGCTCCAGCCGCCCCCTTTCCCTGGATCCCAGAGTGCTGGGGTGCCAAGAGGAGCCAGCAGCGCAGGAGGGAAGGCTGGGGGCACTCTGAAGTGTCACAGCTGAGGGGGGACAGGGGCTTGCTTCCCTGCCTGGTGCTGGAGCAGGGCTGTGGGGCTGGATCCAGCCCCGGCTGACGGGACCCGGGTCTGGAGCTGGGTCTGGCAGGGCCGGCCCCTCCTGGCCCTGTGGCAGCGTGAGGACAAAGGGAGGACTCAGCCAGCTCTCTCCAAGGAAGCCTTTGGCAGCTGCTCGGCCTCAAAGCACTGAAGGTCCCTCTCTCTGCTCTGGATGGCAATGAACTCTTGACTTCTGCATTGACAGGAGGGAATCTTAATTTCTCCTTCAGCCAGAGCAGCCTGAAATAGCTCGCAGTGATTTGGCTCTCCCCAGGCTCCCTTGGAATGCCAGCACTGCTTTTGCACTGCCACCTATGGCTCTGCCCGTGGCTCTCCAAGGGCCGTGTCCTCCAGAAACGCAGGGAGGGGAGGAGGAGGGAGGGCTTTGTTTGGTTTTTAACTTTGCTGGAGTCCCCTCAAGGCTGCACTGAGACAGCTTTCGCAGAGAAGTCCTCCCAAAATCCTGAGCAGATCAAAGGAGTTTTGTCCCGATCCTTTGTAGTGTTATGGTATAAAGCCATAACTGTTTTCCTCTCTGCTGGAAGGAATTATTTCCTAATTCTATATTAGGATGAAATCCTTTCCTGGGAGGCTGTGAGGCCCTGGCACAGGTGCCCAGAGCAGCTGTGGCTGCCCCTGGATCCCCGGCAGTGCCCAAGGCCAGGCTGGACACTGGGGCTGGGAGCAGCCTGGGACAGTGGCAGTGTCCCTGCCATGGCAGAGGGATGAGGCTGGGTGATCTTTATAGTCTCTTCCAACCCAAACCACTCTGAGATGCTAAATAAAGCCATAAAACCCCACTGCAAGCCCTACAGAGAGGAGAAGCATCTTCCAGAAGAAATGGCAGGACACTGGGAAGTCCTGCAGGCACTGCTGCTCCCTTCTAGAAACCCCTCCCTCCCATCCCTCCTGTCTCTGCCTCCCAGCAGAAGGGGAGTCAGTGGTGGAGCTGGAAATGAGTCCAGGCTCATGGAGCCTGTGGGGAATGCTCTCCAGGGCAGCAGAGGCTCTTTGATGGGTGCAGCCACCCCCAGAGCAGCTCTGGGTCAGCTCTCCACAGGCAGAGGGAAAGGTCCCTTCCCAAAGCCTGAGGCAAAGCAATTGAGGGATTCAAGCATTTAAGAGATTTTCTGCAAAGATTTTCACTTCGATTGACCTTTAAAAGGCCAATTCTGAGGCCTTTGTAGTTAAAGCTGATCAGCGGGGGACACTGTTAGCACTTATTTCTTTTTCTTTTTTTTTCCCCCATGGTTTCCCAAAATGACTCTTCAGACTCCCCAGTCCCAGCCTCACATGAGGCACATGGACAAAAGCAGGCAGTGACTCAGGAGCTCCTCACGTTTTCACTCTGTGTGCTCCCAGTGCAGCTCCCCTCCATCCCCTGGGCCTCTGGACACAAAGATTCCTGCCCAGCGTCCCTTTCCCACCCAGCTCACACCCAGCGCTGCTGGACCCAAACCCTGGCCCTGGAGCACAGGGCTCGTGGTTCCCTGGGGCCAGAGCAGCTCAGGACTTGCCAGGAGCTGTGTCCTGGGGTGTCCTGGGGTGGTGGCCTCTGCTCAGGAGCCGTGTCCCGGGGCAGTGTCCCCCCGTCAGGGGAAAGGGCAGCAGGCCAGGGGCAGCTGGTGCCTCTCGCTGCCATGGTTCAGGGATTTGTCCTGGCAGCACATTAAACACCAAGGGCCAGTGTGAGACCCAGACCCTTCACCTTCCCAGGTGGAATTGCTGGTCGTCCCCAATATCCAAGCGGGATGGCAGCCCCGGCGACCTGCTGTGAGCTGCAGCCGAGCCACATCTCCACCCCGTGCTCCGTGTCCTTCGGTGGGCCTCGAAAAGCCACCTGCACATCCCTGCCCAGCCTGGGGCACAGCCCAGGGCAGGAACCATCCCGTTCCCGAGGGCAGCTTGGCTCCTGGCACTGCCCGGGCAGGCCCGGGAGGGCTGGAATTCCATGCCAGCAGCCTCTGGTCCTTCTCCCCAGCCTGGCAGGGCTCTTTGCTTGGGAAGCCACAGGAGCTACCAGGCCAGGGACATTTCTGAGCCCGGGGGTGGCCAGGTTCCATTCCTGACCCAGGGCCCACAGGCAATCCCAGACCTGGCAGCAGCGAGGGCACAGCCCGGGCTCTGGTGTCCCTCTGGCGCTGCCTGGGTGACAGCCAGGGCCCGCTGCTGCGGGAGGACGGGATGGGCTGTCCCTGGGGCTGAGCGAGGGTCCCCGACAGCGCCAGCCCCGAGCTGGCCCCAGTCCGGCTCCAGAACAGCCCCGGCCCAGCCCCAGCCCAGGCCCAGGCCCAGGCCCAGGCCCAGCCCCAGCCCCGGCCCCAGAACAGCCCCGGCCCCGGCCCGGCCCAGCCCCAGAACAGCCCTGGCCCAGCCNGCCCAGCCCCAGCCCGGCCCCAGAACAGCCCCGGCCCGGCCCCAGAACAGCCCCAGCCCCAGAACAGCCCCGGCCCGGCCCCAGAACAGCCCCGGCCCCAGAACAGCCCCGGCCCAGCCTCGGCTCGGCCCCGGCCCAGCGGCACCAGCAGCTGCCGGGGCAGTAGGGCTGAACCCAGCCCGCAGCACAGGGAGAGCTCCCAGGTCCCTCCTCCTGCTCCTCCCAGATCACATCACACTATTGTGCCTTCGTTTAATTTACGGCTTCTGAGATTCCTTTTTATTTTCCCCCCCGTTACTCCCAGCTCTTTGGCATCCCCCACGCCCTGCAGGAAGGGCCACGGACCGAGCTCCCCTCCCCAGGGCCCACACGCTCTGTGCCTTGGGGCACCACCTGCTCCATCCCACTGTGCCTCATGGAAAACTCCCTGAACGCTCAATCTCATCCATCTCCTCCACGAACATCATGGTCTTGTATATCACCCACATACTGGTCAGCACTGTCAGTGTGTGCATTTATACCGAAATTAAAATTACATCAAAATATATACAATATATACATAAATATGCATATTTATCTATAAAACTGAGGAAAAGATTCCTTCCTTAGAGCCTAAAATGCTCCCAAAAGAGCTACTCCCACCCTGCTGGTCTGCTCGTGTTGTACCTCTGCTAATGAATTCAGAATTTTGTAAGCTGAAAGGGCAGAAGTGTTGCCACCAAGTAAATCACCTTATCTTCCCCAGCTGAGAGCACAGACAACAGGTGAGCTGTGGAAAATCATACAAAAGATGTATCGATTTCTCTTTTTTAAATTCCTTTTCCCACTTTCCCACCTCCCAGCTGGTGCCAAAGAGGAGATAAGAGCTGCCAGGACTTCTGAAGGGATGAGTCACCTTCTTTCAAGCCTCTGGGACTTGACTTTAAAAAGTCCGTGAAAGAAAAGCCTCAGCCAAGGGAAAACAAGAGTCAGTGGGAGAAAAGGCTCCCCAAAGTGTGAGCTGGAGCTCCAGCAGTGAGTGGTCTAAGGGAGGTGTGCGGGGGGTTAAAGCCTGGCTCTGTCCCAGGCTCCTGCCTCAGCCCAGGCTGAGACATGCCCTGCACACCCCATGACCCCGTATTTTGGCAGCCTGAAGGGTCAGGGCAGGAAGCACAGCCAGACCTAGCTCAGTGCCCAGGGAACAGCATCTGGGTGTTTCCTGCCCTGGGTCAGATGGAAAATGCCCCCGAGGGACACAGCTGTCCCAGCTGGAGCATCCCTGCCGCGGGACAGCCTGTCTGTGGGGGTCACAGGTGGAGCAGGAGAGGTGACCAAGGAGCGTGCAGCTCATGTCCCGTGGCAAGAGTGTAGGTACCCAGTTTGTGATTGTAGGTACCCGGTGTGTGATGCTTGGGAATGGGGCTGTGCTCCAGCCTCATCCCCAATGGGCCTCAGCTGGGGAACACGGGTGAAGAGCACAGACTGTAATGAGGAGCACACAGGTGCAGTGCATGAGCTATCAGGGGTAAAAGGGCTGGGCTTGAGAAGGGGAGATAGATGCTGGCAGGTGCTTGCAGCTGTTGGAGGCTCACGGTGTTCTCTGTCTGAGCAGACAGCCTGAAGCCTTCCCCCAAGATATGGTGCTGCTCTGGATTATTGTGTGTCATGATTGTCTTAAACATGGACTATGTTGTGGTGTGTGCTGCGACACAAGAGGGGTGATGCAGCTGTTCCTGGGGCAGGCAGCTGTGGCAGGGTGTCTGGCAGAGGGCAGGGAAGGACGTTTGTTCCCTCTGTTCCCTCTGTTCCTTTGCCTCCACCCTCGGCTGCTCCGCAGCCTCCCGGGCACGGCTGGGCGGCAGGGCTGACTCACGGGGGCTCTGAGGAAGCCTTTTCCCCACGAGAGCTCTCCCAGGGCCCTGGTGACTCACGGGGCCGTGGGCACCCAGCTCCCTGGCCTGCTCTGCCCTCGGGAAGGGCAGTTGAAGGATGCTGCCTTGGGCCCGCATCCCTCCCGCTGCTCCAGCCCAGCGCTGTGCCCGGATCTGCGCTTGCCGGCCCCTTCCCTGCAGGCTCAGGACTCTCAGCTGCTTGGGACCATCCTGCTGCCAGTTCCTCACGAGTCTCCTCTTGTTTCCCTCAACAGCTGCCCAAAGCAAGTGCTGGATGTGATCAATCCTTTTTCCAAATCACCCAACACTCTGCTGGAGCCCTGGAGGTTCAGCCTCGGCTCCGTTGTCTGTCCTTGACGTTCCCAGCCCTGCAGCCTCCTGGGGTCAGGGCATCCAGCACATCTTTGCTGTGGATTTTTGCCTGTGTGTGTAAGTGTGGATATCCTGACACAGCTCTTAGGTGTGACACTTCCATCCTTCCCAAGAGCTGTACAGCACTGGATGCGATCACATGGGGCCAGCCTGGATGGGATCAGCCTTCCCAGGTGTTCCCCAACAAACTCAGTGCCTTCATCTCTCCTTGTGCAGGATGTGGCAGCAGGAGTTCTCCACCTAACTCATGGAATCTCCTGTGCTGGGAGGGCCCCACAAGGCTCATCCAGTCCAGCTCCTACCCTGCACAGACAGGGGGGAAAGCTCCACAGCTTCAGGGGCTGCTCACATCCCCAGGTTCAGATCTAAATAAAATACACTGAGGCAGAGCCTCAATCACACATTTCCTAGCAGTGCTCATTATCACAGCATCAGAGTATGTCACAACCCATTAATTAACTAATCTTCCTGTCCTTTGAGTACATTATCCCTACTTACAAATGGAGATTTGAGGTTCAGAGAGATTAAAACCCAAAGTTTCCAGGAATGCTGATTGCTCTGTACTGCACATGATGGGAGTGCTAAGCAAAGCACATCAGGGGTGCTGCCTCCTTCCCCCCTTGTGGTACCAGTTATTCTATTTCCCATTTCTCCCCTTTTCCATTTTTCTTTCTGACCTTTTTTTTCCATTCACCTCTTTGCCTGCATTAGACAAACTCTTAGACAAACTTCCTCAACATCCCACATCCTCCTGGCATTTGTGGCCCTTAGGCTTGAGCTGGAACATGGGATATGGCACGTCCTGGTGGACCCAGGGCCACCAGTGGTCACAACTGTGACCCGTGGGTGACCTGCTGATCTCTCACTGCTGCTGAGGTGCTTCTCTCTCTTCATACTGCCATCCCTCAGTCCTGGATCAGACACCTCCGTTGGTTGTTTAAAACCCTTGGCATTTAAACCATCCCAGGACAGAGCAGAGAGAAGGGAAGAGGAGAAGCTGGCAGCTCTGGCTCCGAGCACAGTGAGCAGAAGGGGCAGCGCAGGTCAGCCCAGTGCAGTCCCTGCTGGGAGGGCTCTGACCACTGCTCTGAGTGCCCTGCCCCATCTCCAGTCTCCCCACAGCTGGCTCTGGTGCATCTCCTCACAGGTTGGATGCTAGAGGCCAAAATCTTCCTCCCTGGAGAGCTGTCCCCTCCTTAGGAAAAGCAGCCTGAGAGATGGCAATGCCATGTCCCAAAAAATGCCCAGAACTCAGGAGTGAACCTCTCCATGTGTGCCTGCTTGTACCGAGGCCCTGCTCACATGAAGACAAGGGAAATCCTCCAGAAGAGTCCCACCCTGGGCTGTGAAATGAGCCCCCAGGTGCTGGCTGCCAGCAGAGCTGCCCCAGTTATCCAAACAGCCCCTCCCCAGGTGATTTTACGTCCCAGGGAGGTGGTGTTATCCAACAGCAATCATCAGCTAAACAGCTTCAATTGCCTATGAAATGGAGAAATTCCCAAATGGGAGTGCAATCTGGGAAGCGCTTTCTGATGGATGTTTAATGGGAATATTGACTATCTGGGCTTTTCTGCCTAATCAGTGCAGGGGATTTATGTGAATGTTCATTGTTCAGCCCTCAGTGTCATCAGGCAGCTCTGCTTTGATTATGGTGATTGATTCTGCTCTGCTGCTGTCTGTAACAGCTTTGAGCTGATTCAATTCCCTCTCAGCTCCCTCCCCAAAAAATCAGCTGCGTTTGGGGCTTCATAGATTTTTCAGAAGAGCATGAAAAAAATCCATCAGGATCATTTTCTCCGACCAGCTCGTCAGCCTGGCCCCTGAGCTTTGTGCACTAATTCCCACCTCAGCTCCAATAACGGGATCAAAGGAGAATCCCTGCTTTGAAACGCAGCTGGCTCAGTGCTGGAGAGCATGGCCAGCTGCTGCTCCATCACCATCCCCTCCCTGCCAAAGCCAGGCACCTTGTCCTGCTCTCACCTGGCTGGCTCGAGCTCCCAGCCACTCTCTTGTTACACTTCTGTCTGCAGGGCCAGAAATCCTCTGTCATCGATTTCTGCTCTCCATAAAGTCCCTCCTTAATCCTCTCTTTGTTAAGCTAAACACACCGAGATCCTGGAGCTTCTCGAAATAAGCAGGTTTCCAATCCTTTAAGCATTTTCTTGGCTCTTCCCTCAACCCTCCCCAGTCACCTGTTGATCCCAGCCTGGACACAGCCTTCCTGCAGCTCTGCCAGGAGCAGAGGTGATCCAGCCTCCCTTTTCCATTCAAACATGCCTTGTTTGTAAGGCCAAGGAGGCCCCAAGCCCGTTGAGCCCCAGCAGCTCCTGGTCAGCCGTTGGGACTTCTGCAACTTCTGCTCCTTGGAAAAGGCTCTGGTATCCTGTAAGCATGGACAGAGCTGAGGAGCTGAGCCCAGATGCTGCCCAGACTCTCAGGGGCTCTGACACCCTCTGTGACAGCTCCTGCTCCGTGGCTCCACTGCCTCTGGTCCCTCCCCACACGCTGGGTGGGCTGTGGCCAGATGAAATGGCCTCAGGTTGCACCAGAGCTGGTTTAGGCTGGATATTAGAAAAACTCCTTCATGGGCAGGGATTGGAGCAGGGTGTCCAGGGCAGTGCTGGAATCAACATCCCTGGAGGTGTCCCAAAGCCTGTGGGTGTGGCACCTGGGGACGTGGTCAGGGCTGAACACGGTGGGCCCAGGGCTAGACTTGGGGATCTCCAAGGTGATTTCCAACCTTTACGATAATGTAGTGACAGGACAAGGGGGATGCTTTTAAACTGGAAAGGAGTAGTGGGAAAAAAATCTTTATTGTATAGAGGGTATGAGGCCTGGCACAGGTGCCCAGAGCAGCTGGGGCTGCCCCTGGATCCCTGGCAGTGTCCCAGGCCAGGCTGGACATTGGGGCTGGAGCAGCCTGGGACAGTGGGAGGTGTCCCTGCCATGGCAGGACTGGCACTGAAGGGGCTTTGAGGTCCCTTCCAACCCACACCATTCCATGATTCTCCATCTGCTGAGCCATCTAACTGCCTCTCCAGACCCAGAAATGTTTTAAGCTGGGTGGGTGCCTCTAAACTGGATTCCCACATTTGGGCTTTACTCCCCCATGAAGATCAGCCCAGCAGTGACCCCACAGTCCCAAAGCAGCTCCCGGTGCTGTGCAGATCCACACTTGTCCAGACTGGGTCCCACAGAAACTTCTCCTGATAAAACTCCCTAAGTCAGGTGAGGAGCAGCCTCTGCTGCATTCCTCTTTTCCAGTGAGTTAACGTGGCTGCACAGGACCCTTCTCCCCATTTGACCCTTGTCCCTGTCACCCCAGGCTGGCACAGCCTTCAGGGAGTTAAACCTCTTGCCAAAGCACATTTCCCTGCCAAGCCTGGCTCTGGCAGCGGGTGCCAGTGCTCCCGTGGAGCTGTCACACACCAGATGAGACCCTGTCCTGCAGCACTGCCAACGTCCTAAGGGTTCCTGCATTCACAGTCCTTGGCACATGTTTGACACCTTCCTGTCTTCAAAGGAATGTGGGCCAGAGTCTCTCCATGGATGGAGGAGAGGGGGGAGTTTTTGATGCAGACATATCCCTTGTTGGATGGCCCAGCTGAACTGGAAATCTGGGCACCAGGGGATGGTTCAAACACAGCTACACACAGGCATGGTCCCCAGGCTTCCAGCCAGTGATCCTCCACGGAATCATGGAATAGGTTGGGTGGGAAGGGACCTTAAAGCCCCTCCAGTGCCACCTCTGTCATGGCAGACACAGCTCCCACTGTCCCAGGCTGCTCCAAGCCCTGTCCAACCTGGCCTTGGATAGTTTCAGGGCTCGGAGATGTTCTTTATCTCCCCAGAATCCATGGCAATCCAGCAGAATACAATGACCAGAATCCATCTGTTTACCACCTGAAACATCGCTGCTCTTGTTTTCTTCTTGACATCAAGAAGCTCCAAGATTTACAGGAAAATCAGCGTCAAAGTGAGGGCTCACAGATCAAATTTTGGCACCTGAAAGTCAGGAATACCCTTTAAACTGCTGCAAACTCCTCTCAGGCACTGGAGGGACATCAGGAGAAATGGCCAAGGCTGGAGAGATGAGCTCAGGCTGGGATCATTCCGCCTGGCTCCTTTAAAGCTTTTCCAAGTGGAAGTGTCCCTGCCCATGGGATTGGGACCAGGTGGTGCTTGAGGTCCCTTCCATGATTCTGTGAAATATCCCTCACCAGCTGGGGAGTGCCAGGTGGGCTCAGCAGCAGATGGAACCTTTTCCATATTCCCCTTCCCTGCTTGGACAGGACCCATTTTCCTGCCTGTGGCTGATGAGGAGTCAGGCAAATCTTCCCAGACAGAGAATTTTCCTCTCCTCAGTGGCTGGATTTGGGAAAGAGTTAAAAAACATGGCTCTGTCTCAGGCTGCCCATGTGATATTTTAACAAGTTTTATCAGGCCAGAGATTTCAAAGAGCTCAGTTCCTGTTAGAAACACCAAAAAAAAAAAAAAAAAAGCCAGATTTGTTCCTGACCACAGGCATCTGGCAAGTCCTGCTGTGACATGAAGAGACAGACCTTCAAAGGGGCTGGTGGAGATCCAGCCCTTCCTCACCCCAGGGCTTCTCTCCCTTCATCCAAAAGGAGAAAGCAGCCTCAGATCACCGAGGTGTTCTGAGGCCAGATTCACAGACATCCCCTGCAATCCTTGTCAGTGGAGGAAGGAAAGGCAGATAAGAGATTTGGCTGGACAGATGGAGAGATTTTCCACTTCTCTGTTACAATCCTTGTAGCGATGGCAAAAGGATTTTGCTCTGAGCAGGAAATATTGAAAGACATGTTCCACCCAGCATTTTCCTTTAGGTTCTGGGAGATTTGGCAGCAGCAGGACAAAGCCTGTCCTGAGCACAGTGCCAGCATCCAGCCCTTCGTGGTGTCCCAGACCAGCAGTGTCCACGCATGTCCCAGCCCTCAGGAATGTTCCCAGTCCCCTCCACTCCCTGTGCCTTCACCCTGCTGACACCCAGCCCAGGGAGGTTTCTGGTGCTGGGACCTCCACAGGGAGACTTTGTCCTCTTGTTGTGGTCCTGACACGGCCAAGTCCCCTCCAGGGCACTGCAGAGCAGCTCTTGGGCACCAGGAGATCATCCCACAGCGTGACAAGTCTGCTCCTCTCACTGGGTGGCGTGGGAGGGGAAAGGACCCGTCTCACAAAGCAAAACATTGCCTTGCCAGGCCTCTCCTAAGCTGAGCTTGGGGTTCATGAAGTACGGAAAGTGACCAAAACCCACCTTGTGTCCAAGATCTGCTGATGAGCTGTGATTTCACAAGTGAGAAACTGCTTTAATTAATTTTTAAAGAATTGCTATGAAACCCAAGGAGTTGACCTGTGCTGTGGAAACACGGATTTTACACCCAGAGCAGGTTCAGATGCCTGTAGTTCAGACCTCCCAACACTGCCCACTACAAGAGCTTACCTGCAGCAACTTCTAGCTCTGCAAAGCTCAAATCAAATAATCCAAAAATTTCCACACAGGGTGCTTTACCTTGGATTGACCTCATGGCAGAACCCGCCCAGCTGTTGCAGAGCAAGGTTAAAGGAGTATCTCTGGGATTGCCTGGATCCATTGATTTGTGCTAAGGCTTTTGTTCTGGAAATTCTCTCTCTGGTGCCTGCAACAGGGAGTAAATGGGAAGAGCAGTGTGGGATCAGCTGCCAGGGTTTGCTCGCAGCGTGCAGTGAGGAGATGCTCATTGCCCAGGCAGCCTTTCCCAGAGTTGTGCTTTGCAGCCTGAGCTCTGCTTCTGCTGCTGTTGTGGCAGGTTTTGTTTCAGCTGAGACAGGCGTGGAGGGCAGAAGCAGAGTCCTGTGGTGTTTGTAACCCTCCTGCTGGCACAGCACTGCTCCTCTCCTGCCTCTGGAGGGTTTCATCTTTTAATGCCAAATCCCAGGACTCGGTTTGGGCGAGTCTAAAATGGCTTCAGCTTCTCTGAGCTCGCTGGGGGTCAGAACTGGGGAGCCAGGTGTGCCACATGCTGGGATGGGGCTGTGGCAAGGTGGGAGGTGCACTGGGACCCTGAGCAGAGGGGGTGTGGGTGTCCCTGCTCTGCCCAAGCCCTGCCAGCTGCCAGGAGCTGGATTTCCTCCCAGTGCCCATCACCTCCTGTCCTTGTGTCACACTGGCACACAGCTCTTCTGAGGGTGTTCTGCCATCCCTGTCTGCCAGGTCCTAAACCCTGCCTGGTTTGGGTTCTTCCACACACTCTGCATCCAAAAGTGTGGATCTCAGAGCTGCTGCTGCTCTTCTGCCCCCATTCCCTGTTTTTCATCTCATTCCAACGTCCTGCAGCGTTCCACTGCTCTGCTACCCAGAGCAGCTGTGGCTGCCCCTGCATCCCTGGCAGTGCCCAAGGCCAGGCTGGACATTGGGGCTGGAGCACCCTGGGATGGTGGGAGGTGTCCCTGCCATGGCAGGGGTGGCACTGGGTAGTCTTTAGCCCTTCCCACCCAAACCATACTGGGATTCAACTTCCAGTTCTGCACATCAGAGCGACTGCCTGCTCTGCTAAACAGGGATAAGAGTTTTGCCAAAGCCTAGTGAATATTTCTCCTAAGCCTTCAGCATCCTGACACTCACACCACCATTATTTATGCTGCAGAGTGGAAAGGCAGGCAGGATTTTAATGGAAACATCCTCTAATCCATCTGCATGAGCATTTCCAGCTCTGTATTATTCGGCAGCCCAGCTCTCCCTGCCACGGGCAGCCCAGCACTCAGCGCCTCCCACGCGGAGGCTGAGAGCCAGAACAACTCTCCCAGATGGCCAAATGCCAAGGAAGAGGGTATTTGTAATGGGAACAGAGAGGAAAAACTGCTCCTGTCAGAAGCAATCCGGCTGCCCTTCCCTTCTGCAGCGCACGAGGGCTGAGCAGCCGCGCTCGGGGCAGCCCGGAGTGCCGGGGCCGGCGATCCCTGCCAGGAGGGATCCCTGCCAGGAGGGATCCCTGCCTCCCTGCAGGGCACAGCCCCAGGGAAGGACAGCAGGACACGGCCCAGGAGCTGCCAGGTAATCCCTGCTGCCTCTGGGGCAGCTGGGCTGGAGGCACCGTGAAGGAAGGGAGGTGCTTGGGATGCAGGAGGTGGATTTCCAGCTGGAATGCCTGGGATCAGAAGCTGGCTGCTCCAGGAGAATGCAGAGGTTATCCAGCCTGTGAGGAGATCCTCAGGTGGTGAAGGCAGCCATCCCTTCAAGGGAACCGAGTGACTCTCACTGAGTTTTAGCTCAAGCAAAGGCCTTCAGAACTCGGCAGAGAACAGTGCCCTGCCCCGGATCAGACCCCAGCTCTGCCCAGCACAGGGGGAATCTCTTCTTCCTTGGATGCCAGAGAGCAGAGTCCCAGAGCCTGCTGAGAGAAACAGCAGTTTGACAAGTGTTGAAACACGCTGTCTCCTGAGAGGAAATGGGATAACCACAGACTGTGGAGAAGCAGGACAGGATTCCTACAGGGGGGAGCTTTCTTTGTGAGAAGAGGATTTTTGTGAGCAGCCAGTCAGAAGCCCAGCAGTTCCACTCTGGACCAGTAGTCCTTGTCCTTCAGAGGTCTTCCTGTAATGGAGAAGGAGTCACTTAAAATAACATTGGGGCAGCGACAACAGCACCAATTTGCCTGATAAAGCCTTTATCCTAATCTCGATAGGAGCTGACAATTGGTGTCATCCCGAGTTAGCAGCTCTGAGCTGCAGCCCAAGTCCTGCTGGAAGCTCTAAACTGCAGCTCCTGGAGGGATTTTACTGCCTTGGAAGCTTGTGCAAAACACAGAAACTCTTTTTTCCCATAGTCCTGCTTTTTTGGAGTCCCTGGCAGGAGAATTGGATATTGGGAATTAGGAATTGTTCTCTGGCAGGGTGGGCAGGCCCTGGCACAGGGTGCCCAGAGCAGCTGGGGCTGCCCCTGGATCCCTGGCAGTGCCCAAGGCCAGGCTGGACACTGGGGCTGGGAGCAGCCTGGGACAGTGGGAGGTGTCCCTGCCATGGCAGGGGTGGAATTAAATTGGCTTTAGGCTCCTTTACAACCCAGCCTTTCCTGAGATTCTGTGGAAAGCCAGGTGGATGTGCATCCATGGGCCCACAGGGACACAAAGGGAGCACAGGATCCAGGAGGGGCCTGCTGTGCCAAGGAACCTCTGCAGGCTCCTGTGATGTGAGACACAGCCCCGCCTGTGTTCTCTCCCACCTCTGCCTGTCTCACAGCTCTGATAACTGCAGGGATTTACAGCTCCCCGGGCCTTTGGCCGAGCTCCTTCCAGCTGCCATCCATCCCTCTGCAGGTAGACAGCTGAAAGTGGGTCAGATTCATCTAAGTGTGGACAAATGGATCCTGCTCTAAGTGACAACTTCTGTCATGTGCAATTCCCTTCTCCCCCTCTGCCTCGCACAGAGCCGTGTGTGCAGCCTGCAGACGCCGGCGCTCTCTAGGAGCTGCTGCATTTTTATTTGCTTTTTCTGCCTGGCACCGGAGATGTTACAGACAGGCAGCTGCACCAGGGAAGTGCCCTGTCTGGTGCCCACAGGCTGCAGCAGCTGAGCCCCAAAAGCCTCCCACTTCTGCAGGGTTTTCAGCCCAAAGGGCGGCTGGGTGAAACCGAGCCCAGGGTGGCTCCCAGAGGGTGCCCACTGCTCCACAAGGCCCTGGCTGGGGGGGTCCCAGATGTGCCAGGGCAGCTGGGAACTATAAAATCAGAATAGTTTGGGTTGAAGGGCAGCCTGGGCTGGTGTCCCTACCCCTGCAGGGCTGGAACTGGGTGGATTTTAAGGTCCCTTCTGACCCAAACCCATGTGGGGTTTGCTGGTCTGTGACCTTTAAAGATCAGCATCACATCAGCGAGGGGAGGGCAGGAATTTGGGAGGCTAAGCCAGACCCGCCAGTCCGGGAGCCTGTGCCACCTGCCCCAGGTGCAGCAGGGAGGGGACAGTGGCCACCCCGAGGTGCACCCCGAGTCCCTGCAGGGCTGGGGGCAGCCCTGGGGGTGCAGAGCAGCCTTTGCCAGGAGGTGCCCTGGGTGTCCCACCCGAGGCAGGTGCTGATCTCGGCACCACACCCCTCCCAGAGGGACGGGGGACACCCTGCAGAGCTCCCCTCGCACCTGTGCCTCAGCTCTGGGCAGGAGAAGCAGCAGCATTGTTCCCATCACCCTCTAAGAGCCTCCTGAGCTGGTGCATGTCCCCCCTGGTTTGTCCTCTGCTGCAATATTCGGTTCTGCAGCTCTGCCCCCTCTGCCCAGCCCTCCTCCTTCTCAGGCCAGCAAAACAACCCCAGGGGCTGATTTTTGCTGTGACATTTTCAGGCATTTTCCTGCCAGTGGGGACTGAAAAGTGACCAGCACAGATTTAATTGTGCTGGTGGGCTGCTCTTACATAAAGGCCCGAGTTCTTTTCCCAGTGTGCCTCTAAAGGCCCTGTGGGAGGCACAGTGGCTGAGCAAAGGGTACTCAACAGCTCCCTGCTCACTCCCCACTTGTGGTAACGAGGGCAACGTCCAGTTTGCATCACTGTGCTCAGGAGACTTCTCCAGGCTCCTCTGGGATTTTCTCTGAGCTGCCCCTCGAGCGCTGCAGGTGGATCTGTGCAGGACAGGTGTTATTGCCCACCAGGGTTTTATGGCAGCTGCTTTCTGCTCTGCCCTCAGCTCTCCTCCTGCTGTCATTAAGGTGTTGCTCTAATTGCAGGAACAAGTTGTTATCACTGTCCTCTTCCAGCTGCACAAATGGGATGTGATGCTGCTCCTGCCCCTTATCTCCAAACCCATATTTAGGAAGTAAAGCAGGGGTGCATTAGAGTCTGAAAAGGTCTTGGCACTAAACAAGGCCCAAGCAGATCTTGTGCTGAGGAAATCAGTGCCACCAGCAATAACAAAATCACAGGTAAGAGCCACCATCCTCCCCCAAATCACCAGCTTAAGGTTGAAGTCTTTTTACAAAGACCCAGCGTGTGTGTTGCTCATCAGTCTGCTCATGTTTAAGTTGCTTGAGGACTCACTTTTCAGCTTTCCTCCATAATTACAAGAGTTTTCACAAATTAATTACAGAGAGGGAAGGGGAAAAAAGAAAGGCATAATCATGTTAAGTGCTGGAAGTGGGTGCACCCACTGCTGAAATATTCCTGATAAACTCTGCTGCCAGCTGAGGGCTGCTGTAAGGGTTTGGACAGAAGGAACTTATGCCCAAACATAAATTCATGTCCAACACAGCTTTTGGATCACTTTTCTATGGGTGATCTCCGTCTTGTGGCAGAGACACCCTTTGCACATGTCCTATGTGCAAACACAAGCCCTGGAATTTGGAAAAGTGTTTGTTGTCCCGAACCTTCCCTGTTTTCATGAGCCCGGGGGATCCTTCCCTGCCCTTTGGTGGTGCCTGGCCCAGGGAGACACACCCCCCAGGGGACACATACCCCCCAGGGGACACCCACAGCCCCTGTGTCCTCACACATCTGCAGGTTTATGGCACTTGTACTGATCCTTCCCTTGTCACTGCAGTGATCCTTCCCCTGTCATTGTGCTGATCCTTCCCTTGTCACTGTGCTGATCCTTCCCTTGTCACTGTGCTGATCCTTTCCTTGTCACTGTACTGATCCTTCCCCTGTCACTGTACTGATCCTTCCCTTGTCATTGTGCTGATCCTTCCCCTGTCATTGTGCTGATCCTTCCCTTGTCACTGCAGTGATCCTTTCCTGTCACTGTGCTGATCCTTTCCTTGTCACTGTACTGATCCTTCCCCTGTCACTGTGCTGATCCTTTCCTTGTCACTGTGCTGATCCTTCCCTTGTCACTGTACTGATCCTTCCCTTGTCACTGCAGTGATCCTTCCCCTGTCACTGTACTGATCCTTCCCCTGTCACTGCAGTGATCCTTCCCCTGTCACTGTACTGATCCTTTCCTTGTCATTGTGCTGATCCTTCCCCTGTCACTGCAGTGATCCTTCCCTTGTCACTGTGCTGATCCTTTCCTTGTCACTGTGCTGATCCTTCCCTTGTCACTGCAGTGATGTTCCCAGGTGAGTTCAGAGTGCTGGACAGGGCCTGGCAGTGCCTTGGGCACGGCTGCTCCTGCAGCACCCCAGGCTGCAGCACCAGGGAGCCCCAGGATCCTGCTGGGAGTCACTGGGAATGCACAGGGGACGTGGCTGGGAGTGCCTTCATCCCTGGGGCCAGAGCACACTGACCCCACAGCTTCCTGTCCCCTTCCCACCCTGGGACACACAGGGACACACACAGGGACACATGGACACACACACACAGGGACACAGGGACACACAGACACACACACAAACATCCCCCCTCCATGTCTCCTCATACTGAAGATGTTTTTCAAGCCCTGCAGGGCTGGAGGGAAGAGCCCGGGGCAGGGAAGGCTGGGCACACTCAGAGATTGCACATCAAACCCTTCCTGGAGGGCTGGAAGGAGCCGGGCTGACCCAGGCAGGAGGAGGAGGAGGATGGAGAGTGGGCTGCAGTCACTCTGCTGACCCAGGCAGGAGGAGGAGGAGGAGGATGGAGGGTGGGCTGCAGTCACCCCTGCCCCTGGGAACTGCTCTGCTCCAGGTCACGTCTGTTTGGGTTATTGCATGCAAAAATCTGGGTCTCAGGCCCTCAGCCACCAGATTAAAGGCAAATGATGGAGTCCCATCTTTTTCTGGAGAGCCTCTGTGTGAGAGCCCCAGAGCAGCCCTGCCCAGCACCAGGGTTATTCACAGCTCAGCTGCTTTTCTAACCTGGCACATTTTCCACTCCCGGCCCTCTGATGGACAGCTGGGATGATCCGAATGAGCACAGCCCACAGCAAAGGCACTCACAGCCCTTGGCTGACCTCAGCTCGTGCCAACAGGTGGGAATCGTTCCCAGGGAAGGGGTGGTGCCCAAGGGATCCACCAGCTCCCACTGTGACAGTCAGTGACCCCCAAGGAAGCACCAAGGCCTCCCTGGTGGAGGCCACAGGAGAAGCAGACCCTGGCAGAACATCCTGCAGACACAGAGCAGCCCAGGGGACACGGGGAGAAGGACAGGAGCAATCCCTGGGCAGGAGAACTCAGGTGGGCAGAGATATTTAAATGAGATATGGGATTAAATTCTTTATCCAGAGGGTGTGAGAGGGTGTGGCACAGCTGTGGCTGCCCCTGGATCCCTGGCAGTGTCCCAGGCCAGGCTGGACATTGGGGCTGGGAGCACCAGGGACAGTGGGAGGTGTCCCTGCCATGGCAGGGTGGCACTGGGTGGGCTCTGAGGTCCTTCCCACCCAAGCCATCTCATGATCCTGTAGCACTGTCCAAGGCATCCCCAGCTCCCGGTGTGATGATGAGGTGAGGATGGTGATGGTGGTGATGATGAAGGCAGTGTGAGGGTCACATGCCAAGGCAGGGGTTTTGCATGGGGAGGCCAGCTGTCCCAGGGAATGCAGCAGCAGCAGGGTCACAGTGCCCGGGCCGTGCCCCCTGTGCTGGACAAATGAGATTCACAGGGAATTCTGTAAATTCTGTCACCGAGAGCGAGAACTGAGAGAGGGGAGTGATGGGGACGTGGGAACGAACCCAGGGCCTGGCAGGTCAGGCTGGGCTGCTGTCAGAGGAAGGCAGAGGGTGGCTGGGGCAGGCAGTGAGAGCCCTCATTAAGGGCAGAAATGTGGCACCACTTGTCAGCTGTCAGACAGAGAGAGAACGAGATCCCGAGGGCAGAGGTTCGGGCAGGACAAAAATCAAACCAGAAATTACAGCCAGCTGCTCTTTCCCTGGCAAAGGCACACAGCCCTGGATCAGTTCCCACAGAACTCACAGAATCACAGAACTCGCAGAATTCACAGAATTCATCACAGAATTACTGGGTTGGAAGAGACCTTTGAGATCATTGAGTCCAACCCAGCCCCAACACCTCAGCCAGCCCATGGCACCCAGTGCCACATCCAGGCTCTGTCAAACACACCCAGGGATGGTGACTCCAGCACCTCCCCGGGCAGAACATTCCAGAACTTTATCACTCTTTCAGTGAAAAACCTTTTCCTAAAATCCATCCTGAATTTCCCTTGGCCCAGCTTGAGGCTGTGTGCTCTGGTTCTGTCAGAACCTGGAGAAGGAGCCCAAGCCCAGCTGGGCACAGGCACCTCTCAGGAGCTGTGCAGAGTGCCGAGCTCAGCCCTGAGTCTCCTTTTCTCCGGGCTGAGCTCCCCCAGCTCCCTCAGGGCTTCCTCACAGGGTTTGTGCTCCCAGCCCCTCTCCAGCCCCTCCAGGTCCTTCCCAAACTGAGGGACCAGAGCTGGACACAGCACTCGAGGTGTGGCCTCAGCAGTGCCACTGCAGGGCACAGTGACCTCCCTGCTCCTGCTGGCCACACCATTCCTGACACAGGCCAGGAGCCTTCTTGGCCACCATGGCACAGGGCTGGCTTGTGTTCAGTGGCTGGGCTGGATGTCCAAGGACACAGAAATCACCCAGCAGAGGTGACAGGCCCAGGGCTGAGAGCCACGCTGCACTCCAGCCTGTCCCAGTCACCTGCAGGGGCTGGGGGCTCCACTGATGGTCACAGGGGATTCTGGCAGAGCTGGGGTTGGTCATGTCCTGCTCCTTGCCACGAGCCCAGAGCAAGCCCAGGCAGATCCCTGCTGTTCCAAACATTCTTGGCTTCTGTGCCAAGAAAAAACAAAATCCAGGAGTCCCTGCCCAGGGCAGGGCAGAATGGGATGATCTTTGAGGTCTCTTCCAACCCAAACCACTCTGGGATTCTGTTATTTTTGGAAGACCAATCCCAGTCCCCTCCAGCTCTCAGTGCTCGTCTCATGAACAGTTCAGACACCTCCAGAGAGCTTTGAAATGTAATTTATTTTCCCCTCAGATGAAGCCAGGATTGAATATTGGAAGGAGAGGAGAAGGTTGGGAAGGAGCAAGGGGTGCATCCCGAGCAAATCCCCGCTGGCTCTGGCTGTTATGTGCAATTGGGCTGCATCTGTCACATCTGATTAGATTGTGTTGTCCTTTTTTATCTCCCTGATCTATGCTATGATTCTTCTGGTTTTATGTGACATTTCCTTGGCAATAGAACTGCTTAGATTAGATATTCAGAGTGTTTCCCTCACCATAAAACATCCAAATTGCAAAGGGTATTTATTTGCACAGTTATGTTTTGCTTTGTCTTTTTGGTTATTTTTAATGTTGCTTTTTTATGATATTTTTTGTGTGCTGCTGCTGCTTGTAAAGAGGATCTGTGTGGCTTTTTGCATTAAAAAATATCAACAAGCTAAATTTAGACAGGGCTACCAAGTCTGTACTTGGGCAAGGACGTACACAGACTGGTGTTCAGAGCCACATCTCCCTTCTCCTGGCCTGGTGTCAGTAAGTCCAGTAAATCCAGTGAGTCTTTCCAGACAACCATGGAATGGTTTGGCTTTGAAGGGACCTTCAAAATCACCATGGGCAGGGACACCTCCCACTAGACCGGGTGTCCAGCCTGGCCTTGGACATGTCCAGGGATGGGGCAGCCCCAGGTGCTCTNGTGTTTCCCTCACCATAAAACATCCAAATTGCAAAGGGTATTTATTTGCACAGTTATGTTTTGCTTTGTCTTTTTGGTTATTTTTAATGTTGCTTTTTTATGATATTTTTTGTGTGCTGCTGCTGCTTGTAAAGAGGATCTGTGTGGCTTTTTGCATTAAAAAATATCAACAAGCTAAATTTAGACAGGGCTACCAAGTCTGTACTTGGGCAAGGACGTACACAGACTGGTGTTCAGAGCCACATCTCCCTTCTCCTGGCCTGGTGTCAGTAAGTCCAGTAAATCCAGTGAGTCTTTCCAGACAACCATGGAATGGTTTGGCTTTGAAGGGACCTTCAAAATCACCATGGGCAGGGACACCTCCCACTAGACCGGGTGTCCAGCCTGGCCTTGGACATGTCCAGGGATGGGGCAGCCCCAGGTGCTCTGGGCAGCCTGTGCCAGGGCCTCTTAGGGCAAAATGTTTAGGGGAGGCAAAATCCCCACCCAAAATGAGCATTATCCACCCCTGACTTCACTGCAAAGTCCCTGGGCTCCATCCTGACTTGTAAACAATTGCTGGGAATAGTGACAGAAATAGAGACCAGGGGCTGGTGTTCTCCAA
>VWZV01014465.1:0-46573 GCA_013397155.1 Irena cyanogastra | reverse complement strand
TAACCATAACCTTAATCATAACCCTAAGCATAACCTTATTTAGAACCATAACCCTAGCCCTAACCATAGCCTTAACCTTAACCCTAACCATAACCTTAATCATAACCATAACCTTAGCCTTAACCCTAACCATAACCTTAATCATAACCATAACCTTAGCCTTAACCCTAACCATAACCTTAATCATAACCATAACCTTAGCCTTAACCCTAACCATAACCTTAATCATAACCATAACCTTAGCCTTAACCCTAACCATAACCTTAATCATAACCATAACCTTAGCCTTAACCCTAACCATAACCTTAATCATAACCATAACCTTAGCCTTAACCCTAACCATAACCTTAATCATAACCATAACCTTAGCCTTAACCTTAACCGTAACCATAACCTTAACCATAATCTTAACCATAACCATAACCCTAACTTTACCCTAACCTTAACCATAGCCTTAACCTTAACCCTAAATTTAACCATAACCTTAACCTTAACAATAATCATAACCATAACCTTAGCCTTAACCCTAACCATAACACGAACCTCAACCTTATCCATAACCTTAACCCTAACCATAACCTTAACCATAATCTTAACCATAACCATAACCCTAACCATAACCTTAACCATAACCCTAACCTTAACCTTAACCATAACCCTAACCTTAACCTTAACCATAACCCTAACCATAACAATAACCTTAACCTTAACCTTAACCATAACCTTAACCATAACCCTAACCTTAACCATAACCATAANTAACCATAACCATAACCATAACCCTAACCATAACCATAACCCTAGCCATAACCTTAACCCCGACCCTACATCTCGTGCTGGAAGAAATGCAAAACAAGCATCCCGAGAAACGCCGCTCCCAATCCCCATCCCGGTGTTGCTAAAGTGCAGCTGTTGCCCAACATCTGGATGTCCAAATCCAGAGGCTGGATGTTGCAAGGCTGCTGTACAAAGATAATTAATGTTTGCGGAGCGTTCCCAAGCCTCTGTGATTACGGGAAGGATCATTCAGGAGCTGATTTGTGGAAAAAGCAGATTTCCTCTGTGGATTACATGGAATTAAGTGGATCGGTGTGGACAGAAAACGCCGGCGGGGGGTGAGGGAGGACAGTGGGAACGTGATTCCCTGGAAATTCCAGTGGGGGAACGAACATCAGCTCATTAATTCTCAGCTTAACCACTCATTACTCCTAGCTGTTACCAAATACTGGCTAATAGATACATAATATTTAATATTTACATTTATTTATTTCACATTTTGAGCTGCACGTTGCGCATTGCAGATCATCCTTGCCTATAATATTTAATATTTATATCTATTTCTTTTGCATTTTAAGCTGCACGTCCCCACGTTGCAGATTGTCCTTGCCCATGATATTTAATATTTATATTTCTTTCACATATTGCAGATTGTCTTTGCCCATAATATATAATATTTATATTTCTTTCACATGTTGCAGATTGTCCTTGCCCATAAATTTAATATTTATATTTATTTCTTTCACATGTTGCAGATTGGTCTTGCCCATAATATTTAATATTTATATTTATTTCTTTCACACGTTGCAGATTGGCCTTGCCCATATACTTAATATTTATATTTATTTCTTTCACACGTTGCAGATTGGCCTTGCCCATAATATTTAATATTTATATTTATTTCTTTCACACGTTGCAGATTGGCCTTGCCCATAATATTTAATATTTATATTTATTTCTTTCACACGTTGCAGATCGGCCTTGCCCATAATATTTAATATTTATATTTATTTCCTTCACATGTTGCAGATCGTCCTTGCCCATAATATGTAATATTTCTATTTATTTCTTTCACACGTTGCAGATCGGCCTTGCCCATAATATTTAATATTTATTTCTTTCACACGTTGCAGATTGGCCTTGCCTAACTTGTCCTAGCCTGGTGCCCCAGGGAGGGTGACAGTGCCCAGGTCCTGCCTGTACACGCTTGGCCCGGAATTTTTGTCCTATTTTTGAGGAACAGCCTTGTGAGTCGGCTGGAAAATTCATTCCAGGGCTTCAATTAATTCAAAAAAATCTGAGTTTTTGTGCTGCAACCGGAAGCAGCAGTGTTTCAGCCCAAAATCCAGGCTGGATGAACTCTGGGAAAAGGCAAAATCTCATCGATTTTTGAAGGTGGTTTGGTTGATGCTGATGTGGGGAGAGTTGAGCCTCAGGAAAAAGTCCCAAAGTCACTTCTGGGAGTGAACCACCACAGAGGTTCAAAATTAAATGTAGAGGAGAAAGTTTTCCATCAGAACGGGAGGGACTGGACAGGAGGGTGGGTTCAGGCTGAAACAGGGGAAATTTGGGTTGGATTTGGGCTGGAATTGTTCCCTGTGAGGGCTCAGGTGGTTCCATGGATTCTCGGAGTGGTTTTGGTTTGTTAATTTGAGATTTTACTAATGTTGAGATTTTTGAGATTTTGATTTTTTTGAGCGTATCCATCAGCTACGCACAAACATTTTGTCTCACTTCCCAAACTCCTCCCATGTCAAACCAGGACAATCCTCCATCCCTGCAAGTGTCCAAGGCCAGGCTGGAGCCACCTGGGACAGTGGGAACGTCCCCGCCCACTCCAGGGGGTGGCACTGGATGATTTTTTGGGGTCCCTTCCACCCCAAACCATCCTAAAAAAGCAAAAACCCAAAAGTGCATCTGCAGACAGCATTTAATAGGAACGAGAAGCTCAATTTACAAGCGCAAAATTCGCTGGAAAGGATAAAAATCAAAGAATTCCAGGAGGGCCCACAACAAATCCCCACTCCCATGATTTTCATAGATTTTAGCAGAAGGATTTTGCAAAGAGATTTGCTCTTACAATTGCTGCAAATATTTTGATTTTTGTGTTTTTTTTTTTTCCACTGGTTTGCATTAAATGAGATAAAGACAGGAAAAGAAGCTGGGAGAATGTTACATGGTGGGGCTAAGCAGGAATAAAGCACAGCAAAGAGCTACAAATTCCTAATTTTCAGAAATGCCAAGTAGAGCTGATTTCTTTCTTTCTTTCTAAATGCTGGTTCAGTGAAATTTGCAAATGAAGAGGAAATTTGGGTAAAATTTCATTTTGGAACCCAAGATTTTCAGTCGTATCATTTTTGTGGGTTTTATAATTTTTTTATTTTGAGAGAAATTGATAATAAAACGTCCATGTTGGCATGAAAACGAATTTATTGACACACAGCTTTTAGCAAAGAAAAAAAAAAGAAAAAAAAAGAAAGAAAAAGGAGATATATATATATATTTTTTTAAATCTGATTTCTTGGAAAATTCTGGGCTTTGGTTTGTCCTAATTTGGAATAAGGTCAATGGGGAAATTTCAGTTTTCTCGTAGTTTGGAAATTCTAGTCCTCGGGCGGGTCAAGTGCCAGGAATCCATGGATTTACGGACTCCATGGGAACCTCGGGAGCTCGGCACTTCTACAATCCATTATCCATAAACTCTAGTCGGGTTCTGTCTGTCTGCTCAGTTGTGCTTTTCAGTCTATCCACAGATATCCAGGCAGGGTTTGGGTAGGCCTGCAAGTTCCACAACAAAGCAGGTATAAGTGAGGAAGAAAAGGATTAAAACTCCCCAAGCAACCCAAAAAAGAGGCGCTGGCGCCCCAGCCCAAAGCGCACCTACCCCCGAACCCATGGAATCCCTGGGAGCCCAGGAAGTTCCTGATGTCCGGCAGGGCCGTGGAGCCCACCAAGGTCTGCTGGGGGAAGGTGGTCAGCGTGGGCCCGGGGTAGATGACGGAGTAGGGCGGCATGTTGGGCTTCACGATGTCCACCACGGTGTCGGGGTATTTGATGGTGCAGGTGTTGCTGCGGGTCACGGTGAAGGTCTCAGGGCACGCCAGGCCCGAGGGCAGGCAGCACTCGTGGAAGGGAGACATGGGGCAGGGTAGAGCTGGAAACGAGCAGGAAAAGAGGGGAAAATGAGAAAAAACCCATCCTCGGTGCGTCGGGAAATATTTGGTATAAATAGCGGGTTTTGGTGATGTGGTTATGGGGATTTATGGGAAATTGTGAGATCAGGTGGGAGTTGAATTTGGCAGGGAAGAGCTGGAAACGAGCAGGAAAAGAGGGAAAAATGAGAATAAACCATCCTTAGTGTGGCGGGAAATATCTGCGTTAAAGTGATAAAGGGGATTTACTGGAAATCGGGAATTAGGAAGAGCTCAGGTAGGAGTTGAATTTTTCCAGTTTAGTTTTCCAACCAAGAACTCTTTTCCTTCCTGGCTGAACTTCCTGCTTTTCAATAAAATGATATTTTTCAGACCATCACCATTTTAACCCCCAAAAAACTTTTATCCCAGGACTTCCGCTGTGTCCGTCCCACTCCTCTTGCCAGTGGAAAACCACGACTCCTAGTTCAACCTCAGATTTTAAACGCGGGTTTTAATCCTCATTTAAATCCCCAAACGCGGGGGCTGGACCTCGTTGCCTCCTCCCAGCTGGTTCCAAGTGGAGCAGTGAGATCCAGGCTGGAGATCCACCCATCTTTTATGGGTCTCATTAGGGACCAGCTGGATATTTGAAATCCCAGAGCCTAATATTTAAACCCAGCCTAATATCGAGGCCAGATTTTCTTCCTGGGCATTGTTTAATTACGGATTGAAGGCCGCGCTTGCCCTGGATTGTGCCCACACAGATTGGGCAAGGAAAACACAGAGGGAAAAGGGATAATTTTCCTAATTTTGCTCGTTTTGTCTCTGTGAAGCTGCTGGGGGAGGAATTAAGGGCTGGCAAAGGGGGAAATTGAAGTGATTTCCCAAATAATTTCCAGGAATCTGTGAGGGAGACAAAATCCAGGGGGGATTTCTCACGTCTCCACCCGAACATCCCATTTTAACCATCCTGAGTTAAAAATTCTGAGTTTTTTCCCAGTTGATCCAAGTCCAATCTCCTTAGGCTTGAAGGTGAGGAAAAGGCAAGCACAGAGAATTTTTCCACCTGAAAAGCTGGATCTGGAATGGCTGATTTTGGCTTTTGGAAAAAAATCTGGTCTGGGGGTTGGGATCTTCGAGTGATTTCACACAATTTGTAAAAGCTCATTTCAGAACTCCTGAAAGGAGATGAAAAAGGGGCATTCGGATGTCCGTTCTACATTTGGGATTCAAAACCATAAATATATTTTAACCGAAGCCAGCAGTAAAGTGGATTTTGAGTAAGGAAAATCTGTGCTCTGCTCCCTGCAGGATTGTGAATATATTTAGGGCGAGTTCTCCAACTTAAAAGACACCAGAGCCTCCTGGAAGACAGCTGGGGGTGAGAACATCGCAGAAATTAAATTTTAAATTAAATTCCTTTAATGACAGCGACTCTTTAGAATATGAAAGGAGCACCGTGGAATTACTGAGACTCTTCAGGATTCAAGAGGGAGTTTTCTGTGCCTGCTTTCCACGCGCTGAGCTCTCCCCTCTGAAGTGTCAAACTCCAATTAAAGGATAGTAAAAAGGCTCTTTCTGGGAAAAAACACCCCCTTGTCCTTCCACGAGCTCACCCTGTCATTTGATATTCAGATCGCAACAATAAAAACAATAAAAACAATAAAAATAACAATAGCGACTGATTTAAAACTCAATAATTGATTCAAAATTTACTTACCTGGATCACCCAAGGAGGAGAGGAAAAGAAAAGTGATTAGGGAGGCTTCTACGTAGCAAATGCTTTTATACACGTTCCCGGAGCGCCTGGAGGATGTGACACCCTCTTTGCATGAAGTCTTAATTAGTTGCAAAACAAACTTTGCTGCCTGCATAACTTCTGCGAGTAACGAAACTGTTTTGCTCCCTGTTTGTGTTTGTTCCCTTCCCGGAGCTTCCCCAGAGCGTGCTACGCCCTCCGGGCAGGATTCACTTGGCCCTTTCAAGGGCCAAAAATAGGGCTCGATCTGCTGCTAATTAACCACATTTCAGTTATTTCGGGGCCTGATCAAGAGTGCTTTTATTGGCATCGGGTTTTCCCTCTCCGGTTCCGTGAAAGAGAGATGCGGTGGCATGGTTTCCTAACAGGGAGCAGGATTATTTTATAATTTCCCAGTGCGGACGGGATTTTTTTGATTCCAAAACCACTCCCGGGAGCATTAATTGTACCCCTAAACAGCGGGACATCCACGGGTAAGGAGAAAAAAAAAAAAAAATCACAGTTCCAGAATTCTCAGTAAATCCCGCGAATTCTCAATAAATCTTTATTTTCACGGCATCTACATCTTTATTTCACCTCTAAACGGGGCTGACCCCGCGGAGAAAGCTCGGCCTTATCTCCCATCTGCTCTTTACAAATCCTGGGATGGGGTTTAAGTGGAGCAGCTGGATTTGCTCCCGGGCTTTGCAGGGTTTGACCCCAGTGCAATTAAAGGCGCTCAAATCCCACCCACGACTTTTGGCTCCTGACCCAAGGTGAAGTCACTGAGCCTCACACGGGCTTGGGTTTGTTTTTCGGGGTTTTTTCCCCCTCCCTTCCCCCATTTTTTGGGTTGGAAAGGATAAAATTGTGGGAAAGAGAAGGTTGGAACCTTCCAGGTTTTCTGGGATGGAATTAAGGGGAGGGAAAAAAGCAGACAAGAAATTGTTCTGTCCTGATGGAAACTTAATTTAAAACAAATCAGAGACATGAGTTTAATATAAAACCTTTAAAATATCGGAGAAAACGGCAGTGTGTAGTTTATCAACATTTTTTGAGCGAGCCAGACATGGATTTAAAATGTTTTTATGAAGATTTTAAAGATGAAATCAACGACAGAAAAATCATAATAAAGAGCCAAATCAGGATTCCCACAGAAAGAAATTTCTGAGGGAGCCACCAGGAACGTTTTGAGATAACAGTCCCCAAACAATCTAATTTCTTTACTTTAAAAGGTGTCCTTAATCGAAACCCTGTTGGAATACCGAGATGGGGCTCACTTAAATATTTGGGGACACACTTAAAAGCACAATTCCACCTCCATGTTGCATTCCCGATGCCCAAATCTGCATAAATCACTTGGGATCAGCTGGAACCCTTTTGTTACCAAGTTACTACAAACGCTTTTAGGACCCCTCTCAGGCTGGCAGATAATTTATGCTGGGAGGGGAAATGGAGAGTAAATAATAGTTAGGAGCAGCTCAACTTCCTGGCATCTCGCTCGGGATATGAATCCCGGGAAAGAGGAAGGGGAATTGCGGATATCCCATCCCTGGATGTGTCCAAGGCAGGCGGGAATGTCCCAAGATTTAATTCAAATTAACCAGCCCAAGTTTCTATGAAAGCTGTACTGCAGGATTAATTCAGCTGAAATGTCATTTATGAAGATACAAAGGGACACGAATGAGTATTTTTGTATTTTCGTATTTATTTTTATACCTCTAGTTCTTAAATTTTTATATATTTATTTGTATATTCCTACATTTATATATATCTATAATTTATATATCTATAATTTATGTATTTATGTCTTTATATATATTTATACATATATATTTATATAAAATATTTATGTATTTTTATTTCTGCATTTCTATATTTTTTATTTTTTAATATTTTTATATTTTATTTTCTTTCAGAATTCACATATCAAGATTTGCTTCTTTGCCACTTGACCACTTAAAACTCTTGTCAAATACAATAATTAGCTGTATTTATATAAAATTCACACCGTGTGCTGCCAAGCAAAGATAAACCTTAAACCTGAAGGTTTTTCCCTATCAGAGGTCGGATTTGATTATTTTGGAGGTATTTTCCTGGGATTCCTCTTTTCCCAGCCCTTTGTGCTGCAGAACATTCTGGAATTCTGCTCCCTCTGCATTTTTGTGCCCTCTATAAAAAAAATCTCCTCGGCACTTCCCTCGCGGGCCCATTTTCTGTTGCCTTTGGCAGGTTTTAATTCTAGTTATTATCTGGGTTTAGGAAATGAATTCTCGGAGGTCACCCCCAGAGGAAGCCGGAGTGAACCGGGCTGGCGCTTATCCCGCTCCCGCGGATTTGAATTCCAGCGGCTCCTGCAGGCCCCGGCCGCGGTTCCGCGGGATTTGTGGGGGGAAGGAGAACCCCCAAAATCCAGGGATCAGCAGAATGGAGCTGGGAACGAAGGGTTGGGCGCTCTGAGCCCTGGCAGGGATTAAAGGGAGGAGCCAGCAGCGCCTTTGGACGTGTCCTGAAATGGCTTTTCCAGTTCGGGCCTGGAAATCTCCGCCTGTAAACGCAGCCCTGGGTTTTATTTTCATAAATTATTCCCGTTTCAAAGTGCCCTGCATCACCACGTTTTCCCAGTGTGTTGTTTTGTGAAGTCGTGGAGTTTTTTGGGTGGGAAGGAGCTTTAAAAATCATTTAATTCCAAACCCCCCCATGAGGCTAGGCCGCATCCAGCCAGGCCTCGGACACTTCCAGGGATGAGGAATCCACAATTCCCTGGAAAACCTCCCCCGGAATACTTTTTTTCCTTAATTTCTCCCTCAGAACGAGCAGCAAAAGTCGATTTTTTTCCGTTTTTGCCTCAAAAAAAAAGTTTTCCAAAGCTGCCTAAGGCCTTCAAGGCCCGATCCCTAATTAAAACCCTAATTAATCCCCAGGCCTTTGTTTATGTCTTTCGAAACCTGAAGCTGCCACTTAAGAAATCTGCAATTACTGGGGCCTGCAAATTGCTCCCGTGGATGGGGTAATGATCTCCAGTGAGGAAATAATTCCTTTTTAATGAAAATCCTGCCTCGAAAATCACCCCTTAGGAAACACTGGGCTCGCGTTCGTATCAGCGCAGATTTATCTGCTTTTTTAACAGCTAAAGAGGGGGGAAACCCAAGCAAAATAATAATAAAAATTTTTTAAAATAAAAATTATAATTAAAAACAAAAAAAAAGAACATTAAAAAAAAACCCAGGAGGGCGAAGCTGTGAGAATTTTCTTCAATTAATTGAAATATTAATGAAGCCTTTTGTGTGTGTGTGTGCGTGAGGTGCTAATTAATTCCGGGTTAATTTTTCAGGGCTGAGTTCTGCATTCTGTCCTTGTGGGTCACACTGGCCCCGTTTGCGTTTTCTGCTCAGGGACGTTTTCTGTCCCAGAATTCTAGAAGAATTGTCTTTTTTGGACTGTGAGGCTCAGAATTAAGCTGAAAAATGAAATTTTTTTCTCACATCTTTCCCAAATTTTTATTCAGTCTTAATCAAAGTTTTTTATTTGTTATTCCTTTATCAATATGAAAAATTCAGCTCCGAGTCCCTTCCCTTAAATCCTAAATTAACCATGAATGATCTCCACATTTTGATTTAACAATTATTCCCTGCTTGTGTAATTCCTGAGAAATAGGTGTTGTGCAACGTTCAAGTTTTCTCTACAACAAATTCCAGAATTTGCCTGTTCTGGGAAATCTGGCAGAAGTAAAAAACCAAAGTTTTCAAACCAAAATCAAACCAGAGGAAATATTTATTAATATTATATTCACAATAACAAATATGGTTGTTATTTATTATTTAGTGTATTCCTAACATCGTATTAAATATAATTAATATTTCTATTTAAATTTACAACATCATATTAATAATTATAATTATAAGCATACAACAGATTTAATGTTTATTTATTTTATATTTTATATTTTATATTTAAATATAAAAATATTTATATTTAAATAAATTTTTATTTAAATACATATGAATATAAATATAAATAACATATAAAATATATCTACTAGATTTATTTTTATTTATATATTTCCTCATATATTTTAAAAATATTATTTCTAACCACGTCCTTCAGGGTGACTTTGTGACTCTGCAATCCTGCTGCATCCCTAAAAGCTGCTAATGAGCGTTTTCCATGAATAAATCATTCCCGAGAGTTTGCCAAGAGCTTGGAAATCCTTTAATCTGAAACTTCCCGGGGGCTGGCGTTGCCTTGGGAACTTTGCAGCGTCACCCATTTTTTCCAGGAATAATTCCAGAGAGGAGCCCCAGAAACGGGATGGATTGTTTAAAAAAGGGGAAACAGCAATAAAAATGGGGAATTTAATTTTCAGGGAAAGGGGGCGTGGAAAATGAGCCCTTTTCCTACTGAAATCTCCCAAAATTCAGGTTATTTCGGGGAGGTGGAGGGGTGGGAGGGAATTTTCCCTGCTCCAAATCTTTTCTATGCAGGAACCACGAGGCTCTGCTGAGGAACCCGAACAGATTTTCTGCAGCAAAGAAAAATTCAGCAAAATTTTCTGCATGAAATAAAAATTAAGCAAAGATTTTCTGCAGCAAAGGAAAGTTCAGCAAAGAATTAATTAAGCAGAGAACTCCCAGTTCCTTCTTGGTGTTTCTGGGAGCCCCCAGCCCTGGGGCAGGACCTGGAGCTGCTGGAGAGGATCCGAGGGATGGAGGAAAAGCTGAGGGAATTGTTGTGCACACCCAGAAACTGGGATTTTATTCCTCATTCTCCCAAAAAAGGACATTTCTGGCCACCCTCACTGCACTCTGAAATGCTTCTCTGAGCATCACCCCCCACTAAAAGCTCTGCCGGGGCCAGGAGCAGCCCCGAGGCTGACAAAAACCTCATCCCCGACCTCATTTCGGGGCCGTTTTACCAAAAACTTCATTTTTCAGCCCAGGGGGACGAGGCAGGGAAAATGCCCGGTGTCCACCCGAGCTCTGCTCTTCCCTACGGCCAGATTTGTTTTTTATCTGCTCCTTGTTTGCTCCTTTAATACAGCAGCAAATTTAAATTTAATTTTTTTTTTTTCCAATTTAAATCCCTCTAAATGACGAGGCGTGACGGGCAGAGCCCCGAGGCAGCGACTCGGATCCCGAATGTCCCGTCCCAGGTGCTCATTAATGGTTTGCACGCCCCTGTGTCATTATCCCGAGAATTGGCTTCAGCCACCCATGGGTTGAGCAATCAAAAGCCCTCAAAGATAAACAGATCAGAGCTCAGCTGTCATTTCAGTAATCAGCTCCTAATCAGGTCAGGATTCTTGGCCTCGTAAGGCTTTTTAAAAAAATTTTATTATTTCCTACGCTGCGTCCGTGTTAAAGCCCAATCATGGGATAAATTAAATCCCAATCACAGAATAAATCAAATCCCAAGAATGGAATAAATTAAATTCTAAGAATGGGATAAATTCAATCCCAAGAATGGAATAAATTCAATCCCAAGGATGGAATAAATTCAATCCCAAGGATGGGATAAATTCAATCCCAAGGATGGGATAAATTAAATCACAATGATGGGATAAATTCAGTGGAATAAATTCCATTATAATTAATGGAATAAGCTGGATCTAGGGAGAGGCAAACAAACTCCTTTCCCTGGGTTTCACAAATCCATTCCCTGCGTTTGTGTTATTCCTGTGAGTGTCCCAGGAAATCGTGGAATGGTTTGGGATGGAAGGGGCCTTAAAATTCATCTCATTCCCCCTCTGCCATGGGCAGGGACATTCCCACCGTCCCTGGGTGCTCCGGCCTGGCCTTGGACAGTTCCAGGGATTTTCCACGGAATTTCCCCTGCCAGGGAGGAATTTATCCCCCAAATCCCATCTAAATTTCCTTCCTGTCAGTCTGAACCCATTCCCCCTTGTTTTGGCACCCCATCCCTCGGGAATTGTCCCTCCCCGTGCTCCTCGTGGCCTCTGAGGTCCTGCAAGGCCACAGCTGGGTCACCCCAAAGCTTCTCCAGGCTGAACAATCCCAGCTCTCCCAGCAGAGCTGCTCCATCCCTGGGATCCCATCCTGGAGCCTCCTCTGGGCTCTCTCCAGCAGCTCCAGGTCCTCCTTGGGCCGGGATCCAGGGCAGCTCTGCAGGTGAGGTCTCACCTGAGCCGGGCCCTGCTGGACCCCCCTAATCCCCACCTTGTTTTGTTCCCAGTGCTGCTGCTGCTGCATTAAATCATCAGAAGAATCCCAAGCAGCCTTGGATCCCTTCCAAAGGCCTCGTGGGAGGTTATTATGACACACAAAATGACTTTTTAATGAAAAAATTAATAACCCTGGGTTCTGACGCTGTCACGCATTGTCTGCCTGGGGAGTAACCAAATTTCGGGCGACGTCGTCGCCCAAGTGACAAAACCATCCCAATTTTGCATTGTAGCTGCAACATTTCCATGGCTGATGCACTTTGTGTGTCTCAACCATTTAATGAATATTTGGGATTGGCTTTGAAGTTCTTCCCTTTCAAGAAGCTGGAGCTCCAATTGTTCTGCAGACAGACACCTCGGAGGCTTCGGAATTTGGGATGAGACGAAATGAGAGATGGAGGTTCTGATACTGCAGGCAGGCAGCTTCGAGTAAAATGTCCTTTTAAAAAAATTTTTAATTAAAAAAATACTTACTAAAAAAATGCCCATCGGTTTTGGAGTCACAGAATGGTTTGGGGTGGAAGGGACCTTAAGGATCACCTGATCCCAACTCCTTCCATGGGCAGGGCCACCTCCCACTGGATTGGGTTGCTCAATATCCCATCCAGCCCGGCCTGGAATGGGTCACATCCTGGAATTGATCATTTCTTCAGCCTCCATCATCACAGGATGCATTCCCGATGAATTTGGTTCTTCTCTGAACAGAAATCCTAAAATAATTCTAAAAATAAAGCTCCTGGGGATTGAATTATTGCTTGAATCATTTTATCCCTTCATAGTCAGTTTAATTCTTGTTTTGCTGCAGTTGCTATGTGCTAAGCTCTGCTTTAATGAATAAAATGAAACGTTTCTCTCCTCAGAAATGTTTTGGGGTGGAAAAACTGAAGCTGGAGGCTTCCTCCCCTTGGTTAGCCAAAATTACCCACTCAAATTATCCGAGTTGAGCAGAAATGATTGTTGGCTGCACCACCTGAGTGAAGCATTTGGGGTTCTGGCTTTGGGGATGGCCATAAATAAACTGAAATTAGGTGTTCCAGAAATTGCAGGGACGCCACCACCCCCTGTGCTCCCAATTTGCTTCCACTCCTGTCCTACAGCAGCATTGTCAGGATATTACCAGTGCTCATCCTGGCCTCCAAACTGTGGTGCCAGGACATAAAACCTGAGCACATTCCAGCCCTAATTAGGCCAGGGAAGCGACTTGCCCAGTAGCCCGTGTCCAACGCCGGCTGCTGAATGTTTTATTTCCACTGAGGAACAGAGCTCAGCTCCCTGTTGGATAGAGAAGGAAAAGCCACTCCTGGAGACTTTACAGAGGTTGCTCTGAGGGTCAAGGGGGAACTATTCCCCCTTAAAGTGTGAAGCTGACTTGGAAAAAACCCCACATTTAAAAAAATCCAGATTTTGGTTTTTAAACACACTTGGACATTCTAGACAAGTTGAAGGTAGTGACACGATAAACTATAAAGCATGGAGTGGTTTCTGGAATAAAATGCTGAATGTTGACTGAAAAACTAAAAAAATTCTTGCCACGCTGGGTTTGTGACCTAATTAGGCTCTCACCTAAACCAGGGCTTCATTCTCGATGAGAGATTCCAACCAGACCTGTGGCACAATCTGAAAGCACAGGGCAAAACAGCTGCAATTACGTTTATGCAAAACATGCAAATGCTGGGTGAATCTGGAGCTATCTGGGATGACTCTAGCATGGTTTTAATTTGGAAATGGCCACGAGACAGACGAGGCAGTGACTAAACTGCCAGACAGAGGAGGAAAAACACGTTGCTTTCCAAGGAGATGGCCACAAAGGCCTAAATTACCTGAACCAACAATGCCGGCCATGAGAGGCGTTTGATCTCTAATTAAGTCACATAAAACGAGGTTCCAACCTGGAATGAGGATGCCAGCAGCGAGGAAACGGGGAAGCAGCGTTGCAGCATCAAATCAAAGGTTGGTGGGGGATGAAGGGAGTGTTTTCCATGCAGGATGAGCTTGGGAAACACATCCCATGAGCAAAGGCTGGCCCTGGGGCTGCCCAGGACGGTATAAAACCCACTCCGAGCTCAGGAGCCCTCATCCACCTCTCCTGCCTTCTCCTCCTCGGTGACACAGGTGAGCTGCAACCGCCTTTGCCTTCCTCCCGTCCTTCTCCTTCTTCTCTCTTGTCTTCATCTCTGGCCTCGCTGCTCTGCAGCTCCTGCTGAGAACTTTGCTCCAGGTCCTGCTCCCAGCCTCTGCTCCCTGGGAGGAGGTGGGAGAAGCTCTTGGGCTCTGTGCAGGGCAGCCGTGGGGATGGGGCTCCTGATCCCTTCTCCCTCCTTATTCCCTGTCCCTTCCCTGAGTCTCTGCTCTTCCTCCTGTTGAGGCCGTGCCTCACGTTCGGCCTGTGCCTTCTCCAGGTGTTCCTGCAGCCACAGCCATGTCCTGCTACGACCTGTGCCGGCCCTGCGGCCCCACCCCGCTGGCCAACAGCTGCAACGAGCCCTGTGTCCGCCAGTGCCAGGACTCACGGGTCATCATCGAGCCATCCCCCGTGGTGGTCACCCTGCCCGGGCCCATCCTCAGCTCCTTCCCGCAGAACACCGCCGTGGGATCCTCCACCTCAGCTGCCGTGGGCAGCATCCTGAGCGAGGAGGGAGTGCCCATCAACTCGGGGGGCTTTGGGCTCTCGGGGATCTCTGGCCTTGGTGGCCGCTACTGCGGCCGCAGGTGCCTGCCCTGCTAGAGCCAGGCCGGACGTGCAGCCAGCGCCTCGCCAGGCCAAGTGTCCCATGGAGCTGCTGGCCAGCGTTTCCAGAGGCCTGGGGCCCCCTCGAGCCCTCCTGACAAGGAGGGAGGCAAACGTGGCCAGCTGAGGCTTCTGCTTGTCCTGCTTTCTTCTGTGCCTCCCCGGGCCCTGCTGTGCCCTGCTCTGCTGGCCCAGGGGCTCAGCCCCAGCCCAGCCCAGCAGGGTCCTGCTGCTCCCGCTGGCCCTGTGCTCGGGCCAGGCAGACGTGTGTCCCACTGCTGGCCAGCCCTGCCTGCCTGGCCCTGCTGCTGGGCCAGCCCGGCCCGGGGCCCTGCCCACCCCCTGCTTTGGTTCTGTCTTCACACTCAATAAAGTTCACTTTGCATTGGAACTGGAGTCTCCTGGAGTTCCTTCCCTTTTGGGTTTCCCAGCTCAAGCTGCTCCATGTGGGGTGTGATGTCCTGGGGGGTTTGGGTGCTTAAAGGCCAGGGGTGGACCTTTCTTACACCTGGGTGAGGTGAGAACCTCCAAGGCCACAGTCACTGGGAGTGCCATGGGGCAGTGGAGGGCGTGTGGCCTTTGTGAGTGTGCACAGGGTGACCAGGAGGTGCCCCAGGGGACATCTGAGCCAGGCTGAGGCTGGGGACCTGCTGAGGGTGGGTGTGTAAGGTGGATATGGGACAGGGATGGACACACAGGGACCATGATCCCTCCTCTGAGGGACAGCAGCAGTGACAGTGACATGGCCTGGGACTCTACCCAGGCCTAGAAGGGAGCAGTGGAAGCATCTTGTCCACCACCCAAATTGTCCCGTGGTCAGAGGCATCAATTGCTGTGGAGTCATTCTGTGTGTCACCGTGCCCTGAAGGAGCAGGAATCTGGAGCAGACCTGCAGAACTCTGCTCTGCAGACTGTCCGCTTGATCTTGGAGCTTTTTCCAGCCTTGAGGGTTCTGGGATTCATCCAGAAGAGCGACCCATGCTCAGTCCATTTCCACTGTGACAATATCTGCCACAGGACTCACATTTCTCTCTGCACACCTGCCCTGGGTGCCACGTGTCACCTCAGAACCTTGCGTTGTCTCTCTGCTCCAGGGTTTGGATGCTGTGCTTGGATGCAGGCAAGGAAAACAAACACTTGTAGCTGGAAATGCACCATAAAGGCTTTGGGAAGGTTCCTGTAAATGTGCAGAGAAATCTCTTCTGGAAGGTCAATGTTTTGCCTCATCAACTGGAGCCCTGTCCAACCTCCAGCCTCGACTGTCCAACCTTCCTCCTGGCTCAAACGTCCCCTGGAGCACCTCCTGGTCACCCGATGCACAATCACACAAGACCACGCTCCCTCCAATCCCACCCAATTCCCCCCCAGGGCATCACATGGAGCAGCTTGAGCTGGGAAACCCAAAAGGGAAGGAACTCCAGGAGACTCCAGTTCCAATGCAAAGTGAACTTTATTGAGTGTGAAGACAGAACCAAAGCAGGGGGTGGGCAGGGCCCCGGGCCGGGCTGGCCCAGCAGCAGGGCCAGGCAGGCAGGGCTGGCCAGCAGTGGGACACACGTCTGCCTGGCCCGAGCACAGGGCCAGCGGGAGCAGCAGGACCCTGCTGGGCTGGGCTGGGGCTGAGCCCCTGGGCCAGCAGAGCAGGGCACAGCAGGGCCCGGGGAGGCGCAGAAGAAAGCAGGACAAGCAGAAGCCTCAGCTGGCCACGTTTGCCTCCCTCCTTGTCAGGAGGGCTCGAGGGGGCCCCAGGCCTCTGGAAACGCTGGCCAGCAGCTCCATGGGACACTTGGCCTGGNCTGCCAGCATTTATCTTTCTTCTTTTGAAACATCCTATTATTAAATATGTATATATTTGGGCAAGTCACAATAAATGTCCGATCAATCATTCTTAATTCACTTTGGTATTTACCGTAATAACAATAAACAATTTTTGTCTCATATGGTGTTAATGTGGCTGTCATATGGCTGCCCAGAAAACTTCTATGCACATTTACTGTTAATTAAATGCATCATTATGAATTCAGAGAAGAGAAGTCCATTGAGGTGTAAGGGAGAAAAGAGAAGAGAAGAGGAGAGAAGAGAAGAGAAGAGAAGAGAAGAGAAGAGAAGAGAAGAGAAGAGAAGAGAAGAGAAGAGAAGAGAAGAGAAGAGAAGAGAAGAGAAGAGAAGAGAAGAGAAGAGAAGAGAGAAGAGAGAGGCGAAGGTCCTTGCAGCTCACCTGTATCACCGAGGAGGAGAAGGCAGGAGAGCTGGATGAGGGCTCCTCGCTTGCTCTGCCTTTTATACTGTCCCACACAGCCCCGGGCCCGACGCGCCTCTGCACAGGGAACGTGTTTACCAACAAGCTCATATTTTATGCAAAGCATCCCCAATTAAGTAAACTGGAGGTTGTTTACGTTCCCTGCAAGGCTGCCTTTTCATTTCCTCGTGCAGGACATGCCCATTCAGCCAAACTGGCTCCTTTCAAGTGCCAGCATTAGAGGCCAAAATGTTTTTAGGGTATTTTGCAGGCAGAACCAGGCTGATGTTTCAGCCAGCTGGGTGGAGTGGTGCTGTGTTTCCAGGTGATGTCAGCACCTTCCCCTCCTGAGGCAGCTCTGAGCCTTTGGAGTGATAAATGCAGTTTTTTTATTATAAAACCAGGATTAAAGGGCTGGCTTTGGCGGGGACTGGCCGTAGACGTTGCTCTCTGTGACTCCGAGGCCTTTCAAGCCTTCTTAGACATCATTTATTCATCAGAGAGACTACATGGGTTGGTTTTGAACTTTCTTTGGGACCTCGTATTGTCTTTAGAAGAAATTATCTCGTTTCTTCTGCCTTTTGCCTCTTTCAGCATCGCCTGGAGTTCTCCAATCAGCAGGACAGGATTGTTCCAGAAGGAAGGACGCAGCTTTCCCAACAACAAATATTACTCAGGGTCATTATCTTGCAGAAAATACTCCCTAATGAGAACATCTGACTTCAAAACTCTTCCTTCTCCCATTCCTCAAGGCCATCCCTCCACTTGTTTTTCCCCCCGCCTATGACCAGACCTTACACATGGCCCCAGACACTTCGGAATAATTCCAAGCAGGACACAGGGAGCAGCAGGGGCCAGGATGCCCCCAGAGATGCTGAGCAAGGAAAGGATTCCACGCTCTGAGCTGCATTTCCTGGGGCAAGAGCCGAGCTGGTGTCCTCAGGAGCAGTGACAGCCCCGCTTGGGCACCGCCTGCACCACTAGGTGACAAAAGGGGCAAAACTCCTGTCCCAGAGAGGCTGGGGCTCCATCAGAGACACAAAAATCTTAAATCTCAGAGGTCCGAGCCAGATTCCTCACCCAGCAGCATGAAGGGAGCTCTCAGGCTGACAGGAGAAGTTCCTCCAAACAAACACATTCGGAAGAAAACCCCAGGTGTGACAGGGCAGCCCTAACAGAGAGATTTCCTTCAAAACACACATACCGCGTTTCCATCCACGGCATTTCCGCTTAAATCCCTTCCACAGGCAAAACATTGAATGCAGCAAAGGCATTTCCAGCCCTCTCTCCTTCTCCCTCACCCAATCCTCCCCACTGAGGGTCTCCATAAAGCCCCGGGCGTCCCCACCCACCCCATTCTCTCAGGGGTGTCCGGGGGGTGTTGCCACCCTTCCCTGGTTCCATTTTGACCTTGCTGCTGCCAACGTCCCCTCCCAGCTCAGGCGGGGATGGGAGGGCATTTCCACAGCAGATAAAGAGACTGAGGAACTCGGCAGGATGGCTTTATTTCAGACATTGAAGCCCAAACCAGGGCAGAGGAGCAACCTTTGAGTGTCAGAACACGGCTGCAGGGCCAGGCACGCCCCATTCCCCAGGGAGAGACAGTCCACAGAAAACAGGAAAAGAAAATTGGGCACCACGTTGACTTTAGCAGTTGCACTGTTGGGCACACGTCCCCTCAACTGGTTTGGGACTCCCTCTGCATCCAGGGCTTGGGAGAAGAGCTTGGAGGAAGGAAGGCAAAGATCCAGGGGTGGGCGGTAAAACACAACCACGGCCTTGGGCAGGTGGGTAAAATTGGCACAGAAATCATCGGGTCCCTGGCTTGACTCATCAGCTGGAAGCTGCCCAACCTCAGCCTGGCTCAGATGTCCCCTGGGGCACCTCCTGGTCACCCTGTGCACACTCACAAAGGCCACACGCCCTCCACTGCCCCATGGCACTCCCAGTGACTGTGGCCTTGGAAGTTCTCACCTCACCCAGGTGTGAGAAAGGTCCACCCCTGGCCTTTAAGCACCCAAACCCCCCAGGACATCACACCCCACATGGAGCAGCTTGAGCTGGGGAAGCCAAAAGGGAAGGAACTCCAGGAGACTCCAGTTCCAATGCAAAGTGAACTTTATTAAGTGTGAAGACAGAACCAAAGCAGGGGGTGGGCAGGGCCCCAGGCTGGGCTGGCCCAGCAGCAGGGCCAGGCAGGCAGGGCTGGCCAGCAGTGGGACACACGTCTGCCTGGCCCGAGCACAGGGCCAGCGGGAGCAGCAGGACCCTGCTGGGCTGGGCTGGGGCTGAGCCCCTGGGCCAGCAGAGCAGGGCACAGCAGGGCCCGGGGAGGCGCAGAAGAAAGCAGGACAAGCAGAAGCCTCAGCTGGCCACGTTTGCCTCCCTCCTTGTCAGGAGGGCTCGAGGGGGCCCCAGGCCTCTGGAAACGCTGGCCAGCAGCTCCATGGGACACTTGGCCTGGCGAGGCGCTGGCTGCACGTCCGGCCCGGCTCTAGCAGGGCAGGCACCTGCGGCCGCAGTAGCGGCCACCAAGACCAGAGATCCCCGAGAGCCCAAAGCCCCCCGAGTTGATGGGGACCCCGGACTCGCTCAGGATGCTGCCCACGGCGGCCGAGGTGGAGGATCCCACGGCGGTGTTCTGCGGGAAGGAGCTGAGGATGGGCCCGGGCAGGGTGACCACCACGGGCGACGGCTGGATGACCACACGGGAGTCCTGGCACTGGCGGACACAGGGCTCGTTGCAGCTGTTGGCCAGCGGGGTGGGGCCGCAGGGCCGGCACAGGTCGTAGCAGGACATGGCTGTGGCTGCAGGAACACCTGGAGAGAGGGCAGGGAGAGCACCCACGGAATGTGAGGCACACAGGGAGATGCTGCTGGGCAGGAGAAAGAGCAGAGCCTGGGCACAGGCGACAGCTTGGACAGGGAGATAGAAAGGACAAGGAATTCCAGTCCCCAAGAGCGTCTTAAAAAGACAGACAAGACCTTCTCCCACCTCCCTCCAGTGTGGCACAGAGAATGGTGACAATCACCCACTGTCCCAGTAAAACGTAACTGAGGCGAAGCCCCGGTGGAAGCCAGAAGAGGCAGAGGAAAAGAAGTGGAAACAGAGGAAGGCACTCACCTGTCTCACCAAGGAGGAGAAGGCAGAAGTGGATGAGGGATCCTGCTCTCGCTCTGCCTTTTATACTGTCCCACACAGCCCGGGGCACAGGGACAGTCTTTGCACAGGGAATGTGTTTACCAAGCTCATCTTGCATGCAAAACATCCCAATTACAAAAATTAGTGTTTTTATTTTTGCCCTGCAAGGCTGCCTTTTCATTTCCCTGTGCAGGACGTGCTCAGTCAGGCTCCCAGGCTCCTTTCAAGTGCCAGGATTAGAGGCCAAAACATTTCCAGGGAAAATTATTTGTCAGCAGGTTTGGGTGATGCAGCCAGGGCTGAGAAGTGTCCCACTGACCATCTGGTGTCCCACTGACCATCTGGTGCCAGTCCCTGGCCCTCCAGGGCAGGACTTTCACGTGCAGAGGCAGCCCCATGTCCCCTGCTGGACATTGGCACCATGGGGCAGGACTGGGGCTGCTCCCTGACCTGAAGGGATATCTGAGGTTGGAAAAGCTCTCCCAGAACATTGAGTCCCACCTGGGACCGATCCCCTCTTCGTCACACAGCCCCAGAGCACGGAGTGCCATGGCCAGATTCCCCTTGGACACCTCCAGGGATGGCGACTCCAAACCTCCCCGGGCAGTCCCTGCCAAGGCCAGAGCAGCAGTGTCCAGCCTGGAGAGGGACAGAGCTGACCCTCCCAGGGGAATGGCCAGGCTGGAGCTTCAGGGCTCTGAGGAGCTCGGCCTCATCATCAGGAAACACTTTAAAGTCCTGCCCTGGAGGGCCAGGGCTGGAATTATTTGGGATGTCGGACACTCCTCAGCACCAGCTGCATCACTGCTGAGGTGGCATTGCCCCCGGACACATTTTGGCCTCTAATCCTGGCACTTGAAAGGAGCCTGGGAGGCTGACTGGGCATGTCCTGCATGGGGAAATGAAAAAGCAGCGTTGCAGTGTCCCCATTTTTGTAATGGGGATGTTTTGCATGCAGGATGAGCTTGGTAAACACGTTCCATGGGCCGAGGGTGCCTGCGGGCCCGGGGCTGTNGCTGTCGCCTGTGCCCAGGCTCTGCTCTTTCTCCTGCGCAGCAGCATCTCCCTGTGTGCCTCACATTCCGTGGGTGCTCTCCCTGCCCTCTCTCCAGGTGTTCCTGCAGCCACAGCCATGTCCTGCTACGACCTGTGCCGGCCCTGCGGCCCCACCCCGCTGGCCAACAGCTGCAACGAGCCCTGTGTCCGCCAGTGCCAGGACTCCCGTGTGGTCATCCAGCCGTCGCCCGTGGTGGTCACCCTGCCCGGGCCCATCCTCAGCTCCTTCCCGCAGAACACCGCCGTGGGATCCTCCACCTCGGCCGCCGTGGGCAGCATCCTGAGCGAGGAGGGAGTGCCCATCAACTCGGGGGGCTTTGGGCTCTCGGGGATCTCTGGCCTTGGTGGCCGCTACTGCGGCCGCAGGTGCCTGCCCTGCTAGAGCCGGGCTGGACGTGCAGCCAGCGCCGCGCCAGGCCAAGTGTCCCATGGAGCTGCTGGCCAGCGTTTCCAGAGGCCTGGGGCCTCCTTGAGCCCTCCTGACAAGGAAGGAGGGTGGGAGGTGCTGCCTGGACACGTGGCCAAGCTGTTCCAGCCTTGAAAATCCCGCTTTTGAAGAGTTTCCTTGTCTCTGTGATTTTGCATTTCGTGCTGATGTGGTTTAGTGCTGTGATTGCCAGCAGTCAGTGGAGGGGTTTTATTCAGGAATTAAGGAAAGGTGGAGTCTTGCTTTCTGTCTCTCAGTTGGAATGATTTCTTTTCCCTTCATAAATATATATTTTTTCTCTTTGTTTTTGCTGAATGCTACTTGATTTTTATCATTAAACTGATGTTGCATATGATTTTGAGTTTCATTGTGGTTTTTCTCTCCTTTTTACCTCCCCTTGGGGCAGAATTATGTGAAAATATATGCAAGGATTTCACAGAGGAAAATATGCATCCAACAGTCACCACAACTCATCTGATAAAAATAATTTAATTGGTTTTTACACTCTTGAGAAGCACTGAACAGGTTCACAAATGTATTTCTCTTTCTAGGATGTTTTCCCCCATTTTTTTTTTATCCCACCTCTGTATTAAAAGTACAATTGCGGTGTTTAAGTTTGAGAGATTCTAGACTTTGTCCCCTATTTGGCATCTTTGAAACTCTTGAGAATCTGAATGAATATTAATATGGCAGAAGCCACACTTGTCATTGTGGCAACCAAAAGAGATCCAAGAAAAATAAAGCCATGAAATAAAATCAGTTTGAAAATTAAATCATCCTGGAGCTGAGATATAAATATTTGATGAGCTTGAGGGAAGGCTCCTGGCATTCAGGTGTGGAGCCAGTCCAAATGTCCACAGAACAGGCAAAAGAGGTGGGGCTCTCTATTCAAACGTTTAATGCTTATTTTTAAAAATTTATTAAAAATTATTTACTTGCAAATTTACAAATTTGGGGGGCGAGGAGTTTAGCAAAAAGATGGGATAGAATCCTAAATTATCCTCACTGGAAGGGACCCTCAAGGGTCATCCAATCCAGCTTCTGGTCCTGTGCAGTCACCTCAAAATCCCAAAACGTCCCTGGGAGCATTGTCCAAACGCTCCTGGAGCAGCCCTGGGGCCGTGCCCATTCCATGGGGAGCCCCAGCACCATCCGGGGGAAGAATTTTCCACAAAAATCCAGCCCAAACCTCCGTGGCACAGCTCCAGCCCTCCCCTGGTCACAGCGAGCAGAGGAACTCTGCTGCGTCCCCTTTCCGCCTGCGGCTCGGGGCAGCAACGCCAAAAAAACGAAAACTAGGGAATGAAAATATCCCAGACTGAGAGGAGCCTGGGCTTGACAAGAGGTTTCCATGGGGGAATTTTCCAAACAAATCATCGGAGGGACTGGTGGGATGAGTTTGCTCCCTGGGATCCGCGAGGAATCCAAGGGCGGAGGCGTTGCGCGCAGCAGAACCGCTGCAGTTTTATTTATGAACAGACTATTTTTTTGGTAGTTTGTAAAATACAAAAACAAATCCTCGTGGTCAGCTTAAGTGACACCCCAGACACAGCACTTGGTGATATAAACGTTCCACGTCAGGTTTCTGTCCTATAACCATTTTACATATATTTGTATAAATGTGCTGTTAATGATTTTATATGTATTATGGTGTTAAATGGATGCAATGCCAATTAAAAAGTACGGGGCTTAAACATCAGTTTAAATCTGTTTTCATTGAAACATATGTAAGGGATTTGAAAATGTGTTCTGTATCTACCACCAACAGACCATTTAATCTATTTAATCTATTTAATTTATTTAATCTATTTCATCTATTTTATCTATTTCATCACCTGTAAAGCCTGAAATCATTGGAGAGACAATTTCTGAAGAATGTGAATGTGGTTTGGAAGCTGCGTCCCCTTTGGATGTTCAGGTGGAAAAATGGGGTGCGATAACTCTGTAGATATTTTTGGCTTTATGTGGTTATTGAAGTTTTTGCATTAATTTGTTCCCACACATATTTTTGCAAGTGGAGCGTTTTCTTGATAAAGGAATTGTGCTGCTTTTGTTTTCCAGACTAGGTTTAGGCTGGTATTGCGTGAGAAGCATCATCCACCCATTAAAAATTCTTTCATCCTCCCAATTTATGGGTAATTTTAATTTCTGCTACTTTCAGACTGACTCTAATAATGTCAGCGTGAAATTACTTCAAGCACAGTCTAATAAAGACAATTTTTTTTCCAGCTCCTCAGCAATTTGTTCACCTGTGGCTGCCGTGGGATCCAAGATCAAATCCAAGAGGAGCCAAAACTCTTTCTGTGTCGTTCCCAGTCTGACCCAGTTACAAACAATTGTCAATTAAAATGTTCACATCTCCAAAAAAAAAAAAAAGCTCTGAGGACCTTTCCAAGCTTGGAGGAGCTTTGGGGTGACCTAATTGTGGCCTTCCAGGACCTGAAGGAGCCAACAAGAAATACGGGGAGAGAATTTCCCATGGCCTGGAGTGACAGGACAAGGGGGGAAAAGGGTAAAACTGAGAGAGAGGAAATTTAGGTTGGATTTGGGAAGGAATTCTTCCCTGTGGGGGCGGTGAACCCCTGGCACAGGTGGTTCCATGGATTCCCCACCTCTGGAAGTGCCCCAAGACAGGTTGGGCGAGGCTTGGAGTGACCTGGGATCATGGGAGGCGTCCCTGCCCATGGATTGGCACAGGATGAGCTTTGAGTTCCCTTCCCACCCAAACCATTCCATGATTCTGACTGGTGTTTGCGACCTGAGGTGGAGCAGAAGGGGTTTAGAGGTTCCCTTAGTAAAAGAACCGATAAATCAGGATTAAATGTCCCCTTGTTCTTCCAGCTGTGCCTCAAAACCGTGTGACCCAAACTTAATACCATAAAACCATCTGAATTCGATGTGATAAACTGGTGATTTGTCTCTGAATCCCACAGTTCCAGCACTTCCTGCCTGGCTTCTGTGGGATTTCAGGGCCGGATGTGCTCTTTAGGCAGGGCCTTGCCCAAACCCAGAGTTGAGATTGTTCCGACACCTGGCTGGAGGCAGAGCCTGCTGAGCATCGCTGGAGACAGGAATTTATTAAGGATTTACACTCATACCCTTAATAAAAGAACTCCTTGGAATGATGAATTATGTATTATAGACATTCTTAGTATTTTTCTTTATGACTAAAGTCAAACATACGCCGGAGTCTGGATCTTGTTGTGACTGAAAGGTGGCCCTGGAATAAATTTGGTCCCTAATTCCCGAGATGAGAGGAACCTGCGGGACGGAATCTGTCTGCCAGAAGATAAGGAGGAAACAAAAACAAAGTAAATAAGCAGTGAGGAAAAGAACATTTAATCAGGTGGAACATTTGGCATTCAGGACATACTCGTTGGGAATTAATTCCAGGTACAAAGGCTGTCTGTGGTCCCCAGGCCATCAGGGCTGAGGTATAAAAACCAACTCAACCCAGCTCCTTCCTACCACTTCTCTTCCCTCTTTCCTCTTTTGTGAGCCAGGTTAGTTCAAATCCACTTCTCTTTCTCTGCTTGCTGAGTTCTTGACTTTTAATAATCTGGTTTTTTTTCCTCACAGTGTTCTGCTGTTTGCTGGATTTTTTTTTTTTTGGGGGGGGGGGAGACTTTTTCTGTTTAAAAAGTTGGGACTTGCTGTTGGAATCGTGGATTTTCTGGAGTCCTGATTCAAGGATAGAGATCCTTGAATTGGTGATAGAAATTTATTCAAACGTGGGATTTCAGACCTGTTAAATGACATAGAAAATATTAGACCTAATAAAGATTAACGAATTGCATGGGTGGAATAACTGCACAAGGGGTTGGAACTCTGGGATCTTTAAAGGTCCTTTTAAACTCCAATTATTTATTAAAATAGAAAATCCAGGAGCTCGGTTATATTTCAACAGCATTTTAAGTGTGGAAATTTTGTTCCAGAATGCAAAGACATCTCCTGGAATGTTGGGAAGTGGGATCAGGGATTGTGGAGATAAAGGGAAAGAGGGGAAAAACCGGAGCAGAGCTGAGCACCCCCTAGAAATCAGAGAATTTTGGTTTTATTGCTGTGGTGCAGATAAAAACCAGGAACGTGCTTGAAATTCCTGCTTTTTCTCACATCCGCGGACAAGTTGTCTGGGAAAGATTTCAAAGACCTCTTCTTCAAGGCTGCTTAATGACACTGAAATTTGTCATTGAAATTTGTACCTCTCTGTAGGCAAAATTGGAGCTTTGAAACGAATCCTCCCTTTCATTTTTCCAGCTGCCCGTGGACGTCTCTCCACAGGTGGTCGGGTTTCACTCCTAACTGAGGTTTTTTTGTGGTTGGGTTTCACTCCTAATTGCTGCTCCCTCAGCGCTCCGGGTGCGCGGAGCTGGCTCTCCCCAGACGCGCGATCAGAATCCCACAATTAAATTAATGATACAGGTTTGTTTCTTCTGTTCTGCTGCCAGTCCTTCCCCGCATCACCGACAGCCCAGAGGACATTTCAGCCTCTGTCTCTCTTTTTTTAAGAGTTTGGTTTCCTCCTTAGCTCCTAAAGGCTCCTTGGCAAGTCGCTGTCCCGACAATTGAACTGAATTGAGTAAATGAACTGAGCTGAGTGAATGCAGGTGTGACACAACTCTTACCTTGCCCTCAGGTGTTCCAGACCTCATCCCGAGCCATGTCCTGCTACGAGCGATGTCCCCCCACGTCCTGCGGCCCCACCCCGCTGGCCAACAGCTGCAACGAGCCCTGCGTGCGGCAGTGCCAGGACTCCACCGTGGTCATCCAGCCGTCGCCCGTGGTGGTCACCCTGCCCGGGCCCATCCTCAGCTCCTTCCCGCAGAACACCGCCGTGGGATCCTCGGCCTCCGCGGCCGTCGGGAGCGCTCTGAGCGCCGAGGGTGTCCCCATCAACTCGGGCAGCTCCTTGGGGTTCGGGGCTTTTGGCTACCCCGGGCTGGGCAGTGGCTACAGCCGGCCCTACCGGCGCTACAACTCCTCCCGTAGCGGCTTCTACGGGCCCTGCTAAGGAGAGCGGGGAAGAAGACCAGGAATGCTGAATCCCGACCCGTCCCTGCAGCAGGACTGAGCTCACGGTGTCCACAGCGGTGTCAGATCCCCGCAGCTCCACCTGAACGGAGTCAATGAGCCCCTGGAACGAGGCCACTGCTCCTGTTTTACTCCCGTGTGTTTCTGGTCCTGTTCGTAACTCTGCTGCTCGGTGTATTTGGTACTACCCGGTGTAAAAGTTCAAATTTAGGAAGTAGGCGGGACGTGGTTCTCAGGGTGCGCGGGGAGGAGGGCTCTGCCTTGGGAACGGAGCTGAACCTTTCCCCCACACCGACCCCTGGTGCTTTGCAGGGCTTTAATGCTCTCGTTGGGATTAATAAAATGATGCTTTTGTCGTGATCTCCTGAGTCTCCTGCTGTTTTTTTCCTCCCCTCCTGTCCTTATTTGAAACTTTTTCAGTTTCCGTTTTTTTTCAGGTGGAATTTATCACTGAGTAGATCATCAATAGTCTGGGGGAGTTGGGAATATCGGGAATGTTCAGCCTCGAGTGTGGAGAGCTCAGAGCACCTCCAGAATCTGATTTAGATTTGCAACAGCCACCGAATGCACTAAACCAGTAAATTTTGGGGGTAAAAATGAAAGAAATTCTCTCGTTGGGAAGGTTTGGGGCATTCCAATAACTCAGTTACACAAATAACGTCTGCAGCAGGTTGAGCTGTCCCCAGGAGTTAAATTGCTCATGGTTTATGTACCAGCCCGGCAGTGTGAGATGAAAAACCTCCCTCAAAGCTTCTTTCATCTCCGGGACCCGGGCGTTCATTTCAATCCTTTGTTCCATCACACCCAGGGCTCCGGAGCCAACACAACGCTACAAATTTCAAATCACGCAGTAATTTGTCAACTCTTTAGTGCCTCACCTGTCCCGGCAGCTCCACAGGCGTTAATTGAGCGTGGAGAGTGCGAAACTCCACGAGCCGGAGCTGTGGTGTCCCGGCTCTTCATCCAAGGGCTCCCAACCGCTTGGATGAACTCCGGGTGTTAATTAGGGAACCCCGCCAGGCCGTTAATGAGGCCGTTCCCAAATTGGGATCTCCCCTCCGAGAGCAGCAGTTTCTGTGCCTGGAGGGGAGGATGAGGAGGAGGAGGAGGCGTTCCCGCGTTATCGCAGTTTTACCAATGAAAGGGAAGCGATTTTTTTCTTGGGAGTGATCCCTGCTAGAAGGAATGAATTTTGTAACGCACCGAAAAAGATTGCGGGATGTTGAGTTGTAGAGATTTTGAGGAGAGGGAGGACAAAAACCTTTCGTAGAAAAGCCTTTGTGTCCAGCTCTGGAATTGTGCCCAGCTCTAGAGCAGTTTCCAGGTCTGGAATTGTGTCCAGCTCTGGAACTGTGTCCAGCTCTGAAACTGGCCCGGATTATGGTGGAAATGGCTCCATAAACTCCACACGAGCTCAGTCCAGAACTACCGAGAGAAAAGCAAAACTCAGCCCAGGAGGGAACTCAGGAGCTGCAAGGATTTTACCGGGGCTCCAAGCCTTAGAGGAGCTAATTCTTCATAACGAGCTAATTAATTACAATTCGAAACGAATTGGAGATGCCACCCTTGCCAGGGAAATTCCCTCTGCTTCTCCGTGGATTTTGGGGTCACTTCTGTGCCCAGGGATGACTGTGAGTAACCTCCCAGTTCCATTTGGATTAAAAATCTCTTTTTTCAGACGTTCAGTCACTCGCAGGTGCCTCAGGAGCATGTTCTCACATTATGCAAAAAGTCTTAATTATAATGTGAGTATTTAGGTCTGGCCTTGATGACAAAAACCTCTGAACTCTAAATTTGCTCGCTTTAATTCATCTCAAAATCAGGCCATTAAGTCATTCTGAGAGTACAATAAAATAAAGGCTGGAGCTGGAACAACATTTACGGTAATTGTTTACAAGGAAGGCTCCAAACAGCTCTGAAAAAGTTGCCAGATCTGTTTTTAAATTCACAGCTGGATTTGAAACCTGTTTTGTGTTTTCCAAGCAAAGCTCGGATGAAGGAGGAATAAAAAGAATGAAGAAAAATTTTAAAAAGGTGAACAGAAACTGCAGGTGGTGTTATGCAAATTAATTCCTCAACTAACTCCTAGAGAGGATTTTTTTTTAAATAGCTGCTAATTCCTTAAAATATAGAGAAACAGTGAGGAATGCACAGCTAAAAACAGGAATTATTTTTTTTGAGAATCCTCCTGAAGTATGAGACGGCTCAAACCGAACCTTGAACTTTCCTTTTTGATTTAAAATCAAGCAGCTGTAATTCCCGCAGGTAGAAACAATGACATCGATTTCACAGCCCAATTACTGCCCTGCACCCCCAAATCTTCGTAACGCATTATTAAATAAAATACAAGAATTCAAATCTAGGTCAGGGATCTGAAATGTGCCCAGGACGGGACATTTGCATGGTGGCACTCGAATAAAGCTGCTGATAAACTTTTAAGTCCTCAGGAAGCTCTGCCCAAGCCAAACGAGTTTGTGTTCCCAGGGGATCCCCACAGAGACATGCCTAATTTAAATGTGATTTGCATGTCTCGGCAGTGGATGCGCCAGCACAGCGAGAACCTCGGGGTTAATCCCTGCATCCAGCACTGCCCGTGGATTTGAGGCTGGAAAAGAGCTCCAGGGTCATCAATCCCAACCTGTGATTGATCCCCTGATGTTCTGGGACACCTCTGGGGATCGAGACTCCAAACCTCCCTGGCAGCCCCTTCCATGGAAAAATTCCTTCTTCCTCTCCCAGAGAGCCTCTCCAAGCCTGGAGGCGTCCGGGGAATGAACGGGCCTCGGGCTGGTGACAAGGTTGGGGTTAGGAACAACCCCAGAATGCTCCTGGAGGTCTTCTCCAACCTCAGGGATGCTGTGAAAAGCAGCTCGAAAATACTCACGGCTCGACTTCCAAAACCTGCAATTCTCCGTGAATTCCCCCAGGATTTACCTTGCACCGCATTATGCAAATGAGGCCTAATCTCCTTTAATGACACCAAGCAGGTCCCAAAGGAGTTTGAAGGCTGAATAAACCCTGCTGAATTAATCGCTGTAGTGTTCCCAGGAATGAACCCGGCCCGGAATATTTAAAGATGAAAGCACCTTGTGGTCAGATAGACAAACCGCAAGATAAGGAAGTGAAGCAGCAAAAAACACAAATACTGAGGCAAAAAACCCTGTAATCAGTCGTGGCCCATAAATCACTCCTTGCACAAAGAGTGGCCCAAGTCGTTGGGCAACTCAAAACTCGGTATAAAAACCTGAGCAACTCCAGGCTCTCCTAGACATTTCTCTTCCCTCCGTTGCCATCGAGAGTGAGGTGAGTTTGAACCTCTTTATCCTCTTTATATAGAGAACTTCTGCCTTGATTTTGTAGTTTTTCCCTCACTCCTGTTGCGGGAATTTTTTCTCAGAGGGAGGAAGGGGTTTTATATCAAAGAGGGAGTTTTGTGTTGGTGGCGAATTATAAAAATCATTAATTAGCCACGTCAGCTAAATGGCTAATGGGTTATTGGCTAAATGGGTTCCTTATTAAATGGGTTATTTATTAAATGGGTTCTTTATTAAATGGGTTCTTTACTCAATTTTGGGATCCAAGGAAGTTTTTAAGGTTGTGCAGCTGCACTTAAATATCAGCAGTGAATTCTCGTGGCCACGTCCCGCCGGAGCCCGAGCGGAGAATTCAGAACACAAAGAGCACTAAAAATCCGATTTCCTTCTCCATTCCCAATCCTGAGTCGAACCCTGGGAAGCTGCTGACAAATGTGGGTGTAACTCAGCTCCTGTATTCCAGAATTCCCTCCGGCCACAGCCATGTCCTGCTACGACCTCTGTGCCCCCACGTCCTGCGGCCCCACCCCGCTGGCCAACAGCTGCAACGAGCCCTGTGTCCGCCAGTGCCAGGACTCCACCGTGGTCATCCAGCCGTCGCCCGTGGTGGTCACCCTGCCCGGGCCCATCCTCAGCTCCTTCCCGCAGAACACCGCCGTGGGATCCTCGGCCTCCGCGGCCGTCGGGAGCGCTCTGAGCGCCGAGGGTGTCCCCATCAACTCGGGCAGCTCCTTGGGGTTCGGGGCTTTTGGCTACCCCGGGCTGGGCAGTGGCTACAGCCGGCCCTACCGGCGCTACAACTCCTCCCGTAGCGGCTTCTACGGGCCCTGCTAAGGAGAGAGGGGAAGAAGACCAGGAATGCTGAATCCCGACCCGTCCCTGCAGCAGGACTGAGCTCACGGCCGCGGTTTTTGGATGCCTCGTGAGGCGCCCCCAGCCCGGAGTTAGAGGAGCTGTGGGAGTTCGGCGCCTCCTCAAACCAGGCCTTTGCTTGGCTTTTGTTGTGCTTTCCTTCGTACTTCTGATCAAATGTTCTTGTCCTGCTTTTTTGTTTTGGTTTGGTTTTTTGTTGTTGTCGTTTTTTTTTTTTTTTTTAAATTTGATAATAGGCCAAATATTAATTGTCCTGCATGGCCGGATTAGCACAGGTCGTTCAGCAATGAAGAAAGAGGATTTCCGCTTGCTGAGCGTATCGCTGTGAGAGGGATGAGTGGGTTCTGTCCTTACCGGACCGTGGAAATGTATTCCTGACTTTTTCCTTGCCTCCTTCCCTTCCTCAACCCATTAAATTCGTGCTGCATCACCCTCCGAGTCTGCCTGGCTTTCTTTGCTCTCCCAGCCCCTTTCCTAGGGCCTTTGCAAGTCCTCACTTCCAGAAAACAAATAATTTCAAGGAGAACTGTCACTGTTATCATAAGAAATAAGATTCGCACAACCTTCTCTTTATTTCGAATTTTCTCCTTTCATACACTGTTCTGATCCAGCTGGACCAGATTGGTCAATTAATTAATACATTTCACCTGGCTGGCTACTTAGCACAACGCCTTCCTTATGAACGATCTTTGAGAAAAACAGGAGAACGGAAAGTGAGGGGAAAACAACACCTGCAGGTTGTTTACAATAACAAGCTATCATTGTTTGTGTTCAACTGCTTAAAACCTCACAAGCCGATCCTGCGAAAATTCGTTTTCTCACTCTCTGACCGGGCTGTGACAACCACAGAGAACGAGTCAGATTCCAGAGGTGGAAAACTTTTAAAATCGAGCCTGGGACCCCTTATCCAAGGCAGAAAGGGTCCCTGCAACGGGTGCCTCCTGCTGGGACATTAAAAGGGAATTTTTAAAAGTGTGATACTTGGGAAAAGCCTTTTAAAAGAAGGGAGCTCAGCTGAGATTGCTCAGGGAAATGTGGAGGGAGAGAAGCAGCGATTGGGGCACCCTTTTTTTTGGGGGGTGCAGCATCTCCTGGCAGCTGAGCTCAGCCCCTGCTGAGTCTGGGAGGGGAGGCACAGAAGAATGGGAAGTGTTTCTCCCTTTGGAATTCGCTGGGTTGACAAGCAGAGACATGAAAGGACTGAAATTTAAAGAATTTTTAGTTCCAACCCTCTTTTAGGGTGTTTTAAGACAGAGCTGAGCTTTGTCAGGCGCCGCTTTGTTCGTCCTGGACTGGGACGAAGGTGCTGTTTAGACACCCTGAAGGAAAAAGGTTTGGAAAGCTTCCCCGGAAGGCTCCGGCTGACTCAACCTGCTGTCAGCCCGTAAAACTCCTGATATCCCTGAAAAGTCTCGCTTGGAGTCTCTGTCTGCCTGTCCAGAACGAGGCTGAGCTGTAATTAAAGATGTTGATGAGCTTGTACCGACCGCAGTCATTAGTGGAATGAAATTAAAGGAGGTAAATGAAAGAATTAATAATTTTAAGGACGAGGTTTTCTTAATAAACACCAGAAGACAGTGGAAAGCTGGCAGTTTGATGTTCTGTTACAGGAGGAGCTTGGTCTGGATTAAATGTTTAATTTAATATTTTTTTGCCATCTCGACCGAAGCTATTCCCTGATCAAAGGTGATGAATTCCAAAAACTCCAATGGCTCCAAGGGGTTGTGGCTGAGGCACTGCTGAGAAGGTGCCTCGGACAGGTTCTGGTGGATATTTCTATAACAAAATTAATTTCCTTACCCTTGCAATTCCCTTCTCATGAATTGAACCAAATTCCTTCCCAGACTGCACAAAAAAAAACTCCCTTCAAAGTTGGGATGTTTCCTCCAAGCTTCCAGAAATCGCATCAGAAGGGTCAAACTTTACAAAATAAAATAAAAGACCCCCAAGCACCCCTTCCCCCTCTCATTCCCGTCCCAAACGGCCTTTTTGGGTGTGGCAACACGTAAAGCACAATTCTGAGGAAAAAAGGGAAATCTGGGTGGGATTGCAGTCAGTTAGAAAATTATTTATTCGCCGCTGCAGAAAACGAGCGAGAATTTCGTGTTAGACAGAAGGTTTTTCGCACGGAAGGATTTCTTCTGAAGACCTGCAACGACTTGGTCCCACAGAAATAAAAAAAAAAAAAAAAGCACGGTGATTTTGCAGAAATATTTATTGTCAGCGAAAATCCCTTTCAGCACCAAATCCTGCAAAGCTGAAGCCGGAGCTGCAGCATCTCCCGGATTTACGGGGAGAAGGGAAGAGGCAGGAGGGCTCTGCAGAGCTTTTATGCCTTTCTGGGGCTGCCTGGAGGATCCCAGACATTGCTGCGCCTTTTATTTCCCAGTGCCCGCAGGAGCTGCGGGTTTGCTTTGCATCTGGCCGGGGTCCCAGCAGGGAAATCGCTTTGTTTACTGTTTATGTTCGTTATGGGTTTGTCCCGGCTTCTCCTCGCTTTGCATCCACTAAACGTTCCCGGCTCCATCGCGCCAGCTCCACATTCCGAAGCGGGGATGAGTCAAAATCCCATTTGTTTAGGACTCGTGGCGTTTCGGGAGCAGCCCCTGCTGCGGCAGCGGGTTTTGATTGGAGTCCTGAGCAATTCCAGCCTCGCTAAGTGCCCAGGAGATTTCTGGCTGCTCCTTGTAATCTTCCCGTGAGCAACGACCCAAAGCTTTCGGCTCCTGGGAGGAGGAGATGGAGCCGGCCAGACAACTTAGGATCACCTTTAGAAGTGGAATTTGGGCTCTTTTTTATCTTCTCTGCGGTTTTTGACGAGTTGGCTTTCAAACCACGAGCTGCACTTGGAGTCGGTAGATAATCGTTGTTATAAAGGAAAGTCAGGGAATCGTGGAATGGTTTGGGTGGGAAGAGGCCTTAAAAATCATCTAAACCACGGGCAGGGACACCTTCCACCACCCCAGAGTGATCCAAGCCCTGTCCAAGCCAGCCTTGGACACTTCCAGGGATGGGGCAGCCGCAGCTCCTCTGGACAACCAATTTTTAAACATTTCTGTGTGTGCAGTGAGAACTTTGGGAGAGTCTGGTCAATCTTGAGGGACAGGAGAGCTTCCATCCGCCGTGTCATCGTTTTGGGTCATCCCGAATTGGGGACATCCAGCGACACACGGCTGGAATCGCGTTGATGCAAATTCTCATCTGGAATTTCAAGGACAAGGCTTGGGGCTGGTGGGGGAGTCTGGGGAACCCATCAGGAATCCTGGCCACCCCTTTGAACCCCTGGTCATGCTCAAAGAGTCCGTCCCTGCCCATTTGCTGATCGTGCCCCGTTTGCATGTCTGAGCGACCGAGGGAAATGTTTTGGGGACTTTGAAGGTTTCTGTTCTTCAGAAGTCTCTGACCGGCGTTTATTTCCCGGGAGACGGCGGGGAAGACACTCCCGGCTCGGGGCTGATTTGCCTGTCTCTGCCTCGGAGATTAAACACCACGAGAGCCTGGAACGCTCGGCCCTGCCCTCGGGTCCGCTCCGGCATTTTCTGCAATTACTTTTTAATCTGGAAATTGCCTTTGAAAAGGAACTGGAATTGCTGCACGCCGGGTTGCTCTTTGAGACGTGCAAAGGGAAAGGCGGAATTGGCTTCCAAAGAGGGAAAAAAGGAGCAGGAACATTATAAACATCTCTAAATAACTGCTATTAATTTGGGGAACGGTTTTGCATAATGGTGCAAGGCCCAGTAAGTAATAATTTAGTGTCAGATGTAAAAGGGTTTGGCGTCTTTGATGACCCCAAAGATGAGCTTGAGCAAGGCTTTGAGTGGCTCTGAGCAGCCCCAAATTCCCAGGCATCCTCCAGCTGACCTCAGTCCTGGTTTGATGCAGGGAGAAAACTCAGCCTGGAGACTCCTGAGACGAAGGACTTGGACACTCAGTTCCCAAATTTTTGTCTCGGATTCCATCATGGGAGTGTGGTTTAACAATAAAGGAATCGATCAGATGCTGATCCTATTTCATGCTCTCTTGTGAGTCAAGAAAACAAAATCTGTTCCCTCAAACAATCAATTTCCCAGCTCCTTTGAGAGTGGTGGAGTTTAATCACCTCTCAATGCTTTCTAACATTTTTATTTCCTTTATTTTCGTGTCTCTCCCTCTGCTTGAGGGGAATTTGGTGAAATTCTGAGGCAGAAATAGGAATTTCTGCCCTTCTCAGAGCGAGGCGTGCCAAAAACTTGTGCCCTCCACGCAGAGGGAAAGGGATTCCACAGGGAAGTTCGCCGCACCTTTCCTGGTGGTTTCGTTCATCTGTGTCATCGCTCCTTAGGATGCAAAACAATTTCCTGAGCAACCCGGATGAATCAGTCTGTGATCAGGAATTAACCAGATTTGGGGATAAAAGGAAACCTCAGCGGAGGAATGCATGCATTACAGGGAGGAAACGAAATCCGGGCAAGAAACACAGAGAGGAAAAGTAAATTCCCAGCCGGGGGTATTTTGCATATGAGGAATCGTTAGCAATTGGCTGCTAATGAGCTACAAGCACAATTTGTGTCCCAGGTCCTCGGGCTCTCTGGGCCAGGGTATAAAACCAGCCCTGTCGGAGGAGCTACAGCTACTCCTGCTTTCTTCTCCTTGGAGAAAAGGGTGAGTCTTGATCTGCTTCCCATTTTCCTTTGTCGTCGCTGTCTTTGTGTTTTATTTTTCTGCTGTTCGTCCTTAGCACTCCGCGGTTCGTGCTCTTTAAGATCGCTGGGGACACCTCAAAGCAGCTTTTTCTCCAGGGAGGAACATTCTGAAGGGTGGAGGTTTTTCCTGTGCTGACCCGGGTTTTTTTGTTTTTTTTCATTTCTGCCGCCTAAATCTTTCCATTCCAAGAAGTCCCAAGTTGTGCCTAAGCGTTGCTCAGCAGCTGGGAGCGAATGTGGGGAATCTCTGCAGGGCTTTTGGCTCTCGGAACGGAATCACAAAATATTCGGGGTTGGAAGGGACCTCTGGCGATGTCCCGGCGCAGGAGACACGGGAAAGCCTCCAAGGAGGTTTGGAAAGACTCTGGAGAGGGGAATACTCCTGGGCATGAGGGTCTGAATCTCTGCAGAGGGAGATTCCCTCAACTCCCTTGCTCAGAGCCGCCTGTGCCAGGGCCTCACCAATCTCACGGTGAAATTTCTGCTCCTCATTTTTACACGCTGAGGAATTTTTTTTTTTTATTTTTCCCCTCTGTTTCGCGGCACAGTTTTTCCTTGCTTTTCTGACTGACTCCGCACTTATTTCAGGGCTGCGGGAAGAGGGTGGTGGGAAAGGAGCGCTCAGAGCCGCCCAGGAGGAGGCGGAGCTGCCCTTTGTGGTGTGGCGAGCTCTGAGCTTCGCCGAAATCTCCTTTCATTCCGAGACCAGCCCTTCACTCCACTCTCCATCCCCACAACAGCTTAATTACGGGGCTAATTACACCTCGTTAACTCTATTCCAGAATTCCCCGCCTCGCAGACTCAACCATGTCCTGCTACGACCTCTGTGCCCCCGCGTCCTGCGGCCCCACCCCGCTGGCCAACAGCTGCAACGAGCCCTGTGTCCGCCAGTGCCAGGACTCCACCTACGTGATCCAGCCCTCTCCTGTGGTGGTCACCCTGCCCGGGCCCATCCTCAGCTCCTTCCCGCAGAACACCACCGTGGGATCCTCGGCCTCCGCGGCCGTCGGGGATGCTCTGAGCGCCGGGGGCGTCCCCATCTCCTCGGGCAGCTCCTCGGGGCTCGGCAGTTTGGGGTATTCCGCTTTGGGGGGGATTTACGGGAGGTCCTACCGGCGCTCCAACCGCTGCGGGCCCTGAGGAAGGCTCGGGGCGGCCGGGAAGGGATGAGCAGGAGATGGAAAGCGCGATCCGGATGCAGGACTGAGCCCGTGCCCCCTCGCTTGCTTTGCGCCGAGCTCCCGGGGCTGCAGGAGCTTGGCCTTCCCCATTCGATGCCTTTCTGTGGTATCAGGGAGGTGAAAAACGTCACTCGATTGTCGCTGGGTGTCCAGCTGTAAAGCACTGCCTGGAAATGGGTGATTTGATTTGATTTTAATCCGTGTTCCACCCTTCTGCTTTCTTATGCTGTGGTTTTTTGTTTGTTTGTTAGTTTTTTTTTTTTAATCCCACTTCTCGCTCATTAAATAGATGGTGCATCACAATTTGTGGTTTGCAATGTTTCTTCTCTCTCCTTCTCTCTGGAGCCTTCTCTGGCAGAAATTTGCCTGCGCATAAATTGCTAGGAAAATATAAACAATGAGTAATACTTTTTTTTTTTTTTTGGTAGGGATTATTTTCCCTTTGTCTCATTTCTGGAAGAACAATACGAAATAATCACTCCTGGCTAGCAACGAATGGAGGTGAAAAGGTGGAAAAGCTAAAGCAGCTTTACAGACAAAACTTTACTTAATTTATTCCCAATAGCACATCTAAACCTCCTCTCCATAAACTCGTAATTCGAATCCATTCCCCCTTGTCCTGTCGCTGCAGGCCTTTGGAAATAATTTCTCCCCGTATTTCTTGTCGGCTCCTTCAGACGCTGGAAGGTGAAATGAGGTCAACCCGAAGCTTCTCTTCCTCGGGCTGAACAAACGCGGGCAGAACATTCAAAACCCGACAAACAAAACGAAAACTTAGGTCTCGTCCTTCTTTTGTTGCCCTGCTAGCTCAGAAACGCTGCAATTAACGTCTTAATTGCCTGCTAAGGGCTCTGGTGATTGAGGGGCCTTTCGGGTGTCACCAGGACTCCTCGGAGCGAGAACAATTACTCAGAACCTCGGGGGAGCTAATGACGGGCAAATTGCTAAACAAACATTCCCCAACATCGCGTTAAGTACCCCAATTAAACTCCCATCGCACGTTTTAGAGACGTGGAGCAGGGCAGATCCCGCGATAAGGAACCCCCGGCAGGCTGGGGAGTTCCGCTCCAGGAGCAAAAAATAAAGGACGAATAAAAACTAGAGAGACTTTCGTGCAACACCAACAGAGGTTTAATGTCAGAGACGAGAGCAACAGGAGAGGGCAGGGAATCCAGGTGATCCCGGGGGCAGCAGGGGATGCAGGACTCGCTCAGGACCAGGATAAGCCAGGGCATGGAGGGCTCAGGGCACAGAGGGAGGATGGAGGGCTCAGGGCACACCCGGGGCTGCTGGCCACGCTCAGCTGCCACTGCCAGCAGCTCCTGCCCGGTGTCCCCATGGCCCGGGCTGGCCTCCAGGGCTGGCACTGCCTCTGGGGGCTGGCGCTGCCACGGGGGCTTTAGAAAACCCCACAGCTCCCGCGCCGGGACCTGCCCCATCTCTGGAAGCCGGGCAGGGAATAGCCCAGGCCCCGCGAGGAGAAGCCGGAGCTGTAGGACCTCCCACCATTGCCGAAGGAGCCCCCGAAGGAGCCCCCATAGCCACTGTCACCTCCATAACCCAGGGAACGGCCGTAGCCAAGGGAGCTCCCGTATCCCAGGGAGTCCCCATAGCCCCCACAGCTTCCCAGGCCAAAGGAGCCCCCATAGCCCCGGGAGCCCCCATATCCAAAGGAGCCCTCATAGCCCCCGGAACCTCCCAGCCCTAAGGAGCCCCTATAACCACGGGAGCCCCCCAAGCCAAAGGAGCCCCCATATCCAAGGGAACCTTCATAAGGTCCCCAGCCAAAGGAGCCCCAATTGCCGCGGGAGCCCCCATAGCCCAGGGAGCCCTCATAGCCAGAGGAGCCCAAGTAGCCCCCAGAACCTCCAGAACCTCCCAGCCCAAAGGAGCCCCCGTAGCCCTGGGAGCTGCGGGAACTGAAGGAACGGCCCAGCAAGGCTGGGCCCGACGATCCCACAACGCTCTCCTGGGGGAAGGTGCTGAGCACGGGGCCCGGGATGGTCACCACCACCGGCGGGGGCAGGATCAGGGCTCTGGACTCGGGGCACTGCTGCACACACGGCTCGTTGAAGCTCTCGGCGATGGGCTGGGGGCAGCTGACGCCGCAGGACTCGCTGGAGTAGGACATCCTTCTGTGCTGGGAGGCTGCAACGCACGGCAGAAAGGACTTTCAAAGGACTTCGGCTGAGAAGAATCAAAATTAAACTCCGTGCGTGAAATATCAGAGGGAAGCAGATAAATTCAAAGATGATATCAAAGAAATCTCATTGTTGCATCAACTCCACCTTTAGCCTTCCTCTCACCACGACCACCTTTGCAAGAGAAATTCTGTGCTGGATAAATTAAACAAACCTGCAGCAACCTCTGACAAAGGTTCACTCAAAGACCGGCGAGAAAGAAGCCAAGAGAAAGAGGAAAAAAGGCTCACTGACTTTATGCACTAATTCAGATTTTATGGGGATGAGTGACACCACTTACCTTGTTCGCTGCAGGGATGGGAACGAGAGCAGTGGATGAAGGGCTCTGGGCGATCTCAGCTTTTATATCCTCCTCAAAGCCACCCTCTGTGCCTCCCATCCTCGTTTATTACAAAACCAACGCCAAAGTGGGCGCTTCGATTCTGTCACCTCAGCACCGTCCCTCCCAAACTCGCGTGGCTCTGACACAACTGCTGATGGCAATCAGCTCCCTCTGAGGGCGACCCGAGGGGATCTGGGGAGCTTGGGGCTGAAGGGTGGTCATGGAGTCATCGATTAAAGCCAGTCCAATTTTAACGTTGTCCCGTTTTATTAGGACATTTTAATGGCCAAGATGTGGAGCCCCTTCTGGTGCCAACTTTACCAGGTGAAGGTCGCCCAAACGGACCTAAAACTGTGGCTCTGAGAGGACACAAATTCTCCTTGCAGCCGAGTAGGGATCTATAAAAGTTGTCACTAAAGAGGCAGAAATTGGTACAGCCAGAAAAAGCCTCAGCCTAAAGCTAATTCCAAACATTTCACAATTTCATTTGAAATCTCGACTTCCAGAAGTTCAGCTCGAAATACATTAAAAATCTTAATTTTCTTCCCCCCCCACACCCCCAAAGTACTGACCACAACAGAAAAAAGAGAGAATTTAATAAAGTAGTAATAAAATAAAAATACTTTTTATTATGATGCCTGGGACACCCTGCAGTTATTTCTCTTCTTTCCTCTTGCAATAGTTTTCTAATTTTACAATATTGCAAAAGAGAGGCAATAAATTACCTCTAAATTGTAAAATAGCTCTGCTTGTGAAGTGTCATCAGGATTTGCTGATAATAATGAGAGATACCTGGAGGATAATGACTTTAAGCTGCCTCACAAATACTCATTAATAGTCAGTGCTTGCAATTTCTGTTATTATCCTATTAACTGAAGGCCGGGAGTTACGAGGATTTATTCTGAGTTAGGAGCTCCCTTGTTATGAAACAGCATCTTTTAAAAATATCAATCAATGTCACTCCTCTTAATCAGCCTCTAATTAATGATTTCAGTGCTGGCAGTGATTTAATTTCATTAATGAGCTCAAATTCTTTATTTTATTAACTATTAACATGTTTGGGATGACTATGACAAGTACATTGTCTGGGATATCGTGTGCAGCTTCTTCTTAATTTATGAGGCAGCATTTTGCTGAAATATCTTAAATTTTAGGGGAGAAATAAAAGCCCGATTGCAAATTATCTGAATTTTCAGGCTTGACTATCAATGTTCTGCACATAAGGGATCTCAAACTGATGTTCTAAGTCTCTGCTCTTGGAATCCCACTTGTAAATATTTCGTCCATGAAATTGTGGCTCACGACACGGAGCCCTCAGCTCCCACATCTCTGAACTGACACTCTTGCCCCAGTTTGGGGTGCTGACATTTCTGTGCTGGTGTCTAACACGCCAAATATGAATTTCCAGCGGGTGTTCACAAAGCCCCTCATGGTTCTGGAAGGATCTGGAGCATTCCCGAAGTGCCACTGCCTCCGTGACATCGAGCAATGGAGCCCACCTTTGAATCGCTGAGTAATTAATGGTGTTTGAGCTGCATCTTAAAACCCCTCACGTTTCTAAGGCATTTAGAGATAACTGATATTTTCTTCATTTTTTATACCCCTCTCCCTCTTTTTGTGTATCTCCCATGGATTTTCACAGGATTCACTTAAACCCCACCGATTCTAAAAGACGAAGTTAATTAATCTGAACTCATCAAACCCAAAGACAGCGCTCGTGATGGGGATTATTATCTCATCATTCACCAGCTCGATGCCCTCAAGTCTGTCCTGACATCGCCTCACGCCCGTTTTTGCGCGTGGGGAGTGGCAGTGCAAAGCCAGCAGAATTAAATCCCTCCATGCGAGGGTTGCTCTGTGTGGGACCGGAGGCACGGAGGGCGTTTCGTCCTTGTAAGCACTTCGGGAAAAGTATAAAAGCTGCCACCACTCCGAGCCTCTCCATCCGCATCTCCTGAGTTCTTCGCCTTGGTGAGCAGGGTAAGTCCGATTTGAACTCCTCTATCCTCCTCTGTCCTTTTTTCTCCATTCAATTCATCGATGTTACGGCTTGGCAGATTAAAAAATTGTGGGTCTCAGAAGGCTGTTACAGAATAAAATGTGAATTTTCAACATGCCACTTGGAATAACCATTTCCCAGGCGTTTTAGGTCCAGCGTTTGACTGTAAAATCTAAAAAATATCTGAGTGATCGTTCCCACCTTGTGGGAATATTTGTTCCGTAAGGATAAATTTCCTGGTTTGGAAGCTGAGAAAGGGAAAGGACGTGAAACTACAAAAATTGGGAAAGGACATGAAACTACAAAAATTGCTGGTTTGTATCTGACACTTAACTTCCTACAGATCCACTGGTAGATTTCAGCTGCTCTTAAAAAAGTTATAAAGAGATAAAACCGGATTTGTCACAGTGTAAGTGTCTCCAGAGATGACACCAGATGTTTTCATGTGTGTGACATCTCGGGGACCTTGACAGCAGCCAGACCCTAGAATGTGATTTTTGTGGTCAGATGACGGTCAGATTTGGAAAGCAACAAACTCTGGGCTCTCGCATTTTCCGTGGGAAAGCACAGGCAGAGTCAGGTGGAAATTTCTGGATCTGAAACCTTTCTCCTGCCGTGCGTTGCAGCCTCCCAGCACAGAAGGATGTCCTACTCCAGCGAGTCCTGCGGCGTCAGCTGCCCCCAGCCCATCGCCGAGAGCTTCAACGAGCCGTGTGTGCAGCAGTGCCCCGAGTCCAGAGCCCTGATCCTGCCCCCGCCGGTGGTGGTGACCATCCCGGGCCCCGTGCTCAGCACCTTCCCCCAGGAGAGCGTTGTGGGATCGTCGGGCCCAGCCTTGCTGGGCCGTTCCTTCAGTTCCCGCAGCTCCCAGGGCTACGGGGGCTCCTTTGGGCTGGGAGGTTCTGGAGGTTCTGGGGGCTACTTGGGCTCCTCTGGCTATGAGGGCTCCCTGGGCTATGGGGGCTCCCGCGGCAATTGGGGCTCCTTTGGCTGGGGACCTTATGAAGGTTCCCTTGGATATGGGGGCTCCTTTGGCTTGGGGGGCTCCCGTGGTTATAGGGGCTCCTTAGGGCTGGGAGGTTCCGGGGGCTATGAGGGCTCCTTTGGATATGGGGGCTCCCGGGGCTATNAGAGGGACGGTGGGCAGGCCCCAGGCAGGCCGGGTGTCACGGGCTGCAGGAGGCCAGGGCAGCTTGTGCAGAGCTCAACTTCTCCACGCTGGGCTGAGGCGGCGGCGGGGCTTTGGGGCTGTTGCTGGTGGCTCTAGCAGGGCCCGCAGGTGTCCCAGAGCTTCTTGCTGTAGCGGGGCCAGGCGCAAGGGCTGCAGGCGGGAGCAGCGTAGGCTCTGCCAAAGGTGCAGAGGCCCCCCGAGGCCTGGGTGGCGCCGGCGCCGTAGAGGCCGCCCAGCCCCAGGGAGCCGCCAAAGGCCGGTGCTCCGGAGGAGCCCACCACGGCTTGCTGGGGGAAGGAGCTGAGGATGGGGCCGGGGAAGGTGACCACCACGGGCGGCGGCTGGATGAAGGCAGAGGAGTCGGGGCACTGGCGGGCGCACAGCTCGTTGCAGCTCTCAGCGATGGGCTGGGGCACAGCCACGCTGGTTTTGGGTGGGCACAGGTCGTAGCAGGACATCTTGGTGTGAGAGAGGTGAGGCTGAAGGAGAATTCAGAAAAACAGGGATTAGAACAGACATGGAGATCTCCTGATTCAGCAGTGCCCTGTTCCCAGACCTGCCACAAACCCTGACTGGATACACGGTGTTGCCCACGCTGGCCAACACTGGCCCTGTGCCCTGCAGTTCCTCAGAGCCCTGATCCCCACACCCCCAGTCCTCACAATCCCTTCCCAAGTCCCTGTGCCCAGCCTGGCTCCATCTATCCTGGCCAAGTGGTCATAGCAGGACATCCTGAAGGGGTGAAGGTTGGTTTGGAACAGATAGAGAGGTAAAAACTACAAAAAGCACTAAGTTGATAATAGGAATTTTCAACATGAGTGAAATCACTGTGTTGTGGTTTATGTTTAGCCTTGATCGTCATAGTGAACACCCACTGAGCACCTTGATCAAAAAATTCCTGCCTGAACCACCAGACTCCACAGACTGCTCTTTGTTCTGGCCCCACAAGGTTCTGTCTTTCAGCTTTTGGAAATGCCTACCCTGAAGAACAATATAAAAACTCCAGTCCCATCTCCCATGAACTTCCCCAAAGTTGGGAAGTTGAGAAGATTTGGGGACTCCCAAACTTTTGGGAACTCCCAAATCTCACATTTCTCACTGGTTTCGTTAAGAGAAACGATTTCCCAGACAGAAACGATTTAAAGCTGTTCTAAATCTCAGCATTCCTAAAGGAATCTTCTACAACTGCTCTGGTACAGGCTTTGATTAAATAAACAGAAAGAAATTAAAAATTCATACTCACTAAGCTCCTCAAGGTGAATGAGCTGCGAGAAGTGTCTGGATGGACCCAGGCACCGGAGCTTATATAGAGGAACCCAACATTCCTGAGGGCTTCGAATCTTGCTTGGTGTGGGGGTTCTGCCTGAAATAAATTGTTTACCAGCTTTGAGTCACGAAAGTTTGGAGTTTGTGGCAGTTCTGATTTCATACACATTCTCCTATCGTGTGATGTCGGAGTTTCACCATCCTGATTTCTTTAATCTTGGGTCTTAATTGGCGCTGGCAACTCCTGGCATCATTAGAGTGACCTCACTGGAATTACCATGTTCATTAAGCTGACTCCACATGTTACTTCTTCCTTTACAACCTTGTCATGAGCTTGTCTGCTCCAAGATTTTGTAAGACTCATCTTCGGCTGACATGGATGTTTTTCCCTAACAGCCCTTTAAAATTATCTGATAAATTAATTAGAAGCAGAAACCAGCTTATTCCAGGACTACCCAGGAATAAATGTCATTTCCAGCCCTAATTAAAGAGACCTTTCTGGTCTGAGGTGGATTTAAGGGGTCATTAATATCTGCTGAGATCATCCAGGACATTCAGCAATTCCCCAATAGTTCTCCATTGAGAGGAAGGTTTGGAATCAATCCCACATAAAAATCACCTTGTTTAACTAAGAAGTTTTTAGTGGGAAACGAAATTCAGTTTTAAAAGGGTCAGTGGTGCTGAATGTTCCCGTTCCAAGTCCTGTGATTCCAATTGTGAGGAAAAATCAAAGAGGCAGATCAAGGTTTTTCTTTAATGTCGTGAGTGCAATCTCTTATCAAACGTGTTCTGGCCCTTCTTGAGAAAAATACTTTGTAATGATTTCACAAACATTCATTATCTGCTGTTCAACCCAGCTAATGTTCGGTGTTGTATGACATGAGTGATTTAGACATTTGGCTCTTACACAACCCCAGCTGCTTTAATGTGCAGGAAACAAGGTGGTGCCTGCCATTACTTTAATTAAATCATTATTTGTGCCATTGCAAGTCAAGGGTTAATAATTAATGCAGCTCTTCTTTTCTTTCTTAAAAAAAAAAAAAAAATCCTTTCCACATCCGTGGTTAAATCCTCCGTGAGTTTAAGATTCCACCTTTGTTGTATTTGCCTTATTTCAAGCTACATTTTCCATAAAAAATAAATATTTGTGATTATTTACCTTTTTTTTTTGTGATTTTTCAGAGCACAACTTTTCAGTTTTCACCTGTATCCAGTGTATTTTACTGACTCTTCTTGTCATTCCTGAGGAATCTCCCCAGAGACCAAATATCTGCTCTTAATTTCTACCCTGGAGATCGGTTCTTGTGGCCCAGGTTCACGTCAATATTTTCATTTTCTCTGCAGGTGAAAAAGGATTTGGGTTTAGGCTTGTGTTTTGTTTCTTGCGCCAACAAAATTCCCTGAATTTTCTGCAGGGGAAGGAAAAAAACCAAACTCTCCAAGCACAGAAAGGGATTGAGTGGTTCCCACATCTCCCAGCCTGGGGAGGGATTTCCTTGCCTTGATTTATATTTTACATGAATCTGACAGTCAGAGCAAGTTGTGCCTTGTCCCTGGCTCGGGGCACAAACTCCCTTCAAATCCAGCCCCTCGATTTCTCCTGGGCTGCACCAAAACCCGCGTGGGCAGCAGGAGAGGGGGGATTCTGCCCTGCTCAGGTGTGACCTCACCTGCAGAGCCGCCTCAGCCCTGGATCCCGGCCCAGGGAGGACCTGGAGCTGCTGGAGAGAGCCCAGAGGAGGCTCCAGGATGGGACCTGAGGGATGGAGCAGCTCTGCTGGGAGGAAAAGCTGGGAGAGCTGTGATTGTTCTGTTTGGAGAAGGGGAAGCTCTGAGGTGACCTCGCTGCGGCCATGCAGGACATGGAGGGGCTACAAGAAACACGAGGAGAGACAGTTCCCAAGGGATGGGGTGACAGGACATGGGGGAATGGGTTCAGACTGACAGGGAGGAGGTTTAGATGGGATTTTGGGGATTAATTCTTCCCCGTGAGCGTGGGGAGGCCCTGGCAGGGGATATTCCATGGCTGCCCCATCTCTGGAAGTGTCCAAGGCCAGGTTGGACAGGGCTTGCAGCAACCTGGGGTGGTGGAAGATGTCCGTGCCCATGGCAGGGCGTGGAACGCGATGATTTTAAGATCTCTTCCCACCCAAACCATTCCATGATTCTGTGGTTGCCTCTCTCCACTTTGTATTAAAAACACCGCATTTTAAAGCGCTCTCTGGACTACAAAATTTATTTTGGGAGTTTCCTGTGAGGAAAAAAACACCTCTAGGTGCAGATTTTCTCGAGGCTCTGAGGAACAAGGGCTGTGAGCACTGAGCAGTGATCTCTGCTCCGTGTTTTGTTGTTTTATGGTCCTTGCATGTCCCAGGGCTGAGTAACAGCGCTGGGCGAAGCAGGGAGGAGCTGCCAGGCACCTCAGCCCTGATCAGATCGTTCGTAGCCGCTGGGTTTGGCCAGACCGGGCCCTGCCCTGCTCTGACTTTCCCTTTTGTGTCATCCAGGGCAGGCTGCTTCTCTCAGAGTGGCTCAGGCACTCCCAGGCCCTCTCCAGTGGCTCTCCAGAGATCTAAACAACCAGAAATGGTCGAGTTGAAGAGCTCTGTTATGAGCAGGTAAAACCGTTAGTGGATACTCAGCATAATTTAAAACAAAAAGAGATGAAAACAACACAAAAATTCGATGCGTAAAAGATTTATTGCAGGAAGAACTTGAATAAATTACAGACAGTACAAAGGAAAACATGGGGAAACAACAGGTACAAAGACAATCAAAAAAATAAAGCTAAAATTTTTAACTCATGTAGTTGTAAACAAGCAGAGCTAAATAAATGCAATTATGACATGATGTTGATATAAATGACATAAACAATAAAGATCAAAATTAAGGAAAGAACAACGAAATTGTTATACATAATAAATTCACAAAAGAGAACATTAAGGACTAGATCTTCAAACTGGAGATAAAGTAAAATACGAAGCGTAGGAAAAGCAAAGACTTAAAGAAAAGGGAAATGAGGGCAAAAATTCAGATGAACAACTTATAGATTCCTCCATTGCCGAGAGATAAAAAAGGCTCTGGGATGAGTCTAGCAGGGCCCGCAGGTGT
>VWZV01014463.1:21112-67659 GCA_013397155.1 Irena cyanogastra | reverse complement strand
AATATTATTTTTGCTGTTAACTGTGGCTTAGGAAAGTGAAGTCTATTGCTTTTTATATGGTTGCTACAGTCAGTCCCCTCCTGATAACTTTTCTTAAAATGAGGCTGTGGAAATGAGATGTCCTACGAGATGGATGATCTCCTTTTCCTGCTTACACTAGCAGCTGTTGCTTTGTAGTCTGGCTTTCTTTGTAACTCCCTGAGATCTGTGGCCTACCCAACTATAGCACACAGTGTCAACAGGCTGTCAGTGTTTGTCCTGAAACTTTTTGGCTTTTCTAGAGCAAAATACAAACGTAAAATCATGCAGTCACAGGCATGATACAGAGGAGCAAAAAATACTCAGGCAGTCATTATAATTGCAGCAAATAAATATATTGGTGGCGTATATGTTTTTCAGGAAATGTAAATAAAACTCTGTTGGTATCAAAGATGTACTGCATTTGCCTTCCTTCCTCCATCTTCTCTTGTTTGTTTCAGGAAGAACTTGTTTAAAATCCTGGTAAAATTTTGCAACAATACACAAAATACTAAGTAAGCTGGTAACTGCAAGAGTACAGGAAGAACCTGGTTTCCAGACACTTGCACTTAATACAGCAATTAACAGTAGTAACTTGTAGTTGATACAGTCACAAAATGGAATTAGACATATGTGACTGGTTCCATTAAAACCTTAAACTTTGTGATTAAAGGTCATTTCTTCAGTTGAAAAGTGGATCCTATGGCCTCCATAAGGTTCATCTGTTCTATATCTTCATTATATTGCACATTAATAGACTTCATTTCTTACTGCATATTAGGCATATTTAGTATAGAGCAAGCATCACACTTGTTTGACTTTTTCATTTAATCCGATTTACAAAACCTCTTGAGACCAAAGGACAAGGTCAGACTTATTATTTTTCTTCTCTTAACCTTTCCCATGCTTCCATGTGGTTTGGAACATCTGCCTCATGAGGAATAATACGCATGTGGGGACCAGAATCATAAAGATCTGTCTTTCAGAGATTATGAAAAAAAAATATTTTTTAATCAATTATTAATATTGAACTATCTGGCCAACTTTAAAGACTCAGATATTTTTTAATTTGTTTCCTGTGATATCAAAAGCATTTCTTTAAGAGCTGCAGTATTTAATCATTATAAAATCAGTGCTGTATTTACACAATTAGCATTTTTGACAGATCCATAGTGTTCCCTCAAGCTCAGATTTTCTGTCAATTCCAAACCCAAAAATGTTTTATGTGATCAGCTGGAAGACATTCTCTGGAGACAGATATTTCTTTTGGTGATTTACTAGATTGCTACTACAGCAGTTGTTGGACAGTAATTGGCACAACTTGCAGGATGTTTCTACGAAAGGCAAACATGTCACCAAATATAATATACACAGAGCTGACTAGAGCTAGTCCATTAAACCCCAAGGGTCACAGCCACTGGAGTCTTGCCAGTAATATGAAATAGATATTTGGGAGCAAAATTGTATAATTAAAGACAAATGCTATGATTAGTTTATATTTTTTGTCTATTTTCTTGTCTACTTTTGCTGTCTGTAAGCATATCTTTTGAGATATCTACAGTGAAGATGGTAAAAAATATGTCTCAGTGGGTTCTATTGGTTTGGTTTCTTTCTCTCTGTCTGTGAACTTTAGGTTTCATAATTTCAAAAATTGCTAGACCCTACAGAAATATATTTAAATATTAAAAAAATGCCTTTAATTTGTATTTCGAGTAAGTCTTGAAAAATGGCTTACAGTAATTTCTGTCATTATAATATAGAAAAGCCTTTTAATGTACAAGATGATGTAGTTCTACCATGAAAAGCATATTTAACTAATACGTAAGTCTTGCTTGGATCACTTTAGCTTTGTGATCAGTATTTCTAAATAATGTAAATTAAGCAGATTTTATTAGATCAATTAAGAAAATCACAAGCACCTTTATTTTTGTTGGGGTAAATGTAGGTTTGATGCTTCCTCTTGCTTTGAAATTGCACCAGTGAGCTAAAAATGGCCATAGCACGAAAGTGCAATATTAGTTTAAACATATTTTTCAGAACATTTGGTTAACAATATTTATGAAATTATATAGCTTGAAGAAGAGTTTTTATGGTATCCATTTGCTTGAGTTCATATTTTTCCTGAAGGCAGAATCACATAAGAATTCAAGGAAGCAGAAATACAAACATTAAAACTGAAGTTCTGGATTGTACATGTCTATTTTAAGACATGTAAGTACAGAATTAAATACCAGACTATTTTATTCCACAGAGCTAATCTCCACTTCCATTATAATCTTTGTCACAAGATGAATTAATTTTATACTATTTTCTTTTCTCATTACACTCTTTGACATGAATATAGTCATATATCCTTTTCTGAATGAGCAGATATTTTCAGAACTCGCAATAATTTTGCCTCAGATGTTCATATGCACTAACTCCAGAACACTTTCAAAGAATTACAGTTGCATCTGGACCACCATGTAGCTAAGCAGACATTTCTGTATGTCCACAGAATACATCAGAGGTTTGCTTTTTTTATTGGTGATTAGCACTGCTTCAGTTCTGATGCTCAGGTGAATATTTCCAGCTGATGACCACATGATCTTTCAGACATTTTCATTATGCTTTAGCACCTGGTCACTTCCTGCTTCTGGCAATAGATTTATCCTCGAGGTCCAATTTCATGACCTGACAATCTCAAGCAAACACATGGATTTACACATTTTTAGTGTTCCAGCATAACAGCACTACGTGCACAGTTTGTTACTATTATGGCTTTGTCACTGCTTCATGTTTTCCAGCAGTGCAACATCACAGAAATAGTATTGTTATTTCTTTTGGTAACAAGAAGCTGGTTAAAAGTCAAGCTGTATAAATTGAATTCGGTTATGGGAGAAAACGGTGCTCAGCCCACTGCTTCTCTCTTCTCTTCTCTTCTCTTCTCTTCTCTTCTCTTCTCTTCTCTTCTCTTCTCTTCTCTTCTCTTCTCTTCTCTTCTCTTCTCTTCTCTTCTCTTCTCTTCGCTATTGTTGTAGTCATATTTATTTAAAAGTCATGTACTAAGTCCTGCTACTCTGAACAAAGTAGAAATCAAAGAGAAGGCAACTTTTGTCAATACTTGAGGAGAGAGGTGCCATTTTTCAATAATATTTACGTTAAAAGCACACCCTCTGAACTACATTTTTTGTCTAGGTGCTTTTAAGTACCTTCCATACCTCTGCATTGATTTATTTTTAAAATCAGTGTGAACCAAGTGTGATCACAGAGTCACAGAAAGACCTATGTTAGAATTGGACCTTTGTCCAAGCTCCTGCTCAGAAACCTGGGACTAGAATAAGAAACCTTCAAGACTAGATGAAACTTCTGAGGGCCTTCCCCGTACAAGCTCTGAAAACCCCTGCAGACAGTGATTCCCAATTCTCTAGGCAATTTCCTATGATGCTTACTTAACACATCTTCTAGTGAACATCCTTCCCTATCATGTAACTGCAGTTTTCTTTGCTGTAGCACAATCACAATCACTTGGTATTTTCTTGTGTACATCTGGCAAGGGCTGGTTTAACTTTCACTTAAATTCTCTTTTAGACAGCAGAAGTTTATCGACTTTCCAGAGTGAACATACCCAGTACTCTTCCTTCCTTCTTTTGTGATGTGCTCCATCTCCCTAACCATCTTGTTGGTCCTTCACTGGTTTCTCCCCAGTTCCCAATCTCTCTCTTCTGCTGGGAGAGCTGAAACTGGATAACATACTACAGGGGTAGCTAAGTTGAGGGGAGTAATAACTTCTCTGGACCCACTCTTGTTTTTATTCAGGCAGCTTTCATCACCACAAGGGCATTCTACAGGCTTACACTCAATTTTCTGCCTATCAGGATCCCCAGGTTCTTTTTTTGCATGTCTTCTCCCCAGTCAATCGTTTCACTTTCTCTATATCCTCTCTAGGCATCTATGGCAAATGTCTGGCGTTTAGGAAGTAGCTCCTGGAACTGGGACAATCTGGTTCGACACACAACTGTAATTTTTGTCTACTGGTTTTCTCCTAAAAACTGTTCACTCCAGGCCAATCAAATAAACATTACAAGCTATAGCCTGCTCCCAAAAAAGCTGTCTTTACTCCCCAAGGCTGTTGTGAGCTCCACAGGAAGCTTTACCTTCCTTCTTTCACTTAAACAGTTGTGAAAATTAGCACTTTCCAAAATGCATAGATCTGACTGTTTGGTACCAATTTCACCTCTGACTCAAATTCCTGCTACTTGGACCAGCCCTCAAACACAAATGATACCATTTTTGTCCATAGAACTATTTCTTTTCTCACTTAAAAAGAGAAGAAAGGGAGTTTCACTTCTTTCAGTATGTTTGATAGATGTCAGTGTTTGATAAAGGACTCCATAGTAGCACAGTAGCATAGCTAGCATAGGAAAAAGTACCATAAATAGACTTCAAGGATTCACTTAAGGTAAGAAGCAATAAATTGCTTAAGAAATTACAGATAATACAACCTTTGTTATTGACATCTTTTCATTGTGTGAGCCCAAATTAATGTCTCTTTCAAAGTCCTTCTTACTATACCAGTGTTGAAGGTGTTTTTCCCTGCTCAGTTTTTTTTTCAGCTCTTTAGATGAAATTTTTACTGTATTTCTGAAGAGCTCTTATCCTTTTTTCCTCTGTGAACAGCCAAGGAAAAGACAATATTGAAGAAAACAGCAGTTCCTGTCACAACTTTTAATTTATTTTGCCCTCCATACTTATGAAGGCTGTTTAGGGACATGTCACATCTTTCAAGAATACAGGGAAATATGCTTTTGATGTCCCAATGAGGAGCTTTCTCTGATCAGAGGATTTTTTTTCTTGTTTTTTAGTGTGAGCATCACATTTCTTTAATAAGCCTTCCATACTTTAACTGCATTTTGACTGGGCTAAATACAAATTTGTTCTAGCACTGGCTAAGGTATTTGCTAATGTGAAATGGACAATAGTTTTACAGACAGAACAGCTCTGACATATTTCTAATGTAAGTAGTTTATTACTGTATTTATTATGCTTTGATTTACCATATTACTTTTACAGTGTTTACTATATTGACTCCAAGATTTACCACTGTGACTAAATGAGCATTTACTGTAACTAAAGAAGATTTCACAGTTTCATTGATGTATTCAGATTCAGTCATGTGTGAGAGAACTCTTCCTTATATAACTGCATGCACCTGATAAGTTCCTAATTTCTTGGACTCTCAAACCTAACAAATCCAAAAGTATAAAATACGAATTTGCACCTCATAGAAATGTCCTAGGTTATGGTTAAAAGACAATGTGATTCTGAAGCTGATAGTTTTCATCACTTTTGAACTTTTTTACACTTTTACACAATGCTTGCTCCTGCTGGCACTTAAACAAAGAGAGGAGAAAAAGTTTCATCCTTAAATTTATAGAGAGCCCAAAAAGTAATATTTTTAATGTATCTTTTTTTTCTGATTCACTCACTCTACTAAATTCATAGTAATTAATATAAAAAAACATTTGCTGGATCTTCAGATTCAAATGCATGTTTCCAATTCCATGTTTTATATGCGCTTCCAAAGCCTCAGCCTTGCATGTAACCATAGTGCTTTCCTAATCTTTCATAGGCATGTGTTTTCAGTGTCCTTTTATTCTTTATCTGGAAGACCAGCATTGAGATGATGCACTCTGTATGCTTTCAGATATTTGTTGCACTGCAATCAAACTCTTGAAAGCCAATTTCTAGTCTATCAGATACAAATTTAATAATACCATAGTCAGTCTGATAATCTGTGGGGCTTTTTACATCAATGGCTTATAACACCAGTTCTTAGCTGTAGAAATAGGAAACTCATCATAAGTCCTTAACATAATTAATACTTCAAAAGTTTAGACTTCTGAATTTGTTGAGGATTTGAGGAACATTTTTGTAGGGGATAATTTTAATGAGAGGCTAGATATATTTGAACATGATTCAGAGAGTAGTTCCTTCACACACTTAGATTACTTTTCTCATTCTGATTATTTGGGGAAGAAGTATTTGTTTCCTTAAACTATCCATGGCTGATAGATATTACATACAGTTCTCACTTGCTTGAATGGAAACTATTTCTTTTGATCTTTTTCCTCTCTATACCGTCAATGCATGCGATTTAATATCACGAAGAAAAAAGAACATCTCTGAAATAACATGATACAGCATTCATAGGAATGCCAATGTTTTAACTCTATGAATATTGCAAAAAGTGCTTGCACATATTTACCATAGAAACAGTAAACAGAATGAAATTTAATATAAGTTTAATTAACTACATCAGGATGACATTGTGGAACATGGAAGTGGCGTTTTGAGAAAATAAATAAAGATTTTCTAGAAATTTGTTCAAAAATCACATCCTCTATTCCTCTCTGCTCTTTTAAAATAAACATGATGTGGAAATTTTTTTACTTATTTTAGTAAAATAATTGATAAAATAAAATTCTGACCAGAGAATATTAAATCTATTTAATCACAGGCATTTTTATTCTTTCAAATCACTATTATCTCTCAAAAGAACAAAGAATGTATCTGGGTAAATCAGACTATGAAAACTGCAAATATAATACTTTCTTATACATGTTAACTTTAGACTATGATATTTCTATTACATAGCAGCTTATGAGTAGGCCTGTAATGCTAAGATACAAATAAAATGTTTCTCTCAACGTGTCAAACAGAAAGTGAACTCAAAACACTTTTTCCTTTGCTATCATAGTAAAATAATTAATTGCTTGAGAGTGGTTTTGGTCATCTTTTTATGAGTGATTAGTTATCTGGTAGATGTGGACCTTTTTGTCATGAAATTTGTGACTTTCATGTAGCTAATACTGTTCCACTTTTCTCAGCTACCTGATATTTTCTCGTAAAAATTAAAGCCACAGTGACTGAGTGAAGGAAAACCCAAAATCTCATACAACACTCCCTTTCAGTGATATGACAATGTGTTTTTCCTGTTCTGTACTGTCACATTTCTGAGAAGGCTCTCAGCTTGTAGCCTAGCATTTGTTCATGCAGGCATGTATCTAAGTCCAGCAGCAATTTAGTGCCTTCTGTGATGCAGCAGAGAGACAATAATTTGCTGCAGCATGATGGAACACAGGGCATCAGCAGGGATCGTCCCAGTGATCTGCAATGTGCCTGCACAGCTCAGCTTGAGACATGTCACAGATTTCTCTTGCACTGCAGCTCTGCTGAGACACACATCATTATCTGCAGTTAAGTAAACTGTCTGCAGTTATCTTTGTTCAGCAATGCCTGCTTCTTGCCATATTCACAATGCTAATAAATAAAGGATGATCAAATGAAGTCCAGAATGGCTGCTGCTTTTGTAAATTTAATTTAATTTCTCCAGAATCACTGAATGCAAACTAAGCCAATGAGTCAGTTCTGCCCAGAGTTCCTTATAGCTTTATCATTTACATGTTCAATATTTAAACAAGAACTGTTTGAAAGAATACTTAAAGAACTTTTTTATTCTTGAAGAAATTAATTCTTCAACACAATGAAATTAGTTTCTTTTAGATAGTGCTTGGTTGGAAATATGAGATCAGTCCTTCAAGGAGGGTAAATAAATAGAGCTGTATGAACTTCAGTCTTGCTCTACTAATGGGACCAAACCTAATCTAATCTAGTCAGATGTGAGACAGATGTTGCCCACCTGTTCATGAAGAAACAAAACTTGTCCTACAAAATTCCGAGCTGAAGATCACATTTCCTTTCACAACAAGGTAGAAGGTGCAGAGTTAATTAAAGTATACCTGGTAAGTATATGAACACTTGTTACTGGGAGAGATCAATGGGCAGTGATTCTGAAGGAGGTCAAAATTAGCTCTCACAAAAACATGTCATCATTCCATTTTAGTAGTCTGAAATAAAGCTCAGGTGATAATACTTTCAGTATCCCATAGCAGACAGAAACTGTTCCTTTGCTTTGACAGGAAAATTTGTTGTCCAAGACACGCATGAACATAACATGTTCAGCCTCCTAAGATGCCCTAATATTTTTCCCTGCAATAATACATAGCCTTAAAAATAAATAAAAAATAAACCAGCTTCTTCAGCCATCTTAATGAATTGCCACTCTACATAAACATGATTGTGAATATTTACATTTGGGTTGTTTTCATAGTTTATATAGACAGAGTAAAAGAGTGATTTTTCTTTTTCTTTGAGCATCTAGAGAGCTTAGTCATTACTGTACTATTAACTTCAGGCTCATCTATTTTGACCTCCTCCTACTATGCAGTTCTAGATATTTCCATTATGTTAATAATACAATATACAGTTATAATTCTCCCATTGTGACACCCAATTTAGATACAAATTAGTGGCTGTCTCCTTAAAAGCATACCTACATTTATTGCAGATTCAAAATTTATGTTCCCAGTGTTGTTAGGAAACTACATATTAAATAATCAGCTATTCTTAAAAAATGCCTCAAATAGGGAGTTGGGATCAAAGAGTCTTTCAGGATTTTAAAATACATAGAATAAATGAATTGCTGTTGAAGAATGACCATTACTGGAAAATAAAGCTACTGGTGTGTTTCACAGGATCTTTCAAAAACTGAAGGCTTTTTCACTGTGTAACACCAAGCTTAGGTCCTCAAAGTGAAAAGCTTAATGCAATGGCACATGGCTCAATCTTTACATACATTCTGCTCATTACTTCCTTGCAGAGACCTTCAATAAGGGCACTAACCAAAGCCAAATGCAGTTAATATTTAGTGTCTTGTAAGGCTGTTTTGTAGCAGTCACCAAACACACAGTTTATGGCAATAGCTTTTAATCAGTAGTTAAAGAAACAGTGACAGTAGAGAGGTTAAAGCCTGGATAGGACTTTAAATTGTATAAATGAAATAATAAGTTTTCAACAGGAAGCCATTTGCACCTTATCATATGTTTATATTCTGCCGGATATAACCATAATGTAACTGAAGAGACCAATAATCCAGTAAATATATGAGCAATTTTAAATAAAAGAGAATCCTGCAACAATAAAAATCCAATATTCTGTCCTGGGGAAGGGGGGATGGGGAAGACAGGTATTTTATTTTGATACAATGATTTGTTTTAGCAATCTACATGTAAATTTTCCCATCTGCATGATTTCACTGTGTAGTAATATTCATGCATTACATTGTAGATAATCCTAAATAAAAGCTCAATCCTTTTAAAAGCACAACACATCTCTTTACTCTTCCATGATTCTGCAGAGTTCATTCAACAGTTAAGAGCTTCTTTAAATATGTTAGAAGATTGTAGCACCATGGCTACACTGATGTGATCATATACTGATGGAGCAATACGAAGTTCTCTAATATTCAAAGAGTTCTTAAGAAAGACTTGTTCTCTTTTTTCTGTGAGAGAACAAGAGCTGCGTAGTTATATCAATTTTGTTCAACCAAGTGTGTCCTTTCTGAAGAAGAATTAAGCTGCTCAACATTGGTTATCTAAAGTAGCATTCACAGCAAAAGAGTAGTGCTTAAACATAGAATACTGTCTAATACGTGTGTAAGGGAATTATTTTAAGTTTCTGGTCTCAGCTGCAGATCTATCAGACCATAAAAATTCATCTGTTACTATCCTTATGCATTGTGTCTCTCACAAACACTTTTGAGGCACATAATTGCAGAAAGAATTCAAATGTTAGAAAAGGAGGTCTTGCAATTATATAGAATGATAGATACTTCAGATTCTACTACTAGCATTTATTTAATTTAATACAATTTGCATAAGACATATCCACCTTTGTGGTGTCCTTTTTACTTTAAGGGCAACCTGGGTCACCGATGGTAGCTCAAATCTCTGTTAACGCCGAAGCCATCCTTGTTCTCTGCAGCACATATTATTTTAATAATTCTGGATAGGGCAAAAGTTAGTGTCCCAGAGCAATAAGCAGATTTGGCTAATCAAAAAGTTATCACAATAGGATGAGGGAAGGATAGAATCACAGAACCATAGAATCAGGTAGATTAGAAAAAGGATCTGAGATCATCAAGTCCAACCTGTGACTGAACGCTACCTTGTCAACTAGACCATGGCACTGTGTGCCACATCCAGTTTTTCCTTAAACACCTCCAGGGACAATGACTCCTCAACAACCCTGGTCAGTCCACATTTAATCATCTTTTAAGAAGAAATTACTCCTAATGTCCAACCTGAACTTCCCCTGCTGCAAATATAATATAGGTTTCAGCCTTAGCATTAAACTTTCACTCTTCAATAATTTCAGCAAAGTTCTTAGCACCCTTGTCATGTTAATTTTTGCATGTGCTTTTGCATTAAAGTTCAATACAAGAAATAATTAGATTTATATATGCAGTGCCTGGTAAAGCTGATAAAAAAAGCATTTACGTGGAAGTCAATAGTTCTGATTTAGTGTAACAATCAAGATTATGTTCATATTTCTGTCTTCCTATTCTCTGGAGTATTTCCTGTATTTTTTTCACTGTTAGGAATAAATCTTTCTCTTTGCATTACAAGATGTCTATTGTAGATTTTTAAGCCATAATAATTCTGTTGCTAACTTCTTCTGTTGTAGCAGAAATATAGCACCCTTATTAGCAAGGTAAAGCATATAGACTTTAAACAATATGAAAGTGCACAAGCTTACACTGTTGTGAGGTTGATTTTCATCTGTTAATACCAGCAGGACAATTTTAATCTAAAATATTTAGTTGATACATTGAGGTAACCTTCAGGGTAAGAAAAATGATGACATAGACATGAAAATAGATCTGAAAAATACCCAAAGAATGTACAGAAGAAATTCCTAGAATTTTTAACTGAGATTGAAGAAAAGCAGCAAATTAACTCTTCTGTAATATTTGCACTATCATTCAAGTTTTCTTATATCAATATGAAAAGTTCAAGGAAAGAATGATTTTTTTTTGTTTATAATTAAATTCATTGGAAAAAATACAGTGTTTAAACATTCAGCTATAAAAATGTTTTCTGAACATCTACATCAGATTTTAAACGTGCCACTGGTAAAAAAAAAGCAAAGGGAGAAACTGAAACTAAAACTAAAAAGCCTGCATTTTATATCTAATAATAATTTGACTTATATTGCATGCTTTAGGCACAGTCACTTTCAATGCCTACTATTAGGAGATCTTCTGAATTTTAATAAATCACATATATTACATTTTCTCCAGAATTTGCTATTCGTTTAAGTCAAAGCCTGTTACTAAGTTGAAATAATACTTAATAGAAATGATACTTGAATTTGAATGACATTATGAATTATATAAGTGAAAAATTATTTAAAGTATTCCTATTGACTGAAAACCAGAAAGTTTACCTTGTTCATTAGACTCTACTCAAACTCATAATCTTCATCAATGTACTTTTCACTAATGAACATATAATGGACATATAATATTAAATGTCTTTGCTTTAATTATGAAATCAAAATATTTTTATTATTATTAAAACTTCTTCACATCTCTAGGGAAAAAAATCAAACAAAACAAAACCTATAAAAATAGTCCAAGTATTTCATTACTTGTATAATGGTCAGTTTCTGGTTTCTAAGTGCATAATCAAAACATCATGTAAGGTTGTCCTCTCCTAGGACAAAATAAATTAAAAATTAAGGATATCTGTAAAATTACAAAGTCTTTTTAAATTGCTCTTGCAAAATGTTTTTTATTCAAAATATGTAGTGGTATTATGGGCCAAGTAAGTAAAATGAGTAATTTTCATCTTGTCTAATACACCATGAAATTATGAGGAAGTACAACTTGAAAACTTAGGTACTAGTCTCAGACTAAAACATGGGAGACATTTTAGGTTCTTATGTAGAAAAAAGTAAAAAAAACAGTATATTTTAAGTGGGCCTACATATTTATGAAGTGGCATCTCAAACATAATACATTGTTTTATACAATATCAGAGGATATAACATCTTGACCTCTAAACCTTCATCTGCATCAGAATTGAAGTCATGTTCCTCTTCACGAAATTCAATATTATTTTCACTCAGAGGTATGGAGTGAAATTTATTCCTCAGAAAGGCTGGGAAATCGCTTTTCCTTTTGCCTATTTTACCCTTTCATCCAGTGTTCCCTTCAAATCTGGCAAGGTAAATTGGTTCTTAGGTCACAAGACCTAAGATACCATATTCTTATTCATTGGTTCAAAGGCTGCATTTTGGCTCTTCAGCAAGCAAACCTGTTGTTTTTGGAAGTTTTCCAGTCTTAGACCCTGCTTCCAACATTCTGATACTAGCAGGACCCCTGGTACCAGCCCCATTCCATAAAACTGCACCCACTGCACACAACCTCTCTCTCCCAGTGGGCCACCACCCTGCTCCCAGAGCAGTCTCTCTACAGAACACAGTGTGATGCACAGTAAACTGTGAGGGAGCAATTCCATAAATTACACAAATAAGAATTTCTTAAAACCAACATAATTTTAACATCTAGAGATGGACTGTTGAATAAAAGCAAAAGAAAATTATTTTCAAACTGGTGTTATTTGTATGTATTTGATTATGTCTGCAACTAGCACCCAGTTTACATAGTTACATACAGAATGAAAAGAACAATTTATAAAAACCAAACAGATGCTGCTAAAGAAACAAAAATTAATTTGACATATCTTGACAACTGCTACCCAGAAATACACTGCAAGGTGCAAACATCAGGTTATATACTTTAGGGGCAGTCATCTTCCCCTTTCAAGACACTCAAGCAGAATATCATTGTTCCATCTGGCTAATCTGCCAAAAGAAGGCACTTCAGTGAGGATGATTGCCCGAAAAAGACGCTATGTCAGTGCCGCCTTGGTCACATTTGTCCTATTTATTTTCCTTCCTTTCTCAGGCTGACAAATGCTTCTAAAAACCACGGCAAAGTTGAGATTTCAGATGCCTTTCAATTCCCTCTTGAAGCCGACGTGACTGTTCTGTAACCTAGTGTGGAGTCTGGCTGCTTGTCATGTTCCAATTAGTGAAGCAGATGTGAAAGATTTATTATCATCACCTTAGCCTTCAATTTAGCTTGAAATGGAACATTCATAACTATGCAGGAGTTTACTAGTTCTGTTGTTTTTCCCTACATGCATATTAATTTCTAAGTTATTTCATCTTAACTTTAAAAATATAGTTCTTCTACTTTTACTGCTCGTGGACAATTTTTTGTTCCTGGTAAGTTAATGACAGTTTTGTCATAATCATTAGTGGGAATATAAGTAGTTTCTATAATATGCTAATTATTTTAAGCCAACTTTTAATATGTAACAGACAGTTCTCTATTGCTGTATTATTACTTAATTAATTTGCCATAAGATATACTGATAAAAATGTATTCAATCCACTTCATTATGTGTCAGTTTCGAATAATTTTCTGTCTCATTATCAGAGTTCTTTCCCATAATAAATGCAAAGCCTTATGCATACCTAAGATCTTGTTAACTTTTCAAATGGTTTTTAATGCAGTGGCCTGATGATTTCAGGGGCTACTTGAGTACAGGCTAAGCCTTTAACTAAGGTTCTAGTACATGGGGAGCTGTGACCTCCAGCCTCTTCAGAGCTTTAGTAAGACCCACATCTGTGACAACTTCCTCAGCTGTTGCAGTGCAAGAGGGAAGTTTCCACTGCAGCAGAGACCTCTACCACCACACAGCAGCACAAGCAGCACAGGTGGAAACCAGAAGCACATAGCTCTTGTGCAGTAACCACAGTGAGTGGAAGGTCTCCCACTAGGTAAAAAGCAGCACGGCTCTGAAATATACAACTCCTCAGAAAAAAGGATTGTTAGCCCTTATATAGCGGGCAACTGGAGGTTCCACATTCAAGGAAGAAACATGTTTCATCATCAGTGCAAAGTTAGCTGCCATTTTGATAAAAGGATTGTAATAATAGAAACTGAGGAGGAAATCTGCATCAGTTTTCCTGATGCAGTTTCCAAACTGTTTCCAAACAGTCACAAAGGAATTACCAGAAAGCTTTGCACAGAAAAGGAAAAAAAAATTCCTTCACCTGATACAGAGGAGGTATCTGCCTCTCTCTATTGTCTGTGGAGAGAAACTATGGAACTAATTTAGATAGGATGCCTTGAATTTTAGGCAACTTCAGTGAAAAGAATCTTAATGAACACTGAAGAAATGTACTTTATGCTAAAGAGAAAATAGAAGAAAAAAGTGTACAGAGCTTGCTGTGATTCCTTATGATAATACTTCCTGACAAAAAAAAAAAAAAAAAAAAAAAAAAAAAAAAAAAAAAAAAAAAAAAAAAAAAAAAAAAAAAAAAAAAAAAAAAAAGAAGAGAAGAAATAAGAAGGAAAAGTAAAAGATGAAAAAATTGTGAAAAATGAGACTTTTTCATAGCAACCATGTTGACATTCTTACAAATTTACCACCTTTAATAGAAGTAATAATCATACTAGTAGTCCTAAAAAAAGTAACATGCAATAACACATGAACAAATATACTACAGCTGTATCAGTGGTTAAAATCAAAGGTCTATATGATCTGAACATTCATTTCCAAACAGTATGCATAAGCAATGCCTAGGCTAGAAAATGACATCTAAAACAGCATATTTTTTTTCTGAGTACTCTCCAGTAATTTGCAACTCCCTAAATCAAAGAGTTTTCCAGCAATTTAGGAAACTTGAACAGCTTTATTTACTAGACTTTTCTCACCTTTCCTTAAAGTCAAATATACTTTCAATTTTCTCAGCACCCTGAGACAAGGTCTTCCATAGCTTAGATTTTTCAGTATCTCATAGAATCCTAGAAAAATGGAAAGCTTAGTTCAACCACCTGCTCAGGGCATGGATAAGTTCAAGATAAGATCTCCTTTTGTGTTACCTGTTAGTTTCCTCTGATGTTCTTTCATTGGCAGAAACAGGAAGAAAGTGGTTCATATTTGCTATCTCTAGACATATCATAAAAGACATTTGTCATGTCTTCTAGAGATTTCTTCTGTGAAGAATTTGAAACCTACCTATAACACCAAACAGTTTATTTTCCCTCTTTTTTAATATCTTTCTGGCAACCCTGAAATTTTTATATAACATTTATTCTCATATTTTTTCCTGTTTCTTTTTGAGACTGGTATTATACTGTTTTATTTTGATAAAAGTACATAATATTTGCTAAATTTAATTATAACTGAGTGATCGTGAGTTTTCTAGCTTTACTCCTTGTTAGAAAAATTGTCTGTGAGTCACTGAAAGAAATAGATGAAGACTTCTAAAGTAATAGCAACTACTAATAGCACTTTAAGCCTCATGAAATCATAACATCAGACCAAAAACCAGTGTTTTTGTAATTCCAGAGAGTTTCTATTTCAGACCTACTTTCACATGTACCCTTTAAAGTTGTAACAAACTATTTTCATCACAGATTATATGTGAATAGTGCAGAGTGATTTCCAAACCACCAAGGCAGCTTTGTCAGAGGGTTTGGCACGATTTTGTGATTCTGTTGGTCTCGTTCTTAACCCTAATGTGCTGCTTGTTTTTTCAGTACTATGATGAATAAATTAAAATCATGGTTTAAAGATACAAAATTCGAAGTCATAAACAAACATTTCCTTCTTCTTTTTTCTCCAAACATGTTTTTAATAATGTGTTATGCTGTTACTCTCATCGAAAGAGTAAATATTCATTAATTGATCAATCTGAAACTAATCTATCATATGGAAGAACACTTTTTAAAGGGCATTTATGAAACTGAGATATTAAGCTGCTGGATTATACTTATAGTAAATGTCACTGAATGCAATAGAAACAATGATTTGCCTTAATTTTCAATTTGTTACATTCTAAAATCAAAATATGACGGTAAAAAGTCATGTTACTTTTCCTTTGAAAAAAATTGTTAAATTGCATTATTCCAGTTCAGTACAGTGTCATCAATTTATTAAGTTACCATTAGCTATATCACCAGGGCCTCTACCGAATGTGACAGGTACATTTCCCTCCCCTAGCTGAATGTGTTTTCTGCAGCCCGTCAAACTGCTCTAGCAATTGCTGATCAGCAAGTAAATATTCAGTGAGTAAATGTTCTAAGGTAGTGCCTAATTGAGACTGAGAACAACATCAGCTGAAACTGACTTTAAGGAAGGCATGTTCACAGTGGCTTGATCAGCCATGCTTGTTAATTCTAATCCTGACTAGATCATTTATTTCTAGAAGTGTTAGCAACAGCAGATAGTAATTATCCCACAGTGAAGGAGAGTGCAAGGGGTCACTTTCTCATTAAAAAAGGAAAATTAAACACACCAGATCTAAACCAGGGTTTTTTTTACCTTTTATTTAACATTATTTTGGTGAAATTACTTCCAACTACAAATAAATAAACTATGCAGACAGAGAATTATTTTAACCTGTATAAACAAATAATGCTATTGTATAATGCATTGCCAATACCAGATGAACACATACTAAAACTCTTTTAGGCAGCACCATGATAAAACATGCTGTAATATTAGGTCAGTTTGGAAAAGAAAAAGCTCCTTTCATCATATTTGCCTCTAGACTATGGAGTAGGTTCCACATCATGAAAACATTAAAATACATTTTAATGAGATGAAATTGCCCAATAAAAGTATTGATCAATTTTTCTATTACAGGTCAAATTTGTAAAAAAAAGTTAGTCAAATGCTTCCATACAGTTTCAGTTTACTTGTATTTTTAAGAATGTTGTCAGAATCCATAACTCAAGTAGATTTACTAACAAACAATGTGACTCATATAAAAACTTAGAGGACTAGTCTAATGTACAGATTAGGTTATAACTTAATTGTGAGCCAGAGTGGACACAGACTGCAACTTTTTTTGGTGGATGTAAGAATCATGGTCTTTTTTTTTTTTTTTTTGCGAATTAGAGTAGGATCTAAGCATCTGTTCTTTCAGAGACAAAGTTTGACATATAAATCTATAGTAATTCCCTTTAAATCCCATTATATTTCCAGGAGAAAAACCAAACTATTCAGAGATTGCCCTATATGAACTGTCTTATCAAACAGAATTCTTATCAGCCAGAATTCTTATCAAACAAAACCACAGAACCATGGAATGGTTTGGATTGGAAGCTATCTTTAAAGATCATCAACTTCACCCACGAACCACACCCACACCACCACCACCACCACAGCCTTCTTCAACATCCCCAAAGTTTGAAATAGATCAACACAGCCATGGATTTTGTTTGTGAGATCAGTTTGCTCAAAGCCCCACTCTACCCAACCTTGAATGCTTCTGATGATGATGCATCTATAACCTCCCAGGGCAACCTGTTCCAGCGCCTCATCACTCTCTTTGTCAAGAATTTCTTCCTTATCTGAAGGAAATCTAAACCTAAATTTTTCATTTTAAAACTATTGCCCTTTGTACCGTCAATATCACCCCAGGTAAAACATCTTTCTCCACTTTTCTTACAAGCCCTTAACACTTAGGCTACAATAAGGGCTTCCCTGAGCCTTCTCTTCTTCAGGCTAAAGAAACACCATTGCCTCAGATTTTCTTCACAGATTATAAAAAAACTCTCCAGACATGAGAAAAACTAATTCAAATTAAATCCATCCTAATTTCTAGAAGAAAACTATAAAAGTATTATAAAAGTATACTAAAAAGTATTACAAAAGTGAAAACACTGAAAAAACTTTTTTGGAGTCTCCTCAAGCACAATGAAAGACCTGTGCACACCCAAAAATATAAAAGCAATGACCAACTAATAATAATGTTACTGAAATTTGACATATAAAAAAATTTTACACTATGAATTATCCTGAATCTGTAAAATGGAAAGAAATACAATTTTTAAAATAAGAATTTTGGTAAGTATTTTAAAAAAGTGTTTTATTTAAGGAACTTACAGAAATAAAATTGAAACCATCAGAATTAAAAATTAGTTTAAAAATAAAATAAAAACTTCTGGTCAGCTATGATTTCATAAGAAGTACTAATGGGAAAATTATGATTCTATTTTTTTAGTGTTTAAGAAATTTAACCTGACTAGTTAAAATGAGCTCAGTCTACATCTCAATCTGCTTCTCCAACTGCATCTCTTGACTAGCATTTCACCCCAGGCTGTGAATCATATACAGGGCCTTCAGGTAAGCTTGGCTGGTACTATTGTGCATACTTTCTCCACCCTTCAAATCCCTTCTGCACACTCATAACATACCGGGTCAGGCGTTCACCTCCTTCTGACTGCCAGAGAGACTCCTGAATGGTCTGACGGGGAAGTTTCCTCAACAACTGTATTGTAAATACTTTAATTATATTGGCAAGTTTTTTCAAAATTACAAAATTTGAACTCCACCCATTGAAGGTGATACTGAAAGTGATCCCCAGCAATACTGTAATTGAAAACTTGTGTCTGAAAGGAAGATAAATACTCAGTCTGTCTGTTAGAAATTGAGAAATAAGAATGCCCACTTGTTATATTTATAAAAGCATAATGACATGTGGGCAGAAATGCTCTATATTTTGTAAGTTAGAAGTTAGCAGTGTCTGCTAATTAAAATGCAGACACACTCTCACCCAATTGCAAGATCATGAATAACTGTGACACTTACCCAATAGCACCTTGCCAGTTCACCGTTTAATTTCAGCTGTGAATACCATTTTTTGAATTGATTGTTTTCCTTCTAGCTGCAAACAAATGCATAATGGGTGCTTTTTATAGATATTTACTACTTTAAATTTCCGTATTCAGTGTTTTGTCATTGGAGGTTCAGTGACAGATGACCTAACATAATAAACAAAGGAACTACAAATATGATGAAATATTTGTCTTATTGCCTTTCTACACTGATATAAAGATATTTTAATTTACGGAATTATTTTAAAGGTCAGTCAGATATTTGGATTTGTCTCCAGGTTTCATGTACCTTTTTTATTTTTATTTCACTGGGTCATCTGTTTTGTTGTGTGTGATCTGAGTAAGTAGTCACATTTGCTCTAGAAAAATTTACTGGAAAAACTACAACAAAATCATGTTTGCTCTACAGTTCAAAATACCAAGTGGTTAAATAAGAGAGTGAAATAAATCATGTCTATTTCTATGCAGTGCCCAAGGGCATCAAGAATTGTTTTTTAATGTATCTAGACTTAAGTTCTTGTCTCATTTTAGTCAAATACTAGAGAATCTTTTAAGTAAAGAATTGTTAGGATATTTTCACGTCACCATAAATTATATCTTAACTTTACTTAAGTACAAGTAGAAAGATGTCCAGGTTATAATTCGTAACCTAAGCCACTCCTTCTCTCTTCTGCCAGCACAGCATAGCGATATTTAAACACTTAAGACACAGATAAATGCCTGTGTGCCAGACTATGAGGAATAATGCAGATCTACTAAAAGGCTGTTGTTGACTTCATATTGAATGTGATATATGCCACAGCTTAATCTTTCTTTAGCTATTACCCATCGAGGACATATTTTTTGCAGTTCCACAAATAATAATGCAGTTCTGAAGGAAGCAATGCAATTCAGCCTAGAAGGAGGCACCTACAACCTGATGTGGCTACTCACACAGAGGCCTTTAGTATCAGTCAAAACATACTAAGAACTGATAGGAAACTGGCAATAATGAATTTGCAGCAGAAGAACTGTTGGAGAGCTACTTCTGCTTTTCTGGGCAAAATGACTTGTAAAATGGCACTACCTCTGTGCTTAGGCAAATAAAACTCTGGGTTGCTATCTAGGGTGATCCAATGGCTCTTTCTCTGAGATTCACTGACTGTAATGATGCCCTTTTTGAAAATCTCCATGCCAAGAATGAATACACCTTGTGCTCAGGCATCTTATGCGCATGCACAGATGCCTGAATGCAGGACTACCACACATGAATTGGAGGCAATCTGACACCCAGGCCCAATAACCTCAGGTAGTGTTGACGCTCAAACAAGGATTATTAGCAGAAAAACAATCTTTCTGTGTGCTACTTCATATATTTGCTGCAGCTGAGGCAGGATTGTACAATAATTACGGATAATTAGAATTATTTCAGTGTTTTAACTCTGCCTTAGCATTTTCCTTTATTTTTTCCTCTTACGGAATTTGGATCTCCAGAGATCTCACTTGTTAGTGTTCCAAAAAAATCTGGAATGGGGATTCACAGATAGTGAGAAAGCTTTAGAAATCTTCTCAGGATTTTGTGAATCTCAAGTGCAGCGAAAGGCAACAAGAGTAGTGAAAAAAAATTACAGTGCATTGAAGACGTAATATATTTTTGTTAATTGAACCCAAAAGAAAATCAAGCTACTAAAACCTTTTGCATGCTGCTTAGGTAGTTCCTACCATGAGAATAAAAAAGAAAAAGAAAGAAAAAGTTGTTGAGTTTTCCTCCATTAACCGATGAATTCCAAAACTTGATATATTCAGACATATTTGAAGGTTACCAGAAGTAGTGCATTGACCCTGGCTGGAAACCAGATACCCACAAGAGCTGCTCTGTCACTTTCCTCTGCAACTGGACTGGGCACAGAAAATATAGTGAAAGGTTTAGGAGTTAATAAAAGGACAGAGAGAGAACACTCACCAAATATCATCAGAGACAAACCAGACTGAACCTGGGGATAGTAACCAACTCATTATTAACAAAGAGTAGAATAATGAGAAATATAAAACATCTTTAAAAAAAACACCATCTCCCCACTCTTTCCTCTTTCCCAGGCTCTACCTCCTCCCTCCAGCAGTGCGGGGAGACAGGGAGCAGGGCCTTGGATGATTATGGTCATTTCATCCCACGTTGTTCCTGCGGCTGCTCAGAGGGAAGAGTCCTTCCCCTACTCCAGCACAGGGTGCCTCCCACAGGTGACAGTTCTCACAAACATCTCACACCTGAGTCCATCCCAGAGCCATTCCTGACTGGCATGCCCTGGCCAGAGGCAGCACTGGCTCTGCTGGACGTGGAGAAACACTCCTGCAGCTTCTCAGAGAAGCGTCCCTGTAATCCTGCAGCCACACCAACCCAGTGCATTTGAGCACTCAGCATTGCTACGCTGGAACTCAGCTCAGATCTTGGTTTTCGATCTTATACAGACATAGCTCATTCTCTTGAGGACAATTGTATTTAAGCAAAAGTACTCGGAACAAGGAGAAAAGTAATATAAAATGCTTAAAAATGGTTAGTCATGATTTTTCCTAATTTCCGCTGGAATCAGTGGAACTCACAAATCATATTACAACCAGAGAGTTTACATCATGATACAAGAGTTACAGATGAACAGATGAAAAAATATTTCTTTTCAGAACAAGGGCCCTGTATACTAAAAATAAATCAATTTAAAGCAATACTCAAGAGATGTGCATATTAGTGTTGCCAACAACATACCATCTAATTTTCCTGTTCCCCACTTATTCAGGAGTAGTAAAATGCATATTAGTATGGAGATTTTTTGCAATGGGGCACACACTTTTTGCTAGTCAAGCAAGTCTGTCAGAGCAACAGAGATGGAAGAAAGAGTAATTGGATCTTACTTGAAAACCTTCAGCTTAAGTTGTGGTCTACAACTGACAGGTTCTGTCAATATTCACAGAGAGATTTATTACTATGTCATATATGCTTAGAATCACACACATATTTCTACCATCATTAAATAAAATAAAAGAAATAGTGTCGTTATCTTATGTTTTAAATTCTGTGTGTATAAAATGCAATAATATTTTTTTTCTTTTGCATGAAATCTGCAATTAACCACAGGTTTTGCTCTCTGGTTTTATTGGAAATAAACAAATCATTATAAAAACTGTAAAAACTCATTATTATTTGCATAAAGAAAAACCAGGTAGTGAAGCTGACTAAGAAAGACATATTATGCTATTTAGATTATGCATTTTGCTTTATTTTATAGTATAAGACAATAATTTAAAAATAAATTAATAAAAAAGAAATTTGCAAATACACATTTTAGTAACTAGAGTCTGCTAAATATCATTGTTTAATTTCATTCACAAACATATGATCAGAAATAACTCACAACAAAAAGTATATATAATAATAAACATGAAAAACTTTGAAGTAAGGGGAGGTTAATTTCTTTAACATTTTTAGTGTGACTCACGTTGTTTCCGCAATTTCAGTCTCAGTAACTCACTAATATTTTTATATGTTGGGTGGCTGAATATTTCTCTAAATGAACAATGGCTAACTGGAGCCTTCTTTCTAGAAGGACTCTGTGTTTCAATCTTATCTCTACCATTTATCATGTTTTAAATATAATGTTGAATCTTGACCTGTCCACAGACAGTGGTAGATATGTGATTTATTTCCATTTCCTTTTGTTTTTTTTTGTTTTTTTGGGTTTTTTTTGCCTGGAAATAACAAACTGAAATGAGACCTAATTCCAAATATAAGCTGAGATATGCTTAGAGGAGAAATCTGAAAATTTTGGAAAATCCTTGAAATTTCCATTCCTGAAATCTGTAAAATTGATCAGCCAATTGGTGAATAATTGCATTCTTACCTCTGCTTCTATTTCTATTTTTTTTTTTACTGAAACTTCTCACTGAGAAAAAAAAAGACTCATATGAAAATTTGAAAACACAATTATATTAAGGGACATCAATCAAATAAACTGTGATGTTTGGTGAATGAAGCTCATTGCTTTTTAAGAAATGTCAGTAACATCTGCTGTGTGTTTGCACTTTCAATTTAAAATTTGAAGGGACATTTTTCTTACCCAATTATATTTATGGAAATACCAAAAGCCTGTTTTGAACTCCTAAGCTATATTAACTGTGAGAATACATGGCTAAGCTATGTGAAAAACACTTTTCACTTACCATTGTTATTAGCTGAAAAAGGCCAAACTCAAGGGTTTTTAGGGAAGAAATATCTGACAAGTGCATGCATAAAAATATATCTTTTATTTTAAGATATAACTGCATAGCTCCCAGAGGAGTTTTTAGGCACTAGGTTCCCCAAAGTACCTAGTTGGAGTTCTGAATTTAGTACTTAGCTACAGGAGACAATTTGAGAAAAAGTCGTCTTTTCTGGGCGCGACTCATTGGCTTGTTTAGCATGAGTGACTTGTGGGAATTGCACATCTCAAGCTTTGAGTGGCTGAATGCCTACAGGATGCTTTGCCACAGAATCTATAAGGCAGTTAGGTAAAATAAGTGTACTTAGATTTCCAAATAATTACAGAGAAAAAAAAAGAAAGCTCATTAGATGGTATCTGCTAAATGCTTTTTGTAGTAAATATTTTTAACAACACTGTCATTTTTTCTTTATTTCTCCCTAGATCTGCTTCAAGAAAGAAAGAAACAACTTTTGCATATTTTTGATTTTAACTTTCATCTATTTGCATATTTTATATTATTGCTCTCAAGTCTAAGGAGATGTATTGCATAGTGCATAAAAATGACTGGAGTCTGATCTCTGTTACATCTGAATAATAAATAACACAAGACTGCCTTACAATGCAAGCAGCTGTACAAGCACAAGATGCAAAAATGATCGAGAACTCGAGTTTATGGGAACACACAACTGAGGGGACTAGAGGTAAAGAAAAATTAATCAAACGTGTTTGTGAGGAAGCACAGAATAAATCTGTGTGGGTTACTCTTCTCCATCAGGCATGTATAATTGCATTGTTTCAAAACTTGTTTGCTGGCTCAGTTCACAAATGTGTTCAGAGTTTGGAAGCTTGCTGTTTTGCATTGGTGAGCCCTCTCCAAAAACTTACACAGTGCAGTCATTTAGAATGTTACTTAAACATATTCTCTAAACGCAGCTCCACGTCTGCTGCTTGTAAAACACAGTGTAAAACGGATTTTCAATGTATTTCAATGTCAGTTAATGATATTTTTGGGAAGGGAAGGGAAGGGAAGGGAAGGGAAGGGAAGGGAAGGGAAATATCCTTAAAAAATTTACCATTAGACCTAAAATTTTGTAATCCCAAGGACCATTCTTTCTATATCTCTGTATTATGGGAATCAGGTTAGAACTGGTTTTTTTTCCCCTACACAGTATGAGGACTATTCTTTGTTCATGAAGCTTTTTGAAATTCCTTTCTAAAAGAAGTCAGATGAACAAGTTGCCTTACAGGAAGATATAGTAGTTGTCTTGACAAGCCTTGGGAGGGTAATTGTTGTATAACACTGCTCAGTTTACCACTGGCTGATGTTTCAAACAGAAAATGCTGAGTATGCTGAGGGAGAACACATTTTAAATTCATGTCTTATCTCTATCAGCTGTTTTTGCTGATCATGGACAGTCAGCTAAACATCTATAAACTCTCTTCAGTCATAGAGCTGGAAAGGGTAGCTCTGAAGAATGAAAAATATGCTGGCAACGTGACAGATCTTCCTGCTTGCCAGCCCATCAAAAATGATGCTGAGCATATCTGAAGAAGGCAGATGATGAATCAGTGAGTCAGGCTAGCAGAAGGACACAAAGAAATTGACAGTTCTGTCAACTAGCTCTTGGTGGGAAGCAATTAGGTTATTATGAATAAGAGAAATAAATCATGCAGAAACTGTAGACAATTAATTAGAAGAAACCTCCACCCAAAGTACAGAATGCTGTAAACTTTCAAAGTGGAAATATAGATTGCAGTGTTCCACTGCAAAATTAAAATGAAGAGACAGAATAAAAAGGCACAAACATCAAGTGAAAACTCATAATTTCTTTCATTCACCTTTTCTTCCTGTCTGCCCCATCCTCTACCTCTCTTGCTCCCTCCATTCCCATCTTAATTTGAATTTTGTTACGGAATAGCTATCATGACCATTCAGAATAGAAGTGCAGAGAAGTACTTACATAAGAGCAGGAGTTCAGGAGTATCAAGGCCTCTACAACTGGGCAGACAAAGAGAAACAGAATAGTGAAAATGTGATGAGAAGTCTGTATTGGCCCAAGGACACAGGGCAGTACCTAGGAGTGCAGAACGTTGCTCTTGAGGATTTTAAGAAAGCATGATGAGTAGGACATGAGAATTTCAGCATTCTCCGAAAGCATCAGACAGCTCTTTCTCTTTCTCTCTGAAATTTGTATCTTGCTCTCAGAAATAGCTTGAATTGTTACAGTGGATTACACTGGTGAGATCTACAGACAGACTGATTTTTCTTGCTTTTTTTTTCCTTTTTTCAATGACTAAACAGAATCATAACTTCTATCTCTCATCCTCCTAAGCACAACAAAGATGATTAGGTGAAAATGAAACTGTCTGTAGTTTTGTATTTTCAGTATTAGAATCAAAGTGGACCAAAGCTGGTGTCAACAACGGATCATTTTCTACAATGAAAGCCCATGTCCTTTTTAACTTCATTTCATTCAGGGAAATAAGATTTACAGTATCATAAAATATAGGGGAACCATCTCTCTGACTGCCGAGAAAGAAGTGTTACAACAGGGAGGTTAAATTTCAAATGTCCCATTCTTTCTCAAGATTAGCTCACAGAGCTTTTAACTTCTTCAAAATCCTATATGGGTTATATCAGCATACCTAAAGTGTGATGGCATGTTAATAAAGAATCCTAAATTTCTAACGCTAAAGATTCTAAAGTTTCTAAAGATTCTAAAGTTTCTAAAGAATCCTAATTTCTCATTTGGAAGAAGTATTTTATCAGTCATTTTTAGATTATATTACATTTCTTTTATGTTTGGCTTTGATTGCTCAGAGACCATTTTAATAACTTATGAGTTCTTTAAAAAGTTTGGGTTCTTAATACTTCCTATTAAAAAGAATAATTTTATCTGATATTAGGCATATGAGGATGTGTTTAGCCAAATATTTTATTATATTTTGTTTGTTTGTTTGTTCAATTTTTAAATTCCCTTCATCTATAAAACCTAACACCTAAAAACACTAATAAACTCCTGGTACCATAGACAAAAAAATATCGAATATTGTACCATGCAAATATAACCATGTAAAACAAAGTAGATGCAGAAACCTTGTCTTTAGAAAACATTGAAGCTACAAATAAATGAATTTAAATAAATAGATTCAGTCAAAAGTGATCTAGACAAAAGAAGTCTGACAAACTGCAGTGCTGTGGTTTTGCAAAATTATTGCAAAATTTTAGGAATTTTGCCAGCAGTGGCAAGACTGGGTGGCTGTGAGATGCTTTCAGGTTTGTTCAATTTCTATGTTTTTGGTTCAGGTTTTTTGTTTTGGGAGCTTGGCTTTTTAATTTTTTTTTCCTGTGATTGAAGGCCCTTGCAATATTTGGAAAAAAAACATAACAAAAAAAAACCACACAAAAACCTACCTAAACCTTTACATCGGAAAGAGTAAATAATGTCTATATGACCTTCAACTTTTTACCAAATAATGATAAAAAGATCAGATAAAGACAGGATAAGTCAGTTTTGCTCCTCGTGTGTTTCTCATATTTTAATTTCTGACCCTGGGCAGGTCTCTTACTTTTATAGTGTCTGTATTTCTTGCCTGTGGTTTTAAGCTGACTTACCTGACTCACTAAACACTCCTCCCTTACTAACCACAATATGATCTAGAAATCAGAATCTTAAAATTCTCCATTTAAAATTAAACCCTGGTATGGTTTTCCTGTCATTCATGTCTGTGAATGCCTGTGTGAACTCTGCGATAGAACCTTCTACTTTCTCCAGTTCCTGTCTTCCAAGGGGAATTCTCCGGGGTAATAAGAATTCGGTACCACTGACATCTGCACCAATTGGTAAAGACTGAAATTATGCACAAATATATGCCTCCCTATCCAAATCTGTCATTATTGTCTGTCTCCTCTTGGCAGTAAATTGGGTACTCTGGTTAAAAATCCTGTTATCATCCTAACTATGGTGGCAATGGTTTCTCTTATTTTACTGCTACACAAATCTTCATCTAGGCAAATGAAATAACAATTCACTATTCTGAGCAAGCATTTACCAACTTAACCTCAAGCAGACATTGGCTTCACTAACAATTTAATCCAAAGCTAATAAACTAAGTTTTTGTAAATGCAATCACTATCATACCATATGAAATTTGTTCAGGACACTGGTACTGACCAGATTTCAAATGGTAACTGGAAGAACTCTGTGTACCTAACAATGAAAAATCACTTGTATAATTTCTTTTAAATATATTTTTTTCTTGCCTAATATATGTAAAGTGCCATAGGCTGTTTAGATCAGTGTTTACTAGCAAAGAGCTTCCAACAAGTACAAACATGGGACGAAGGTGGAGGGCAGCATGAGGGAAGTCTACAGCTATAAAGTGAATTTGAAGGACCTGAACTTGGAGACATTAATGTTTCCCAGACATTTCATGCTTTCATCATCTTGCTTCTGTCGTAGAATTTCTGAAGATTTTATTTTTGTTTTAGATAGAAGTGTTAATAATTTCTAGACAGCTAACATAAATATAGCTTGAGTGAGGCATGATGTATTCACGTACATTAAAGTCAGAAAAAATAGACTTTGAAGACATTAATTATCCACATTTTTCATCAAGACATTAGTAGGTTGTACTCAATACTGTACCTTTTGTTCTAGGAGGAAAGCAGTAGCAGAAGCGATTGTCAGAAACTGATAATGATTCAAATTGTGCTTTCAAAAAATGAAAAGAGTCCAGCAAAAACTAGGGGAATCAGAGTGATTAAAGTCATATTCTTACTGCAGCAAAGATTGAATCAGGTTAATAAGCCTGCCATAGCCTTACTTATAAGTTTAAAAAATATTTTTGATTTCTCATAGGTTACTAATATTCTTCCCCTTCTAAAATAAACCTAGCTGATGCGTATATCAATAGCTACACGTCTTGGGAATATGCATCTACTTTTCCCAATGGATGCCACTGTTTGATCAAATTCAGGCAAACCAAATCCTGGAATAATTGTGAAAATTCGTAGCTGAAAAAAGCTGTTAATCCAAATTAAAACATAGAGTCTTCAGGAAACATTTGAAGCATGTTTTATTAAAATGCCTGGAGCACTATTACTGTGGTTTTAGCGAGGATTATACAAAATTAAAGATTGCATGAGGAAATAAAAAAGAACTTACAAGGCATGATAGAACAATAGAAAAAATTAGTGATTTATAAAACAGAACTTATTTGTTGAATAACAGATCATTGTTTCAACATCTAACTCATTTTGAGTATGAGTTTGTAATTTGACACTGACAGATAAGGGAATTGCCACTAACATGAAAATATTTCACAGGTGAAAGATTAAGTATGCTTATCTTTGTTATAATAGAATTAGCTTAGTATGAGCAGTTTCAGTTATTTCTGAAAGCCAATGTTCTAATTTTATTGTTACTGGACCAATGGCAGTTCCCCATTCACTTTCAGAGGGTATCATCAGACCAACATGAGTATTAAGAATTTTCTGGCTTCATCTAAATCCTTAAAGAAGCATTGTTCAAGTGACAATAACGGTATTCAAACAATGGTAAATGCTCTAGTACGAAATAAGTAGCCTCTAAAATGTAAACAAAATGCACTACCACCAGAAAAGAAAATATTGTAAGAACAGGAGATATTGTAATAGCAGGAGATATGAGGAAGACATGAAGAAAAATCAAAGACTGCAAGTAAAATTAATTCAGTTTCTGGAGATTAATTCAAAAGACAAGGAATTATCAGAAATTTATAATGAAACATGCAAAGAAAAGATAGTGATAATATTGTAAATCTTCTGTTGTGTCTAGATTACCATGCACTAGTCATTTTTATAGCATTTGAAATTTTACTTCTGCTTTTTTGATATCATTTGAAGTATTACACAAATTGTGACAGCAAGACATTAGTTTATGTATCTTATATGAATCCTTGACTTTTGTAAGTACATTCCAAAAATGTTGTACAGCTAAATAATTACAGTTATCTTATAGCAGAGACATAGTATGGGGATCTTTTTGTGATAAAATGAAGAAATCTTTCCCATTACTCTTCAGCCTCCTAGACATTGCATACTATTTTCTGATTTCTTTACATTATAATATTCCTAGAATACTGAAAATCCATCATCCATCACTCACATACATTCCTAAGGCTTTCTTTATGCTTGAAGAACAGAATAACAAAAGCCTACCTATTTCAAAGATATGTGTATTACAAGTCCAGGCTTTATGAGACACTGCAGTTCACTGAGTCAAAACCTGTTTTTCCAGATTACTTTAAATGGAGACTGCACTGTAAACCTTGAAATAATTGTAAATTCTGTCTAGCATAGTTTCATGGTACTTTTTGACAGTGTCTTCCAGCATTCTAAAACAGAAAACTTTTGATATGTTGCTTGGAAGCTGATACAGTATGGCTGTCTCAAGCCTTTGATCAGCAGAGGAAATTCGGGCACAGGACAGTCGGTTTCATGGGGATGTGGAATAGTAGAAGTTTAGAATCAGTAACAAGAGGGAAAATTACATGGAACAAAAAATGTGGAGGACAGACAAAACCAAGAAAAAAAGAGATGTTTGGTAGAAATTGAAAAATAAAAATAGTGAGGAGCAAAGAAAGAAAAAATGAGAAACAAAATTATAAGTATTTTATCTATCAGTTTTTTTGTTTGTTTTCTTTTTGAAAATCTATTCTTCCTTGCATTTATTCTCTGGGTGGAATTTTGGAGGGGATAAATCATCTCAGGGAAATCTAGTGAGTATGCTCTGTGTTTTTATTTGTATATATATTTATGTGTTTCTATCTATAAGCGTGTGTGTGTACCTAACCATTCTTTTCATGGAACACTGTTCCACTTTCCCTAAGAAGCTGTCTCTACTCTGATTTATTTTTATATTTAAAATTTTATACAACCAAATAAAGGAAAAAAAAAAGGACAGTAAACTTTGGGCATTGTATCATAAAGAGGAAAAAACAACAAAAAAAGAAATCTGTGAACATCTTCTACATGTGATTGTGAGGTTAAAGTAAAAGTCTTCCAGGTACTCATCTAAAGTACATGAAAATAATTAGCACCGATCATTTAAGGATGCTGTAAATGGCTCAGTTAGAAACTTAAAATATGGATACTGCCTAGAAGAGACAAGACAATAGAGAAATCCTGTCTGCCCTAACTATGAACCAGTCAGTTAAAACCCGGCCTTGAGTGCTAAATGCCACCTTGAGTCAAGGTGGCAAGGTTAGAAGACCCTGCAGGAAGCAGGCACAAATCTCACGTGAGAGCTGATTTGTGTCAGAGGAGCTTAGAGCAGGCAAAGCAAGCTCCTGTGCTCCTGGAACCAGAAGTACACACATGCCTAGAGCCCATGTCCCAGGTTTCCAGCAGTGCCAGCAGTGAGCTGTGCAAGAATGGCAGGAGGCATGTGACAAGGAGGACAGCCCTGGTGAACAAGCCCTAGCAGAGCCTGAGAATTATGCCCAGGGCAATGGATGATGCCTACTGCTGGCAAAGCAAGCAACGAGGAGGCACCAGGAAGGGTCCAGGAATAGGAGAGGAAAGGCAATGTGGGCTTAAATCAGAAAATGTTACTGTAGATCAAATAGAGTAACAGTTAAGAATGGGGTTGAAATGATAGCATTTCATTTGACAGCAAAGTTGTCCTTTGCTCTTACAATCGCAAATAAATTAAAGAAAAAAAAAAACAAAACAACTGATTCTGAAAATATGCTTGTGAGCAACACCAGTTACATGAGTATATGGATACACATTCCAAGGCTGGCAGCACTGCAAATAGCCAAGTGAGTGCTAATTATCAATGGAACGGTTGAAAAGCACTTCTGGACATCTGAAATGTTTAAGGAAACTCCTTTCGTATTACCTTTTCGCAATAGTTTGTAAAAAATCCTGCCTAAAATGAAGCCAGTTGTGAAGTGATGCTATGCAATCTGACTTGGTTCACTTTGTTCACCTACAAAGTAATAACAGCTTCTGTATTGTCATTTTTTGACTAAATTTCCCCTTTGTGTTTTTGTTCTTCCTTTTTCCTTTTATCAAAGATACTTAAAGCAAAGTCCTCACTGGCACATCTTGCCATTTAAACATATTCTAGGCCCGCAGTTTCTCATCTTAACCCACAGTCTATTTTTTCTGCTTTCGTTCCTGTGGATTGTTGTGGGTTATGTTAATCTCTTACTTTAAAGACTCACTAAGAATCTTCACCACTATCCACGGAAATTGCAAACAAAGAGCACCTCCTGGACAATAAATGAAGTACAGTTTTTCAGATTTATCTGTTCTTTAATGTTTAATGGAATTGTTAGACTGAGTGTGGTCGATGAATATGGTGTACGTGAGGATAGTAAAAAACAAATAGCTTCCATCTTAAGCAGAGATATCCTTCTGTGGGTTTTGCGAACTAATTAGAAATAAATTTAATTTCCATATGCTTTCTATGACATTCCATATGATTTTATTGATGAATCCTGGTTCATAATTTGTGATTATGAGAAAATAGAAGTATATATATAATTATTTTCTTTGTAAATAATACATTTTCTTGAAAATTTTGCCTTTTGACTTAAATACTATTAAAACAAATTTATCTTTAGGGTGGATTTGTGAATTTAGTACTGATTTATTCCATCTGAACTGCAGTTTACTTTAAGTATTCTAAAATATCAAAATTTTTCATAATGCCATTGATATCATTGGAGTCACTTTGATTTTTGGAAGGTAGAGAAAATTATCCTTCCTATTTTTTTTTTGTCTGAGTTCATAGCAACTACTGGAAGACATAAACTATCACTTTATGAGACTATTATAAACAAGTAATATTTTACCTAGTATTTTTTAACACATGAAGAACAAACCTCAGGGCACAATGAAGCTCAGGTTATTATATCAAGGCTTTAAAAAGTCTCCTTTCCTTGAAGTCTCTGCAAAAATATACTTCTATCATGGTTAAAATTAAAATCTATTGCAGGTCTTCAATATGGGAAAGTGGATATTTATAGAAAGGGTTAGGGAGAGCATATCTTAAGAACTTTAAAATAAATTCTACTCTGTGACCTTCAGATACTAAACATAGAACAAGATCTGTCTTGGGGTGACAAAACAGCAGCTCTCTTTCTGACCAAATACTCTATAAAAACAGCAATACTTTTGCAAAATTTCTTTTCCTATCTTAAACTGCCTTGTCTACCCTAGGGTACTGTTGTCTAATCTGTCAATACTCTGAGATATAATACAAGCAGATAAATTAGCTATAATCCTTGCCCCTGAAGAGTTTCATTACACATAAACACAATCATATGAGAGAAGGTAAAACAAAAGAAAGAATTAGGAGGGAATAACGGGAGAGAAGGGAGGACATCAGTTATGAAAGCCTCAGTTTTAATGGTGCTTTGATAGCTTTTTATTTAGATAGATTGTAATATTTCATGGAGGAATAATACAATTTTAAGAAATGAGAGCAGTGGAAGGGAGGAAGAACCCATGAATGTGAGGAGGAAAAAAGAGTATGTAGTCAACAAGTAGGGACAACGAGGGAAGGATGTGAAATGAAATGTGTCTTTAAGTTTTGCAAGAAAACTGGTTGCAGCCATTGGTAAAGAGAGGTGTATAATACACAAAGCTGATTACACCTCCAGAGCAGGAGACATTTATTTCTGTTGGGAGAGGTAGCTTGAAGAAACCGAGCAGCAAAAGCAAAACAGCGATAAGAAGAAATCAAATTTGCTTGCCCTGCCTGTTTTTCTGAATCTCTTCATGCTGATAGAAGTTAGCCTGTCTGAGAGTGCTCGTCTCTTTCTTGAAACAGATATCTCCCAACCCTAAGGTAATTTTACATTAATTTACTTTTTTTTGTTGCTTTTTTTGTTATTTTTGTCTCTGTGTTCACAGCCATGCAATAATTTTCCTTACATATCAAAGCTGTCAATTTCCCCAGCAGGTATTTATGCATGAGTAAGACACGTCTTGAGCCCTTGTGTCTCAGGCTAAACAGATCCAGTTGTTTCAGCCTCTCTTCCCACTACAGGTGATCCAGTCCCTTGATAGTGATCCAAAAAGATTATTATCTTTGTGGTCCTTCATTGGACTGTCTCCGGTCTTGAACTGGCAAAACCAGGACTGAGAACTGAACTCCACAAGAGTTTCACAAGTCCTGAACTGAGGGGAGGGTCACCTTCCTCAGACTGTAAGAAACACTTTTCTTTATGCAGCACTTTTCTTTATGCACCGAGTTGAATGTCTGAGTTTTCAGTAAGGAGCATGATCCAGCAGGAATCATTGTGAATAGCTCATTAGCCTTGTAACATGGGAGTGCCCAACATTTTGGACTTTGTTTAATTACTTTCTGTTTATGTTTAAGCTTTAATTATTTTTCTCATTAACTTTTACTTCTGTATGTTTCATATATGCACCTTTATGAATCCATATAATTACCTTTTATACCTATATATAAGTATATACAAATGCAAAGTTATGTATAAACATATCTAAAGTTTATCCATATGTAAGTATTAAATTTTATAAATATTTGTGTACTTACTTATATGTGTGCATAGAAAATTCTTTATATTTTCAGGCATGAGCACTTCCTAATCTGATGGCAAAAATGTGACCCATCAGAGGCTGCTCAGGAAGCAAATGGACATGACAGTTTCAAGAAATGGAAACTTGCCAACTAAAAAGTCATATGAAAATGTGTGGAGTATGATACTGACAGAAGTGGCAGCTGCTGTTTATGCCTTCCTTTTCTGTCATTCTTGATAAAGTGGAAATTGTGGCTGATCACAGTCACACTGTGCAAGCACAGGGTTGTATGAAAATGTCTGGGGTTGTGACTTTGTCAAAAATCATAGCTCCCTGTCAAATGCTAAGCAGCATGGAAAAAAAAAACCAAAACTGGACAGGCATAATCTGTGGGAGCCAGTGTGACACAACCATGCCTGCTGAGGGACCTGGCACCGTAAAGCCACTCTCAGTTGTTAAAGGTCAGGGCAACTGGAGGAGGCTCATGAGGCTTGGAGGAAAGTAATGATCATTGTCATCTTCAAGAAGGGTATGAAGGAGCATCTGGTGATCTTCTACTCAACTAATGAGTCTCACCTCATTCCCCAGGAAGGTGGTGAAGCAAATAATCCTGGAAACCTTTACTAAAATATGAATGAGACGGCGGCCCTTGGGTGTTGTCAGTATGGATTTATGAAGGGGAAAGCATGCCTAATCAACCTGATAATCACCCTCTATGATGAAATGGCAGGCAAGGTGGATGAGGGCAGAGTGCTAGATGTTGTATAACCTGACTTCAGCAAGGTTTTCCCCAATGTCATAATATTCCATTGACAAACTGTTGAATTCCACACTCATTAAAGGGACAGTGAAATTATTTATAAGCTGCCTGAACTGCCCAGATCAAAAGTGGAGCAAAGTTCAGCTGGAGAGCAGTCACTAATGGTGTGCCCTAGGGGTCAAGACTGGATGAATACTTTTTCACTTAATTAATGATGTGAATAATGGGATAAACTGCACCCAAAATAAGTTTCCAGAAGATACAAAAGTGGGAATGTTGGTTAGATCAGATCATTGTGCTGCCATTCAAAGGGATCTCAACAGGCAGAGAGGGATCTCACAAACTTCAGTAAAAGGAAATGTCAAGTATATCTTGAGATAGCAGTATCTCGTGAGGGCTTTGCAGAAAAAGACCCAGTGATCCTGGTGGGCACCAAGTTTAATGTCTGATTTTTTGGCCAACAGTGGAGACCTATTAGTTTGAGATAAGAAACAGTTTAATAATCAAAACAAAACAAAATATTAATAATTATATTATAAATTAATTATATTATAAAATAATTATTAATAATAATAATAATAAAAATAATAGAGAAAGAGGAATAAACCCCCCCAAAAAAGAAGAGATCTATAATAAAATTTTTTACCATCCATTGACTTATGCCAGGCCATCCCTGAACTGTGACTGGCAGCTCTTCCTGGCCAGCTCCCAGTGTATATACTGAGCATGACATGCTGTAGTGTGGAGTATCCCTTTGGCCAGTTTTNGAAAAAAGAGTATGTAGTCAACAAGTAGGGACAACGAGGGAAGGATGTGAAATGAAATGTGTCTTTAAGTTTTGCAAGAAAACTGGTTGCAGCCATTGGTAAAGAGAGGTGTATAATACACAAAGCTGATTACACCTCCAGAGCAGGAGACATTTATTTCTGTTGGGAGAGGTAGCTTGAAGAAACCGAGCAGCAAAAGCAAAACAGCGATAAGAAGAAATCAAATTTGCTTGCCCTGCCTGTTTTTCTGAATCTCTTCATGCTGATAGAAGTTAGCCTGTCTGAGAGTGCTCGTCTCTTTCTTGAAACAGATATCTCCCAACCCTAAGGTAATTTTACATTAATTTACTTTTTTTTGTTGCTTTTTTTGTTATTTTTGTCTCTGTGTTCACAGCCATGCAATAATTTTCCTTACATATCAAAGCTGTCAATTTCCCCAGCAGGTATTTATGCATGAGTAAGACACCTCTTGAGCCCTTGTGTCTCAGGCTAAACAGATCCAGTTGTTTCAGCCTCTCTTCCCACTACAGGTGATCCAGTCCCTTGATAGTGATCCAAAAAGATTATTATCTTTGTGGTCCTTCATTGGACTGTCTCCGGTCTTGAACTGGCAAAACCAGGACTGAGAACTGAACTCCACAAGAGTTTCACAAGTCCTGAACTGAGGGGAGGGTCACCTTCCTCAGACTGTAAGAAACACTTTTCTTTATGCAGCACTTTTCTTTATGCACCGAGTTGAACGTCTGAGTTTTCAGTAAGGAGCATGATCCAGCAGGAATCATTGTGAATAGCTCATTAGCCTTGTAACATGGGAGTGCCCAACATTTTGGACTTTGTTTAATTACTTTCTGTTTATGTTTAAGCTTTAATTATTTTTCTCATTAACTTTTACTTCTGTATGTTTCATATATGCACCTTTATGAATCCATATAATTACCTTTTATACCTATATATAAGTATATACAAATGCAAAGTTATGTATAAACATATCTAAAGTTTATCCATATGTAAGTATTAAATTTTATAAATATTTGTGTACTTACTTATATGTGTGCATAGAAAATTCTTTATATTTTCAGGCATGAGCACTTCCTAATCTGATGGCAAAAATGTGACCCATCAGAGGCTGCTCAGGAAGCAAATGGACATGACAGTTTCAAGAAATGGAAACTTGCCAACTAAAAAGTCATATGAAAATGTGTGGAGTATGATACTGACAGAAGTGGCAGCTGCTGTTTATGCCTTCCTTTTCTGTCATTCTTGATAAAGTGGAAATTGTGGCTGATCACAGTCACACTGTGCAAGCACAGGGTTGTATGAAAATGTCTGGGGTTGTGACTTTGTTAAAAATCATAGCTCCCTGTCAAATGCTAAGCAGCATGGAAAAAAAAAACCAAAACTGGACAGGCATAATCTGTGGGAGCCAGTGTGACACAACCATGCCTGCTGAGGGACCTGGCACCGTAAAGCCACTCTCAGTTGTTAAAGGTCAGGGCAACTGGAGGAGGCTCATGAGGCTTGGAGGAAAGTAATGATCATTGTCATCTTCAAGAAGGGTATGAAGGAGCATCTGGTGATCCTCTACTCAACTAATGAGTCTCACCTCATTCCCCAGGAAGGTGGTGAAGCAAATAATCCTGGAAACCTTTACTAAAATATGAATGAGACGGCGGCCCTTGGGTGTTGTCAGTATGGATTTATGAAGGGGAAAGCATGCCTAATCAACCTGATAATCACCCTCTATGATGAAATGGCAGGCAAGGTGGATGAGGGCAGAGTGCTAGATGTTGTATAACCTGACTTCAGCAAGGTTTTCCCCAATGTCATAATATTCCATTGACAAACTGTTGAATTCCACACTCATTAAAGGGACAGTGAAATTATTTATAAGCTGCCTGAACTGCCCAGATCAAAAGTGGAGCAAAGTTCAGCTGGAGAGCAGTCACTAATGGTGTGCCCTAGGGGTCAAGACTGGATGAATACTTTTTCACTTAATTAATGATGTGAATAATGGGATAAACTGCACCCAAAATAAGTTTCCAGAAGATACAAAAGTGGGAATGTTGGTTAGATCAGATCATTGTGCTGCCATTCAAAGGGATCTCAACAGGCAGAGAGGGATCTCACAAACTTCAGTAAAAGGAAATGTCAAGTATATCTTGAGATAGCAGTATCTCGTGAGGGCTTTGCAGAAAAAGACCCAGTGATCCTGGTGGGCACCAAGTTTAATGTCTGATTTTTTGGCCAACAGTGGAGACCTATTAGTTTGAGATAAGAAACAGTTTAATAATCAAAACAAAACAAAATATTAATAATTATATTATAAATTAATTATATTATAAAATAATTATTAATAATAATAATAATAAAAATAATAGAGAAAGAGGAATAAACCCCCCCAAAAAAGAAGAGATCTATAATAAAATTTTTTACCATCCATTGACTTATGCCAGGCCATCCCTGAACTGTGACTGGCAGCTCTTCCTGGCCAGCTCCCAGTGTATATACTGAGCATGACATGCTGTAGTGTGGAGTATCCCTTTGGCCAGGTTTTTTTGGTCACCTTCTCTAGCAATGCTCTCTCTTGGATTATTTTGCACTTGCTCACTGGCAGATCATGTGATACTGAAAAATCCTTGACACAGGGTAAGCACTACTCAGTAACAAGCGAAACTCCAGTGTTTTATCATCATTATTATCATGCCACATCCAAAACACAGCATTATAGCAGCTACTAAGAAGAAAATTAACTCTATCCCAGCTGAAAAGAGGACAATCATATAGCTGTATGCACACTATATCAGCCCAACTTCTGAAACGCTGAAAGGAGGAATTCCCTAGGCTGAAAAGGTCCCAGGGTCATAAACGGATTCAGAAGTGAGTGCTGGTGTGTGTCTAGGGGCTGTGTGTTGAAGGCAGTGCAAGCTCACTGTGCTTCAGCGCACACTCTGAGCCCTGATAAGGGCAACAGGCTCTGTGGAAGACTTCTGTCATCCCTTATCTTAATAAAAGTAAATCTTTAAAATGTTCTTTAAACTGGAAAAAAAACCCACAACCACCAAAGAACCGAGCAACCAAGCAAAACAAAACCTGCAAGTAACGATGAATTTTCCATATAGAGAGATGCTTCAACTAAACCTCTGATAGTTACAGAGCACCAACTGCCCAAAACACAATTTTCAAGGGAGCTGAAAGATGCTTTCAGTTTGACAATCACCATAATTTAAAAAGTATTTATAAGCAAATTCCTGCTTTTTTTTTTTTTTAATACAGTGCAGTTTGTGGTTCCCAAGTGTTTTTTTCACTGTATTTCAACAAATACTGACATTTAGAAAGCTGGTTTTTTTGTAAAGTTTATTCTATTACAAACCACATACTGCGGTTTCAAACATGTTTTTGCATTAGATAGATTTATCATTGCAGTTATTTAGCTTTTCTATAAATCAGACCCACAAAATAGAGCAAGATCTAAAGTGTACATTTTACGTTTATGCGGTAGCTGTGGTGTGCAAGAAGCCCACGCTGTGTCAATGAGAGATAATATCCTACACACTGTGCAGAAAGATGAATCCCCTGAAGTCTGAGCTGTTAGGTTTGCGAGGGACAGCAGCTACGGTCTTGTGGAATATTAACAAGATAAAGTGGCAATTGGACATTTGATTCCCCAAAAGCAGGAAACCTAAACAGAAGCAGTAGGAAATGAGCTAGAAGAGAAGCAGGGAATGTGTTCTTTGTCCCCATATGGCAGACAACAGATCTCACAGCCCAGAGTAATACGTGACTTGTAAAATACTCTTATTTGTTCTTTCATTTGTCTGATGCTAAAACTTCTAGCTATTTGTTGAGTTAAAATCATTGATATTTTAAAAAATATAAAAACTGAGTCAAGTCGTTGGTAAACACAATTGTATCACACACAAACAAAATTTAAATATGTAAGTGCAACACTTTCAAGACCACAAATTAAAGGTACAGGTATAGCTATTGTCAGATAAATTTAATTTTTACCATTAATATTTTTTTACATTTACTCTGTTTATTTAATCTTCCTTATTTATCTAAAAGATGACATTTAACCGTATAAAAACAAAGACATTTATGTGAATTTATTTCTCTTGGTTCACACTGAAAAAAAAATACATTTATATATACACTGAAGAAGAAAAAATATTCTATGATTACTTAAAAATTGGTATTGTTCCAAAAATATTCTTCAAGATAAACAATGTATCAAAACAGATAAATATTTATGAATTTAAATATTTAAGAACTCCACATATCTGCAACATGATAAAACAACTATCAATTTAAAAAAATAAATATTTTGCCTTGTGTCCTTTCCCTCCATGCCTTTTTTCCAAAACCCAGTATAAGTGCCTTTGTCTAAAACTAGGGGGAAAAAAAGCAGCATCAGCAAATCCTCATTTCTTGACATAATAATAAAAAAAAATCAGTTTTTAGGTAAAGCATGACCTAGGTGTTTGTTTGGTTTTTGGTGGTTTTTTGGTTTTTTTTTTTTAATTTTGTTTTGTGTTTTTTGTGTTTGGTTGATTTTTTTTACTTAAAATAAACCCCCAAACCAACAAAAAACTACAAAAAAACCCCAAACAACAAATAAATAGGAAAAATATGAGCTCAGTGATAGACATGTTAACACTTTTGAGTAGAGAACCAGCTGCCCACAGACTACAAATTGGTTTCAGTATACTTAGAAAATATTCCATAAAAGTATACTGCTGGTGGAATATAATCATGCTAAAAACCAAAATATTTCCAGAGCAGATTTTCTTGCTCGACAAGTGGTGATATACAGAACAACATGGATCTTCACGTTGCATCACATATTCTGTTTGCTGTAATTTATTCACTTATATTATATTTAGGTAAATGCAACAGCAACTGCAGCTGGAATGGATCCAGCCACCACCAGGATGTGGTGCTGTTGCTCCTGTGGGGTGCTGGGGATTCGTAGGGCACGGGCCTGGAGACAGTGCAGTAGAGGTAAAATGAATGTTCAGTAGTCTTCATTCCTGGGAAGGAATGCAATTTTTAACACTGCTGATATTCCAGGTCTGCTCTCTGTCAGGTCTGAGGTGAGCTATAGAGCTCTGGTCACAAATACCTATCTGTCAGTGCAGTGTTTGTTTTGTGAAAGCTGCTGGAAGGATGAAGTGCCTTTCAGCAATACATGCATCTGTGCTGTGACAGAAGCATATTCCTGTTAATAAATTGTTGCTTTTCATGTTTATCTTCTCCTAAATGTTGTTAATTCAAGCACAAAGAAGCAGGTCTAACTGGAGGTGTGTCTAGGAATAAATTACATAGACGCTCTCCCAAAGAGATACTGAATCATTTGAAAAACACCAGCCAGAGTTATTTTGTGTTTAGGGGGTAGGCTTTCTTTATCACTTTATATTTATGAACAATTTTTGAAAAATAATGTTATTAAATATTAGAAGTTTCCTCAATTGTCTTTGTACTTATTCTAGATTCAGGATTTTAGGGGTTCTGTGTCCCAAGAGTTTGCTTTTTCCTCCTTTTGTCTAGGCCCTGAGTGTGCCTGCTGTTATACCTGCAACATCATGCTTTTCTGAGTGCTAACACTTTCTAGTCCTTCATTTGATTTCCCCAAGATTACGTTGCTCTTTGTGAAAAGAAAAAAAGGCCAAGTCAAACTATTTAAGAGTGCTTGCTAGGAAAAGCAAACTCCACCTCAACATGGAGATTTGAAGTGTTTTGAATAAAGTCTTACTCATGGTTTTTTTTCTGAGTCACTGACCTGTGTTGGACGCTGGATGTTGAGATATGATTTTATTGTACATGGCACACTGAAATGCATGACCTTTAAACTCCTTTCTTTCTACATTATTAACTGACAACTGGGCTTCTGGACTGCTGTTATAAAGTGGGTTTTAGGACAAGAAAGGATAAGAATGGCATCATTGTCTGATAGAATTGTCTGCTGCTGTCCTTGGAAAGAGGCTATCACCCCGAGAGCAAAAAGCCCCACTGATACACAGCTTTTAGTCCTTCTCCACAGCCAACACCCCAGTAATTAGTCACACTGATATCAAGACACTTCAAAGAATATATTTTCATAGAACACAAAAGCTCATTACTTATTCCAAGAGGTTTACATAAAAAAAAGAGAATACAAATGTTTTGTTGAAAAAAAAAACCTTTCAACAATATTCAAGACAGAAATTATCTACTCATCCTGTCCTCACTCTTGTTCTCTCCACTCCAACAATAACTTATAATCTGGCTGGAGAAGAAATGTTAACCAAACATACATCTATATTTTTTATCATGATAGTGTAGGGAGTGATCTCCTTACATGCTTTTGCAGACTTCATGACTGATATGCCTGAGATACGTAAATTTAGTAAACTGGGTTTCTGAACATCTATAGGATGCCTTTTAAAACTCTGACCCAAGGGCAGAAATTTGTTTTCAAATTACTGTAGTGAACAACAATTATCAAACTAGCCAAAAGCCCAGAACAAGAAAGCAACAGAAAAAAAAAAAAAGAGTATTTTCTAGTAAAATTCATCATGTATCTAAGATGTTTTGCAAAGAGGAGTTTTTGTCAAACTGATGAAAAAGCAGCAATTAATCCCACAAAAACTTTAGCTGCTGAGAGTAGACCTCTTTGAACAATATTATTTTCAAAGATTAGCAAATCAATATATACAACAAAAACTACATATACCTATAATATTGCAGGTTTTCTGTTTATTTCTAACTGAAAAAGTGAAGCACGAGAAGGCTTTTATTTTAATTCTGGTATATGGGTGATGAACTAACAAGGTTTCTCTCTTAGTAGCAGTTTCTAAGTAAAAGTCTCAACACAAATGTGATTGGGATAACCTAAACTCAAGCCTTATTTTTCTAATTTTGTACAATGAATTCTTCATTCAGTGGATGGTTTCTTAGTCAAAGCTGAGGAACACTTAGCCTGATTTTAACAGCTAAGTGTTTGGCTGGAGTAAATACTTGACCTTGATGACTCTATTGACACGTATTTTTTCACTCACTTATGGATAAATGAGTTAGATCTCATTACAAACTACAAAAATGTATTCTAAAAAGTTTATTTACACTTTCAGAAATGGGGTGGGTATGGACAAAGTAATTCATCTCAATTAACTTTGGCCATAAGGCTAATCATTCTACAGACTCTCTAGAGTGTTAAGAGTAGTGTAAGATCTGTACCAGCCTTAGGAAACATCTGTTTTTCTTCAAAGATTATTCAGAAAGTCCAAAATGAAAAGTGTCATGATGTAAGCACCTTAGCTGCTTAAATATAATGAAGGAATCCTTTGATGGTGTCAGTCATCCACGAGTGTTCATTGGATGTTTATAAGTACAGATACTCATCTCTGGACCTGTCACTTTATTTTCTGTATGTGCTAACATTGGAGCTCAATCTCTGAAATAAAGGCTATTCCACTATAGACACCATTCACTCAAAATAATGTGGGTTAAGCAATGAGGCAATTTTTTGACAATGTCAAAAGAGCTCTGACTTTGAGATCAAACCCTGTAAGATATGCAAAAAAAAAAAAAAGGCATTAGTAATGGAAGAAATGGAAAAGACTTGTTATGTCGTTTAGATACACTTTTCTCAGTTAAATATTGCTCCCAGTGGTTTGAATCGTGTGTAGCTTTAGATATCTTATGCAGACACTGCAGCAATGAATAATCCAAACATTTGAATGTTATTGGTATTTTGGGAAGATTGTCTCTGCTAATCATATACTATCATTATCCTAGACACAATTTACACAACTGAAGCTGGAAAAAAGAGGTTTTCTTTCTTTTCAGATGTTTTTTTTTGCCATTGAAGAGCAAATATATGCTATATTCCCTCTGAATGTCATTAAATTAAACACACATAGTCCTTGGAATGACCAAGGGAATATACTTCATCTACATTCTATAGTCATGGAAAATTTTAATTACTTTGCTCCTCTTAATATATTTTTATTGCTTTCATAAGGATCAAAGAGCATCCTCTGTTGGCTAATACAACACCTGATTCTGTTGTGCTTCTCAGTTACTATTGCCTTGTGAATAGGGTAACTAACAGTGTTATGAAAGGGTGTGGGTTCAATTCCTGTAGAGGATTTGCTTTCATTAAAATTTCTTTTATTAACATCTAGCTTCTTCTTACTAGGATGTGACTAAATTAATTTTTAAGTTTAAATTATTTTTCTCATATTTTTAATTGGTTCTAATGCAGGAGTCTGGGAGCATGAAAAAAATAAGGAAGACATTAGGAAAACAAAAGAGATATCTGGGCAAACTTTTCTAGTTTTATTCAAGATATAGTCCTATTGTCTTGAAAGAGAGCCCTTTAAATTCTGACTTAAATTTCTAAAGGAAGATTATAATTTGATCTGCAGTTTGAGCTGAACAAGATTTGGGTTCTGTCTTATGATTAAGGATGGCATTAACGACGGCAAATTGAGCAGCTGTAGAGGAATAACTTTCTTGTTTGAGACAGAGCATGCCTCGTACTGGATAATAGAGATCAGCACTTTTCTGTGAGTTCAAGATAAAATGTAGGAAAGGATTACCTTAAGTCATTGTGAATTAGTTCTGGATGATCAAGGTCAGTCATGATTATCTGGCGGGTTTCATTATGATTATTCTTTTCTACATAGGCTTAGCTATTATTGAATTCAATGCTTCTTCTTCCAGGCCAAGAGTTAAAGTCTTGAAAGGCCTCTCAGGTGCATGAGCAGCAGCATTTACCTACTCTTACATGAGGAAATCTGTTGCGTCATCATCTCTCACACAATACAGAGTATCATCATTTCAGAAACAAAGTATCATTCGAAGTGCTTCACCTCATAAAAGATATTGTAGAATCAAAAAGATTCAGAGAAAAGATGACAAAACTTAATGGAATTACTTTCATTTACTTAAAATACAGTCAAACTACAAAACTCCTTACCATAGGATGCCTAAAAAAACCCATATAAACTCAAAGAGAAATTGAATACACTATTAGATGGCAAGGTCAAAAACATTTACCAAACTCATGGGAACTTACGGGACCTAGGGATCCAGTTGTATGTGAGTTGAGGTTTTTGGTATTTGATATAATTTTGATATGGTCCAACTCCATGACCTTGACTCAAACATGAAAATTGCCAAGTTGTAAAAAAGGACTGTGAAAAAGTACATAGCATAGAGCTGCGTAAGAGAGATATTGCTGATACAGGAATAGTTCAAGGGTAGGAGAGGAAAAACACTGACAGGAAAATACATAAAATCCTAAAGAAAAAAACCCCAAACAATGAGTCACAAGACAGCAGCTCAGCAGCAATGCATGCCAGTCCATTCAAAGGTGCAATGGAGGCTGAAATGCCTGAGCTCCCTGGTAGCTGAGAAGTTTGCAAAGACCATTCAAATACTTCATTTGAGATGGTGAACGCATTGTTGGTTAGCTGAGTAACTCCTTTGACCTAAGTATCTATCATGTGTGTTATTCTTTGATATCTACCTAATACTTCCAGCTTGTGTTTTAAAGAAACTTTGTGGAATCTCTGTATGAAGTGAAGGTGCCCAGAAAAGATGATTAAGAGGGGGAGGGCTACATTATCTTTTGAAAGATGCATTCTGTAGGGAAATACATCTTATTTGATCCTTTGGATTTTGACTTTCCTTGTGTGCTCATTAATTCACAGCAATTGCTGTCTTAATACAAAAAAAGGAAAACAAATAAACAAAACACTTCCATTAATTTTAAGTTTCACTTATCTAGACTGTTATAGGACTTATTTCATGTCCACCTCAGTTGTAATAGAAAATTTTGCCTGATATATAATTAACATAATTAGTCTTCTCTCAATCTTGATAAATGCCATGAGTTCAGAATCCGACATGTTCCAATGCATATTAATGTTAATTTTCATCTCATTGCCTACAATAGGATGCAATTATATTGCAATTGCAAATACAGTTTGAAAAAGAAATGTCTATTGAATTATTTGAACCTTAACTCTAAAGTAAATTCATAGCCTTTTTTTTTAATGACAGGAATTGTTCTTATCAGTAAAATATTTCAAGATACTTTTTTTTATTTTAGCAGCTACTTTTGATCGTCACATGCAGTATTACAGAATCCTCCTAGAAATATAACAAATAGCTTTTTTCTGAGAAGTCTCATTTCATGTTTAGATCAATATTCATTAGATTATGTAATTTTTTTCTGTTTAGACATTACAACTGGGAGATATTCTGAGAAAAAGCAGTTTTTACTGTCATCTGTGTATTGCATTTTAAATATATTGGAAATTTTGATACTTAGAGCAATATTTTAGCATGAGATATTGACAAGTATATGTATTAGCATTTTGCCTTCATGCATAGTTTCATACTAGCACAATTATTCAGCACATCTTCACTAATATGTGTTAATTAATTATGCGATTTGAAGGGTAATTGTTACTCTATTATCTATTGCCTCTTTTTTAAAAATAGAAGTACATAATATAGTTTTACAAACAAGTATTGGCTGGTCAACTATGTCATGTTCCAGCCTTAGAGTTGGTTCAAAGAGAGTTCTGAAAGGTTAGATGAACTTATATGTGTATGTGTTTTAACCTTGATGAACCATGCCCCACACTATAGTGCCAGACATATCAATACAATTATTGATTCTGATTATCACTGATGGTTTTATAATGGTTATTCAGAAAATCGCTTTGGCCTTTGACACAGCAATGCAATCAACTCCTGCTTCACTGTTCTCAATCAAAGTTACATTTCTTCAGGACAGACTGTTCCACTGTAACCAGCAGTAAGTCATTAAGTGTTAAGAATCTGCTAGGCTGAAGATTCTCTACCAATCACAAAAGCACTTGAGATTCACTAGGGAGTTTGGTAAGAAGACAGTACTGGTTTATATTAGATCCTCAATAATTCCTTAGATTTCCAGGTTCAGATGTGTGAGGTGAATTCTGCTTTTCTTAGCTCAATTTTCTTTCCACTCACATTTTATTTTTCATATGGAATATAGAGTTTCAATTAATCACAGTTGTAGCTTTAGGCTTTATCTCTCCAACGATCAAAATAATTAAAGATTTACCAGCTCTCCTTGGAGNCTTTATTTCAATTATTAAACTCTTCTTACCTCAACCAATTCCACCGGGGGGTAAGTGAGCAAGAAGTGAACAAGTGTCTGCATGGTATTTAGTTACGTCTGGGGTGAAACCATTACACAAATTCAGAAGTGCGATTGTGTATTCCACTGTCTTCTGCAATCTGTATCTGTTAAATTAGAAAGACTTTATCATTTTATTCTGAGTAATGGAAAACACTGAATCTGAAGGCAGTAGAGCCCAGTCAAGAGTTAATAAACTGCATAGTAATATACTCATTTAGAATGTAATTTAATGTTTTTCACAAGCAAGTTCATTGTTGAAATGCACTGACCTACAAGAGGAGAACTAAGGTACTCAAAGGAGTCACTTTTGTTGATTATCCTTTAATATTTTTTCTTGACCTTTCCTTTGATTCTCTAACTTACATGTTTAATACAAAAGTGTACTCCTCTCCTTTAAAATTTCTGAGGTTTAATTCCTAATTTATCTTTAGGTTACTCATCCCTTTTACTTTATTTCAGCTTTGTCAGATCTTTGGTTCTTAAGTC
>VWZV01014463.1:247-21015 GCA_013397155.1 Irena cyanogastra | reverse complement strand
AAGGAAAATAGATTTCATATATTTTACTTCAGGAAAAGATACCTGATTTAGTCTCACATTAAGTTCAAGTGATTAATCCTTAATGTCAAATAACTGCTCAGTAGTTTTCAGTGTTGTCCTGGTTTCAGCTGGGATAAAATTAGTTTTCTCTTAGTAGCTGGTACAGTGTTGTGTTTTGGATTTAGTATGAGAATAATAACATACTGATGTGTTTGTTGCTCCTGAGCAGTACTCAAGGGAGCCTTAAGTCAAGGGCTTAAGTCAAGGGCTTTTCAGTTTTCGATGCACTCCTGGTGAGCAGGATCACAAGAAGTTGTGAGAGAGCATTACCAGGACAGGTGACTTGAACTGGCCAAATTGATATTCTGTACCGTGAATGCCCGGTATATAAACTGGGGGGAAGTTGGTTAGAAGGAGCAAATAATTTCTTGGGGACAGGTTGGGCATTGGTTTCAGCAGATGGGGAGCAAAGACTAGTTTTGTCTTGCAGTTTTATTCCTCTTCTCTGCTCTTTGTTTTAATACNATTTCTGAGGTTTAATTCCTAATTTATCTTTAGGTTACTCATCCCTTTTACTTTATTTCAGCTTTGTCAGATCTTTGGTTCTTAAGTCTCCTTATGAGCGTGTTTAAACTTCTGAATATTTTAGCACAAGATAATTTAATTTCTGAGTTGGTTAGAAGAGCTCCTAAATCTTCCCTCTTTTCTTTTTTTTTTCCATTTTATATTCTTAGTTCTCTAGAACTTTCTCTAAAGGTTGTTCTGTGTGAACTAGATTTTCAAGTTGCTATTTTTCTTTTCCAGTACCACCTAATGAAGCCCAGAATTATTCTGCATCCAGGGCTCTCACCTGAGGTATGAATAATCCACGTGTAATTCAGCTCTACTTGATTAGACAGTATTCAGTATTAATCTCATGGGTTCCAAGTATGTATAATCTCTCAGATTATTAATATCTCTTGTCTTGAGACAGTTGAATTTTCTCTAAACAAGTGTTTGATGATCTAGAAAAAAATAATCAAATAATTTAACAACCAGCTTGGAAGAATCATATTAAAACCCTCAACAACATTGTAATGAGTGGGCTGCTGACGATATTAACATTGACATAAAATAATCCTTTCAAAATATTTCATACTTCACATCTTTCAATGTTATGCCTAGTTTTTGACTGCAGGGATCATTATTAACAATATAATTAATAATATAAATATTATTTGTAGTATTCTGAATTTCCTTAAGGAATTCTGAGGCAAAACAGGTTACTGATTCTGTCTATTTTGGACCTATAGAAATAAAAAGAAGATTAAGAAGGTCTAGAAAGCAGGAAAATAAGATTTTAGAATTGCTGATAATGAACTTCTGGTAAAGGTCTGAGTTTCATGGATGAGTTACAACACAAAGTTAAAGGTTGACAAGCTGAGAAATTAAGATATGGATCAAACTCACATATATTCATGTATCACATACTCATTTTGAGGTGACACTGAATAGCAAAGTGATACAGTATTGAGATTTACACTAGATAATTATGGTATGTGACATTAAGGATTAAGTAAAAAGTATTTCTACCTGTTGATATAGCTGTAAACACAGAATAACATCTGAGACATTGGCATTTGAGGTGTTTTTACTACATAAATATTGTACACATTTAGAGAGAACATTTTATTTTAAATCAAATATTACAACACAGAAACTGAGAAAATTTCACTTTAAGAATATAATGCTCTCTAACATATAATTCCCTGTGATTTTCAGTAGAAAGCACCTATCATATCAGAAAAGTAATAAAAAGTTGAACTTCCTTTCCCTACTAGCACATGATTATTTCTATAATGTTTAAGGGACCACAATGCTGATTGACACTACCCAGAAACAATGTTTAATGATAAAATCACAACCTGAAATGCATAAAACAATCAGGTCAAAATTGTCGAAAATAAAATTTGAAATAAGATATTGTCTCTTATAACAAATCATATTTTAAATTAAAGTTGCATGATAAATATTTCAATATAGTGTATTTATCTCACAATTTTCACTTTCACTGATTGGAATTACTATCTATTGTCTTTTACGCCAAATTGTGAAATGGTATAGAGTTACTTGAGCATTGGGAATTGTTGGAGAGTCAGCTCAGGTATCTCATGAGAGGAGTAACATACTGTGGCGGTTTCTGCTCGAAATAGGGCGGAAAAAATTACATACCAAATATACCACGACAAATACCATGACACATACCAAAAGAAAAATATGAAAATGAGCACTCACATGTCATGCTACTAAATAGCTAACCCCATTTTGTTGCAGCTGCATAATAGCATTTTGGACACAGTCCACTCATCTCCTCCTGTAAATGACTGAGAGATGCAGCTGCTGTCCAATGTGTTTTCTACTGGGACCATTTGTATATCAACCCACACAGTAGAAAAATTAAGCAAATGACTGTTATAGGAACTGGGACAGGTGTAATTTGGCTATGCTAAAATCTTTGTTTTGTTAGTTTTTCTTTATATATACTTTGTAACTTTCACTATTAACATATTGTCATAGTTTGGCAGAGGAGGAGTTTGGGAAGTGAGGGGAAAAGTTAATTTTAACGACCCTTTTCTGCCCTTCACAGGACAATGGAATTCTAACCAAGCAGTAGAATTCAAATTATCTCCCATACAAATTATCTCCCTATAGTGGTGACTGCTGTCACTGTAGCCTTCCTGCCCTGCCTGTTCTTGCTTCCAGCATCCATACAGTTTCCTTTTCCACTTAAATTCAAGAGGAAGATCCTTGCTCAGCCAAGCTGGGATTCTGCCCCTTTTCATTGACCTCTGACACTTTGAGATTTTCTTCTCCCGCACTCCTTACAGATGTGTCTTAAAAAGTAACCAGCATTTACAGACATCAATAACTTCAAAGGTAGATTACCAGAGACCTTACTGACCAGTTCCTCTAGCAGCCCAAATTCTTCTCTGCCCATATCCAGGGTGAATGTTTTGCCAGCAGCTTTTCTCCTCTCACCCCTGATTTCAAACTCAACTACTTCATGATCATTATGACCAAGGTATTCACCCATCTTAACCCACGAGTCCCTCTCTGTTTGCAAACAATAAATCTAGCACAAATCCTTTCCAGCTGGCTGTCTTAGTAACCCCACTGAAAAAGTTATTTTGAACTATTTCAGGAATTTCCTGGACCTGCTTGTAACCACTGTATGATATTCCCAGTGGACATCTGGAACATAAAAGTCACCCATAAGGGCAAGGACCAGGTAGACTTTATTGGCTTTTCCCCTTATCCTTGCACAAAGTCTCTCAGCTGTTTTCACCAGCTGCGAGCCCTCCACATTCCAGTCCCTTCCTTGAATACTCTACCACCTCCCTGGTTTGTCTGCCTTCCCTGTCCCTCCTGAGGAGCCCGTGACTGTTCACCACAGCACACCAGCTGCAGAACTCATCCCATCTGGTTTTGCTTATGTCAATGGTGTCATAGCTCTGAGAGTGGATCAAAGCCTCTGGTTCCTCTGTGCATTAATTCACAATATTTAATATAGAAGAATCTGGTACAACATATATAATAGATATACTATTGTACATAAAAATGGAATAATATAGTATATTAAAAAACTAATATATACATTTTATATAGTAAATTTTTTATCAATTTATCTAATTATTTCATGGAATAAATATAAATCAAGAAACTCTTTGATTAATTAATAAAATGTATTAAAATATATTTAATATACCAGTATATTACTAGACTTCCTCCCCCATGGCAGGGACTTTGGAATTAGATAATTTTAAGCTCCCTTTCAACCCAAATCATTCTATGATACTATAATAAATAATAATTACTTAATGATTGATACAATGTATTATACATTATTTTATGTAATAGATAATGGATACTATATATTATTCTATTCTAATGTTTTTCTGAAGTCACAATGCTTTAAGCTTTGTGCTTTCAGACTACATAAAGTATTTCTGAAACTTGAAGTTAAACACATATGTAGGGATTTTTCCATGGAGCGCAGCCAGTGCTACTCATTAGATTAAGGTAAAATGTTCTTCTCAAGTCAGACATGCCTGAGGTTTTCCAGAGAACAAGCCACTCCCTGGAGGTTAAAAAGTCACTGCAAAAAAACACGAAAGTTTTGTTGCTAACTTGTAAGAGTGAAAATGGCATCCATCAAAATAAATTTCATGTGAATTTTGGTTTTTTAATAAAAATACACCTTTCAAAATTTTAAATGGATATATAAAAATCTTATGAATTGAACCTAAATATAGTATATTATTTAGATATCTCCCAAAGTTTATCTCATTTATAAACTGAAATTTTTCAAGAAAGATTTTTTGATATGAACATTCTCACTCCTGAAATAAGTTGTACTCATTTTCTAGATATTCTTACAATGCAAATCAGAGTTTTGCTTATTAAAGTGGCTTAGAGTCTTCACAATGATGGACTTTAGTTATAAACCCACCAGCCAAATTATTGTTTTGTCCATTGAAAATGACAGTAGTAAGTGATTCTATCTGACAGTAGAGATAAAAAAAAATAATTCAGAGTAGATTTGATTATTTAGTAACACCCTCAGTAATTTCCTACTCATTCCACTAAACAGATGTTTTTGTTATGTAACCCAAAGGGTGCCTGATAAATAAGTTTTTTCTCTCTTAATCAGGAGCAGATCTGGGATGTGTAGGAGTCTATGCACTCACTGATGGATTCAAGAGAGCTCAAAGAGCAGCTGTACTGATGTAGCTTTCACGTGGCATTCTCAGGAGTACTGGGAATGATAGGCTGTTTTAGTGGCCCTCATTCATTTCATAGTTTCTTTTTTTCAATCCTGTCTCATACTGGAGTCAACAACGTGGTGGGGATACTTACTGTATTTATATGCCAACTCACTTCAGTAAAAGGAATGAATCCTTATCTGAATAGGCAAGTAAAAATTGAAACAGCTCTTAGGCATAATCCCTGTCTTCTCTAGTGCTTAAATAACAAAAATACTGTAGTGAAAAAACAGCGCCATTAGCAGTGAAAATATTTTACAAATATATTTAAAAAAAGAAGATGAACAAAAATAAAATATAAGAAAAAAAGCTGACATATTTTAAAGAAGTGGAGAAGAGTGTAAAGGGAGAAATTATAAGATAGCTGTGTAAGACAATCCAATAAATAATAATACATATTTAAGGACAGGTATTTTTTACAATGAAAGAATTCAGTGAGTACAACAAAATAAGATCCATAAGGTCTTCTTGAATTAATAATAAAGGTTTCCCTGCAGCATTTGCAATACTGTTATATATATAATTTGTACATAGCAAATGCTTTAGATACTAAGTTCTTTACTTTAACCACTTGCTCGGGAAAAACACATTTTACAACTGAGCACTTCAGTACTAAATTATTTTCATCAAGCCTATGTGAATCAAGGACACTTAATGTACTTTTTGGATGTGTTACTCATTCTAGTCAGACTCTAAAAATGATTTATTCATCTTACATGAAACCGTTTAGGACTAGCATGCATAGAGAAGAGCTGGAAACAAATCCTCCCTTCTTCTTCCTATATCAGCCTTTTTCCATATTAAAGAGTATGAGGCCGACACTTGTATTTGGCAAGTCTGGCACTCTCATCTGCACACTAAACCAATTTTGGAATGAAAGATGGAGTTTCCTATTCCTACCTCACAGCCAGTTTTCTCTCACTTTTGTGAAAAAGGTGCTTGATTCTTCAAAAACAGCAAAGAGAAATCGGTTAAAACTCAAAAAAGCTAAGTATCTTTTCTAACAACTAAGTATTATTTATGAACATAAAAAAAGATACACTTATGTTACCTCATTACTTAATTATTTATTATCAAGTGTCAACTTTTTCATGAAGACATGATACTTTAAAAAGGGTGAACACAGAAATAAATGTGACTTGAATCTGAAAATCTAGTTGTCTAAAAACACCATCATAAAATAAAAACTTGGTATAAAAATGTCTTATTGAAATTGCTACAAAACTGCATAGTGTGAGGCAAGGAACAGGTCACACAGTGCCTGAAACAAAAAAAATGTCTGAAATAGCTAGGAATCAGCTATAGTAGACTTCTTTCACGGCACAGTTGGTGGGAAAATATGCAGCTTTTTAATATTATGTTAAAAAAAATGTGCTGCTACACTTATCAGGAAGAGTATCTTCCTCCTTGACTTCCATGGAAAATTCAAAACATCTTGACTGAAAAGAGTAAGCAGAATATTAGATCAGCTTCTCTCCAGTCTCTCAACAAAGGTATCAGTCATTCATCACTGGTTATTATGTCAATTTAGAAAATTAAACTGCTTGCAGAAAGTTAAGACTCTTGAGCCAAGTGATTCACAAAGTGTCTGAACTCTTACAAGATAATAGTAAAATTTACTGAAATACTGAAAATTAAACTGCTTGCAGAAGTTAAGACTCTTGAGCTAAGTGATTCACAAAGTGTCTGAACTCTTACAAGATAATAGTAAAATTTACTGAAATACTGAAATATTATCTATGTGTTTCACTTATAGAATAACTACATTTATTCTCTAATATGAAATAATAGTAATAATAAAAAATTTATTCCATTTTTGCCATTATCAGCTATCTTTGCCTTTCTAAGAACCACAAATGCTTTTTATTATAGAATTCTCCACCTTCATTTTTTTTCTCCTATCGACAGGAATTCCCTACTCTTGCATTTTTAATTTTCTTTATCACAAAGCTCATCACAAAGGCACTGCATACAATTATTGGACTGGCGGCACTTTCCCATCAATATTCAAGTAGGTAGTATCATTTATTATGAGCATGTCCTAATTCTGGTACTTAATTAAAAAATCAGGAAGAAGGGACCTTTTCAGTTTCTGTTCATGCTGCTCTCAGGTGTGTTGGGAGGGTCCTGGCAGTCGAATGTTAGAGGCATGGGTGATCCTAGACCTGCACACAGTCCAGAGGCAGCACAGCATTCCCCTGCTATGGAGCAAGAGCACGGGATGTCACAGTACAACAAATACAGGCATATAACTTGCTCTGCTTTTCCTCACTACATCATGCACCATTTGTATTCTATGTTGTTGTCAGAGAAAAAAATTTGCGAGCAGGATATCTCCAGGCAAAGGAAAGGGGAGGTTTAAGGCAGAATCTCATGAAGCACTCCTCTCAGGTGTAGTTTATCATCACAATGCAGCTTGCTCTTGCCCAGCCTTTAAAAGCGTGGTTGAAGATCCATGGCCTGTAACAAAACAGAGTTACTTCAGTGGGATTCACAGAGTGAGAGGTTTGCTGCTGTAGCAAAGGGCAAACCCAGGTGAACTGAAAGATGCATTCATTATACTAGACACTGAGCAGTACTGGAGGCAATAAAATACAATTCCTTCTAGGAACAACTTGTCCTAAACAAACCAGACATACGTAAGCTAAACATGGAAACAGTAGCAAAATTTTCCTACAGCAAATTAAAAAAAAGTCCCAACAAACTAACATGCACAAAATAAACGCCACTTGGGGTTTTTTTGGAAACAGGAGTACGTTTTCTTCCTTTCAGTCCGAATATGCTGTCCTTCCTACCAGGAAAAGGCATACACCACCATCAAAGAGTACATATTTTTGTAATACGGCGAGGGAAAATTAGACATGAAACCAGAACACCTGAAGTTGGGGAAAAACATGATCAAAGATAATGTTCCACCTTTAACCAAATCTTCAGAAAAAAACATCCCTTAAAACGTGAATGAACACTCAAGGCAAAACTGAAACTAATTAACACCAATGCTAATTTTAAGGGGAATTTTGGCTGAATAGTGTTCAGTTTTTTGATATGATTTTTCAGAAAACTGATCTAAATCCCCAAGAATTGAATAGCAGCTCTTTGGAAGGCTCTATCTTGCTTTACACACAGCATGAGAACAGATCATAAAGGCGCTTATATTTTAAATTAAATTTAAAAGACAGAATAAAAGAGCTTTCTCCAAAGACAACATTTACAAAGAGGAAATTATTGTGTTTGTATACTTCATTCAAAGGTATAATATCAGATTAGTACTTGCTTAAGTACATATTAATAGGAGTGAGGGGCATATGTCATGGAGAAAATACCTATAATTGTCAAAATTGTGTAATAGTAGCTCAATGGACAGCTAGTTGGGAGTAACAAAAATGCCAAAAAATAAAATGTGATGCAAGGTGTTACAGAGAATTTAATTTAATATCAAGGTAAACATATTTATTCAGTATAGTATTAGTTCAAATGACATCAGAGCCACAAAGGATCTTTATTAATTTTCTGTTCAGCTTAAAGTATATACTCTTGCAGAATATTTTCATGATTATGATAAATTTTTTAAAAATAAACCTCTATGTACAAATAACATTATATTCCTCTATGCTACATCTAACTCCAAGATTAAAACAGCAGCAATGTCAGGGATCTAAAAAGATAAATACCCCCTTCCCTTCCCTTCCCTTCCCTTCCCGGAACTTCCCTTCCCTTCCCTCTTCCGTTTTTTTCTGATTTCAGACAAACAAAAATTAAATAACCTTCTCAAACAAATGCCAGCTAGTCCCCAAAGACAATCAAGCTGATTTTTATCAGGAATACTTTGATTATCTGAATGATCTTTCAGCCATTCAAAATATCTGATTAATGTACACAATAATTTAACACAAGTTAGTATAAATAAATTCTTGAATTAAAATCTTTAATAAGTAATTTACAGATTGAAGAAACACATTATAGATCTGCGTGTGGGAAAGAAACATCAGGTTAAACTTGAACTAAAGTAGTATTTTACAGAAAGAAATACTTTATTGGCAAAAAAAGAAATGTTATATTGGCAAAAAATTAATACATTTTATAGTATAAAGGCTAGAACAAAGACAATGAAAGATTCACAGAACTAGAGAGGGAAAGGTGGCTTAGACAATTGCCAGTGCAGGTAAACAACACATGGGAAGGGTTTGCCAAAGAGATAAATGCAAACGACAAAGTTTAAAGCGAAGAAGAGATTGAAATAATGGGGATGTGTGACCCATGAAGTGGGACCATGCCCTAGACTGTGCAGATTAGTACTGCTCAGGAAAAAGGAAGTTAAAAGAAGTGTACTTTGAGGTGCCTGCATTCTAGATGTCTACAGTGATCCAACAAGAAAAGGCTGAAACTGAACAAGATATCTGCATTACCCTGAAGGAGAAAATTAATCAACCAAGGTGGTTTTGAAATTAAAGATGGTTAATAGGTTGAAACCCTAATACTGTGGGCATTAAATGCACTCAGAGACTCATGAACTAGAAATAACTTAGAACCTTTCAAAACAGTGAATGAATTTGGGAATACTAATGTAATTTTTAAGCAGTTTACTTTGGAGATCCTCTTTGAAATTTTTAAAGGTGTTTGTTCATTGGTTTCATTATTTTAAGGAAAAATGGAAAATTATCTATTTCACCAGTGTAACTTGAAACTCTAATAGTATTTGTGCCAAGAACCACGGAATGTGGGAGACATGAAAGTTAAATTTCAGTTGGTCATGCTGTTAAAGTGGTGTGTCTGGTGATCAGGGCCGAGGCTATGTGCACACACACCTGCTGCACTCAGACCCTTCACTCCCCAGGTGGCCCACAAACTCATTAGTTACTCATCTGCCCTGATAAGATAGGGATGATGAGTGATGGACTGCCCCGTGAGGAGGCTGAAATGCTGGCTGCCTTGCAACAAAGCATTGGACTAGCTGATGCAAGAGCTCTCCAGGTAGGAATTCTGCACTGACTTGAAGATTTCCTCAGGCAGAACCTGCACTGCCTACACTGAATTATATATTTCAATGTGCTGATTTAAATTCTGTGGAAAAAGCTAGACTTTCTGAGGACTCCTAGAAAGGTTATGGCTGCAGGACTGACCAAATCCTATACAGATAAGACCTTTATGAATAGAAAATGGTTGAGTAAGACAAGCTTTTGCATGCAATTACCATAGTTATCTCATGTGTGTGTGGTTTAAGTCAGCAGCAATGGGACAGACTGTGCCTGAGCTGGAGTGCTCGTGTAGGAGCACAGACCAGCTGGTTATGAGAACCTGAGAACTGGGTGGAACAGCAGGGTGGGGGATCTCACCCAGTCCAGCTGAACACACCACTGTAAGAATCTTTGAAAAGGAAACTTTCACTGTCTAGACAGTGATTGAGAATTTAGCTCAGAGTATTCAATTACTTGTGTGAGCATTCCCCTATTGCAAGAGCTCAAAAATTCAGGATTTTTGAACAAATTATCTGTGATTATGCAGCAAATTCTAATTAAAGGGAGGTAAAAAATCCCAGATACCTTTATCCTCTTCTGAGTATAATGAACAGTATGGTTGAAAAAGAAAGATTGTTCTACCCTCCAAGCCTAAAGCAAATTGGAATTATCAGTTTTCAGATACTGCTGCTTAATTGTTTTTGCTTTTTCTGCTGAAAGGGACAGATTGATATTGAACTTATTGCATTATTTTTATTTTCTGAAATAATAATCAGTTGATACCTTTGCATGCGTAAGTATGATTACTGCAGTTATTATTACAGTGTAAAAAGCAGAGAGAAAAACAGTGGTTAAAAGGCATTTGTGAATGAATTTGCTATTGGCACCACTGGGTATTTTAGACTCTAAGACCAAGTTAATTCACTTGAAGATTTTCATATAGATGCCTGAGTCAGATGGAATATTCACAGTGTATGAAGCAATGTTTTGTAGTTTATGTTTTTATAATATAGTTCCTTAAATCATTCCAGTGCACATACCTTGATGATAACTATTTTCTTTGCAAAAAGTTATGACTTCGAAGGGAAGATGATGCTAATAATTCTGGAGAAAAACTCCTTTAAAATCTTTGGAGCTGTAGAAGATCCTCAGGCAGATAGTCTCACTGCTACAGTATCATAGTAAATTGTTTAACAAGAAAAGATAAGATCTACATAAGACACCTGGATGTAACAAATTGTCCTCAGGGGCAGAAAAAGGGTAAGAAAAATGCTTTGTGTTTTGCTGCTGTCATAAAACAATAGGGAGATCAACACATTTGTAGAAGAATTTACCTGTCAGTAGCATATGCATGTCACACATCAAGAGGAAGGGGCTGGAACCGTCCTTCCTACACACTCTTTGAGCTGTGTTCTTGAGATATGACTTTCTCCTTAGTTTGACTCTGATATTTCATAGGCATCGAAATGACAATTGTTACTTCAGTCCTAGACACCATTAATTTAAGGAGTAGACCTACAAAACTTTTCAACGTTAAAACACTCTGCTTTACCAGTAGAATATGAACAGCACCTGTTTTCATCCACTTCCTTGTGTTTTGTTGGTTTTTTTTTAATTCCCCTGTGGATGAAAAAAAAAAACAATCGAATTGAATTTTAAAATGTTTGTACCATATGTAATTACTCAGCTGTGCAGTCTTATGGATATCCTATCAATGGCTTCTGCCACTAAAAAATATAAAATATGTTGATGTCTGCATTAGGAAAAACAGTTTTGGAAAATGAAATGTAAATATTGTGTTTTTTAAAATGTTACTGTTATATTAAAGCTGAAATGAGTAAGTCAAGTAGAAAACATAATATATTTCATTTTATAGTAACTGGAAAACAAATGTTAAGTAGATTTCATAGCTTTGAATACAAATAGGAATTCCAAACTTTTTACAGTGGTTTAATAACATATTTGAAAAGAAGGATATGATGGAAGTACTGTCTTTAATCAATTTAGGTGTAAAGATAATTTGTATTATGTTCTGCAATTTGACAATACAGTTAGTGACAACCTTATGGCTCTTTTCTAAAACTATCCAACCCATGTGAAAAGGCAATAAAGTTTTCTGGTTTTTAAATACATATGAAAATGAGGTTTGATTCATCCTTGCTTTTTATCTTGAAGATACCGAGAATGAGAGGTTTCTAAGCTCAGTTCTTCTTCACACTGCCCAAGAAACTACCAGAAGAACTTCACATCATGACCAAGGAAAATAAACTTTTTTTTTTGCCAGTACTCTTCTCCTAAATTTCTTCTTTCAATCACTTCTCTTCTTCTTCTACTAAATTATATGGCTGGGAGAGGACAGTTGAATACCTTTGGTACACCTCATTTTAGGATGAAAACAATCTCAGCTAAAAACATGACTTGACATTTTACCTTAAAAGAAAGCTATGTAAAAAAAAAAAAAGTGGCATATCAGTGTAGGTACAGCTTAATTTATTTTCATCTTATTTGTTGAAGGTCTTGAATTTCAAACATTTTCAGGCAAAAGTGAAAAATGTTTTCGTTTTCCAAATGAAGTTAAAACTTGAAAGTATTTTGGTTTTTATATATATTTTTTTTGTCTCAAACCAAGATTTTTGTAATGTTTTCCTTTCATGATTATAATTATAACAAAATTTCTAAATGAAGCAATAGTTCAAAATGAAAAACAGAAGCGTTGAGAAAATAGTGAAATTAGCATTTAAGCAGTTTTCTTTTCTAATTTTGCTTTTTCAAATTAGGCAGAAATGGCATTATTTCACTAACTTTTATTAATGTCATCTATACAATTAGTAAGAGAGTTCAAAATTCTTAATGTAAAATACTGCAGTTTCACTAATAATAGATAAAATATTTCTCTTTCTAAAGCCATATTAGAAGTGATTTCTTAGAATCAAGCAAGACATTTAACAAACACATCTCATATCCAAAAATGTAGAAATGCATTTCAGCAGTAAACTCATTTTACTGCTAGATCAGCATGGTTTGTCCTTACTCAAGCATGTAGAAATACTGATTGTTTACTATACTTATGAAGCATTGGTTGATGAAGTAATCATAATATCTAAGTAATTGGATTAAATAACTATTAATGAAGTTGTAACTGATTTTACACACATGCTTAGCTATACAGCCAATTTTTTCAAAAAACGTTATTCCTAGTTTTAGCACTATTATTAATTTAGTGACATACCCATCAGCAGAGATAAAATCTATTCCATTCTATTTCTATTTTTATATCACCTTCATAACTGTAATAATGAGCAGCTTTCAGTGGTGCATAAAGTATCATTAGTAATATTTTTCCCATGAGTTTTGCTCTCTCTCTCCCTCTTTCTAGATAATGATTATTGTGATATGAGATTTTTTTTAGACTAAAATGCAATACATCCTTGACTAATTATGTACCAAATGATGATTTAATTTTTTAACTCCTGTACATCTCTGGAGCGTTGACTTGTAGCAGGCATAGGTATGTCATCTCTCTTTATGAGTATTAGTTTTATCACTGCAAAATTTATCGATCTTTTCTAGCAGAGCAGCCACAAGAGTAGTTTTGTTAAAGCTCTCTTTCAGCTGGACTATTTGCAGTCTTAGTAAGAACTGTGAATCCAGAGGTTCACCCAAAGATTTCTGGTACAGCCCAGACTAGAAATGCTTTAAACCTAGAAAGAAAATATATCATGTACTCCACTGGAAGGCTGTTGATCCATTCATGTAATTATTTCTCCTTTTTTGGTCAGATCTTAACTCACACACGTTAAAAAAAAAAAAAAGAGAAAAATAATTAAAAGTTTGAGGTCAAGTTTACACCATTATCAAAAGTGTACAAATGAGACAGAAAAGTCTGAATGTGTCAGTGTTTTGCAATTCCCCGAAAACAGCAATACTAACATTTAAATGTTAACAAGACCTGTTCTGAGCTGCAGCATGAAGCATTGAGAGCTGAATTTCAGAAAGCCTTCAGTGGCACATCAGTTTTATTAATGTCAGAAAGTTCAGTAGTACAGGCAGCAGCTCAGATGCAAGTTCACTAAATCCTGATGTTCGGAGAAGAAAGTAGCCCTGAGTGATGCCATTCCCTCTGGAGATACACCTGATAGCTTCTACCAAGGGTCAGGTTAGAGGTAAGGTGGAAGAGTCAGATGGATTTCTTCTACAAAGAGGAAATAGAAACAGAATCAAACCCTTAAATGAGAATATAAATATCACTTAAGTTAGCTTATTTGATGCTATTAAAGGAAATAATTAAATGGCTTAGCTCAAATACCTGGAATAGCTTAAATTACTCTAGAAACTCACGCATTAAAAGGACATCAATTCACCAATTTTTTATAGAGATACATAAAGTACATCGGGCAGAATGCAATAAATAACTGTATTGGATTCCTGACACGAAATGAAATAGAGACAAGTTTTTGTCTGAATTGACAAGTGGCCTTTGGTTTTGTAAACACAACTTTGCTCTTTCTAACAAATGTGTCTAATAATTTATTATGCTTGAAAATCATATCGCTCTGCCTAACTAATTCTGAAATTTGGAAAGAAAGCCCCTTTAAAATTACCAAGGTTAGGCTTTTTACCTTTTAATATTATGTATATGCGCAATAAAGTGAAGATGCAAGTATTTGCCGATGAATAATTATTTACAAGGTAAAAAATTAAATTGAAGATTTTAACTGAACTGAACAGTCTATGTGGAGGTTTTTATACTACCTGAAAAGGAGAAAATATGGAAGAAGGAATAGGTTAGTGATGACTAGGATAATAACTGCTGTAACACAAGATTACATTGCCAGATAGAGTTTTTGTTTTTAAGAGCAATGGCTTCATATTTTCCAACTCTTCCCTCAATTTTTATGATCATGATGGTTGGCAGATGTTTGCAAAGCTGTAACTTGATGGCATGTTGATGTTGGTGCACCATCCCTGGAAGTGTTTAAAGCCGGGTTGGAGGGGGCTCTGAGCAGCTTGGTCTGGTGAAAGGTGTCCCTGTCCATGGCAGGGGCTTTGGAGCTAGATCATTAAGGTCCCTTCCAACCCAGGCCATTATATGGTGGCTAGTAGCTCTCTTAAAATTCCAAGCTGCAAAGGTGCTAAAGAAATAGTCAACTAACAGTGTTTAATTTTTTAAAAAAGTCTTTCTTTTAGTAGATGTGGAGCTATTAGTGCAAAGATTCAGTTAAGTAGCCACAAAGGTGCACTCAGGAATTTCACTGGTAATTCTATCATTCTGAGAGCATTGAATGCCAAACGTAAAGTGCTGAATATTGTTTTTGATTACTTGTAAAAATGTCTTTGGAGGAAAAAAATCGTGTGTGAGTAGACAATGGAAAAAAACCACCCTGAATTCTAGAGCTCTATTGCTATTACCTTCTTTATGAAGCAAAGAGTATGGAGAGTTTGGATATGGAGATTACAGAGGGTTCAGTGTGTATAAAAAGATTCAAATTATGTATCCTGCTTTATGTGTCCCTTCACTTTTTATTTACTTACTTGGACACACATTAATTTTAATGTAGGTATATACAGACCACAGAATTGTGTCTCACCACAGAAGACATCTTGTCTCTACAAAACCTGTCACAGTCTCTTTTCTGTACAAAGCAGATTTGTGTAAACTTCAGCAAAGTTTGTAATTGTTGTTGCATTTTACATCAGTAAGATGAGATGTGCACACCAATGTTATTTAGAACAACAGTTCAGGTACTGCTGATGAAGAAGAGCATCAAAAAAGCCTGCTGACCCACCTAGCCAAAACTACCAAAATAAGTGATTAAACAAACAAAACTCCACCAGATTTTGTCTTTCCAGGCTACAGCAACAAGTAAGGATAGTCACTTCTTTTCATCTTGTAAATTAGGTTCACCTTGAGGGCAAATAGAACAGCTTACAAATTGTGAAACACTTGAGTTTTTCAGCTTTGTTCTTTTCAAAGGCTTCCTTTAATCCCATTTGCAGTAAAAGATATTTTTTACTTGAAACTTCAAAGATACAATTTATTTCTGAGACCATAAAATCAACATACTCTTCTAACTGAACAGATTATTTTATCCTGATCTTCTCATATGTTCCTTTTTTTGTAATTTACCCATCTATTTAATTTTTTTTTTACTTCATATTTCTTATCATAGCTGAAGTCTCATTCAGTTCCTCACTGTTATATCTGGCTACTCTTCCTGTGCTACTATTCCTTGAGTTGCTCAAGTCAGTGAGAAACAAGTGTCCAATTAAGAAATTCCTTTGTTTCTGTGTGGCTCACCCACTCATATCATGTTGCACAGTGTTCTTATGAGAAATTCCACTTAACCTGCGGCATTCCTGTCATCCTCTACCTCTGAGCAGTTCAAGCTCTCTTGATGCTCTTGAGTTCACAGTAAAGCTGCTTTTTTTTTGCTTTTTTTTCTTTATATTTTCTTCCTTCTTTCTTTTTTCCTTCTAAACATGGAGCACAATATTTGCTGAGGATTTTTATATATACCCATGTTTATTTCATTTCATTAATTCCTGCATCAAAATCAGTGTGTCTTTCTGCCTCTGCATTTCTGTTTTTGGTCTGTTAGCCATACATCTCTTACACTGAGAAGCCATTCACACTTCATATGATTCAGACTGGGCAATGTCCTTTAGTTTGCTTTAGCCATATTAAAGTAGAACTCCAGTTAGTGATTTACTCCAAATCCTTACCTGAGTTTCCTTTAGCATTCCTTGTCAGCCTAAAGAAAAAGCTAGTAATATATCAAAAAATTGGTCCAACAAAATCACAGCAGGAAAATTAGGAGAGGGGAAGATAATTTATATCGGTTTTTAAAGGCTTCAATACATATGCAGAACAAGTCATTTCGAGAATGACTATGACCACATACATGAAAATTAAAGAAAAATAACTTTACCACACATAAAAATTTGTAAGTCATTCAAGACATAATGGTTTCACTGCATCTTTGATTCAATAATAGATAGGCTTTTGTTGTATTCAAAGAAATGTGTAGTCACTTGTACAAATCACTGTGATTTCTATCCCTCAAAAAGATGTTTGAGGAGACTGGGGTTTCTCTCAACTTTTGTTTATGAGGTTGTGTGAGTGTTTTGTTTTATTTTCCCTGAAATATGTGATATTTTGCAAGCTTGTTCCTTGTGGGAAATGGAAGGAGAGAATAGAGGAAAAAATGGTGGAAAAAAAAAAGAAAAAGCAGATAAGCAATAGGCGTGTTGGACAATTACTGCAACTACTGTAGCATGTTATCCTATTACTGCTAAATAAAGTTGCCGAGCTTTTCCTTACAAAATGTCATGTCAAACAAGACCTGGATCACAGATAAAATTTTTTAATCTTCAGAGTAGAGAAGTGCAGCATTTTTGTAACAGGATGTGAACAGTGATACTCTATTGTCAGTGATAATGACAATGCTACAGCTTTTCAATTAACTCTGGTATTAGCTGCATTTTCTATCTAATATTTGGTTTAAATTTCATCTTCTGGAAATTGTTATTAATAACATATTTCTATGAGATCATTAAACAGTGCTAATAATGAAGGTGTATATATTGTTTAAGATGGGGATACAAAGGTATTTGTAACCTGGTCTCCTGTCTTATTTAATGTTTTACAGCAATTCCTTATCTAAGCTAAACTGACCAGTACTAGAGATGAAAATCCAAGTGCTGTTGGTCTTACTAGAGGTTCTGTAGTTACTCTGAACCATAGTGTCCATCCATAGTGTCCTCTAATGAAAGTTTCAATACTGGAAGGCAAGAATTTCACAGCCTGTCAAAGTCAACAGAAAACCAAGAAATGAATGGACAAAGATCAGCAGGTCTTTGCAGCAAAAACATTATCCCTAACATATTGGCTAAATTTGAAATTTTGTATTTTTGTGCTCTCTACTTACATGTTTTGCTTGGCAACAATTAGACACAGTGGAACAAATTCTATCATCTGCTGTTGATGACATCTCTCAAATGCTTACCAAATCAAATTAAAATTACTGTGAGAGAAAGCAAAACAAGAAGAAAAATATATGTTGATGATTATGATCACCACAACAAAATTAGGGAAGTAATTCTCCTTTTATTTTCTGTCCCCCTTGCCCATCAAGACGAGCAGCCTGGCCACACACAGATATATTTTCTGAGCTATCAAGTAATAGCAAGTAGTTGTATGAGGGAAAAAGGTAATGGAGAAGATTTATGAGCTTTATTGCTCACTATAAAGTATAAAATTTCATGAGGATCTGTTACTAGATATATGTAGTTGATTTTTTTAAGTTGAATTTTGTAAAAACCAAAATAAATGGTACCAAATAAGAGACACTCACCTTTCTTTTCTTCTTGTTTTCTTTCCTCAGTTCTCTTTTTTTTTTCTTCTCTCAAAAGTTCTGTAAAAACCAGATATTTTTAAGCTTGTTCAAAGATCTTTATCGTCAATTATGTTATTTGGAGAGAAGAATATTTTAAATCAAATGAATCACTATGAAGTTTGAAAATACCCTGAAACAAGCAGAACACGTGTAAGGATCACTGAAAAACGGCAGACTATACTGCCACCCAAAGGCTCTGTTTCATACGTTGCTTTTGTAGTATACTAAAGTCTCAAGGTGAAATAAAGATTTAGATAGCTACTTCTTGGTTGTTATCATGACTGATTTGCCAGCATCAGTAATTTAACAAAAGATTTTGTGAGCTTTACTTTTAACTATGGAGTGGCTTGTGACTCTTTTGAAAAAATTATTTTTTAAATTATTAAAATCCACTTTCATATGTATTCTTCGCTTTTCTCAGCTAGTGTTTTTATTAAGGTGCTATCTGCTTTGGATTTAATTATAGTCTTTTCATGTTGTATAGCTTTCTCTTTTCACCAAGCAGAGAGTATAAATTGGTAGCCTCCTGAGTAGAATTGGTGGTGTCCATTTGGAAATAGAAATGTGTCTCTTAGCTTTCTCTCATTTGTACACAGTGATTGATCTGAATCCCATCCAATAACTTACAAACAATTCACCTCCTTATTTTTAATGGGTGTTTTCATGTCCACAACATATGCATGTCTCATTTACCTAAGTGTGACATATGGCTTTCCAGAATGCTTATTTTGCCTGGAAACTTATGTGTTGTAGACAGATTTGCAAACCCTGCTCCACTCTTTTTTCTGCTGTGTCATTGAGTGATTGTGTGCTGCATAACTTGACAACCTCTTCTATCAGCTCATCAGCATAACCTGCAACATGCATAATAATTACAGCTTCATTTCAGGAAACACATGAGAAGGGGACAGAAATGTGTCAAACTGTCTAACTTCTTGTACCACATCTGTTCTACTTAGTGCTTGGACAGTGTAAGACTGCCTTATAAAATAATAATGCATTTTTAAAACTGGACTAATCTTTTAGCTGTCACACTGCACATTCAATGTAATTCTATAATGTGTCTTTCTGAAGATTTCTTTATAAAATATGATATGTTAATAATAACATATGAAAATCATCGCAATCACACTATGATACACACGGTTCTATCCTCCACTAAGACTTGATTCATACAAATACAGTATAAAAAGTTCTGTGTCAATGTTTTGTGTACAATTTAGCATTATTTTGAGGGCCACAGTTAATATTAAGATGCATGTCATAAATGATTTGCAGATTTTTGAAATGTGCTGTAATCATTTGATACGTTATATCACTAAAAGCATACATATGAGTTGTTAAAAACCATAATAATTTTATTTGCTTTCCAGAATATATAAAAATTGATTTCTTTAATTGTCTCTAGCAAGTTTGATAACATTTTTGTGAATATGGCTTTAAGCTAAATTTTCCCTATTAATGGCTTTCTGTATGTACCGATTTTATTATTGCTATTTTATTGGTGATCCTTAGAGCATATTTTCAATGTATTCCAGGAAACCATTTTTTGTCATTAGACTTCATTTTTCACTTTAAATATAATGTAGGTAGACACGCAAATATGTCATACACACTGTATAATTTGTATTGTATTACACATTATTGTTAAAATTATTGGAAAAATTAGTTGTAGTTCAGTTTTCTGATAAGCCTCAGGATATTCCAAAGTAAACATTACATATGGTAGTTCTTTATTTTTTTCTACTTAAACCTTCAAATTCAATTTCCTTTTTTTAAAGCAAAAGATTAAAGATGTCTTGCAGAAGCAGGAAGAAGCAAGTTGTAATTCATGCCCATGAACTAGTATATGCAAATGCTCCTCAGAAAATTTTAGAGCCTACAGCTCTGACAGAGAGCTTCTTAACATACTTGAAATTAGAGCCCTTTAAAACTGCAGGGGAAACTATCTTTCTCACAATAAAGCTTCAGAACGAAAAGCTGACATTGCAATAGACTTGTCAGAGCTATTTTATAACAGGTGATCTGTTTTTCATCTGATGAGAAAGCAAACATCAAGGACACTGTCCTACTTGGCATTTTTGTCAAAGGTTTCAGAGGAAAAAAATATTTTTAAAGAATAGCAAGCTTCTTTTTGAGATTTTGATTTAGACTGAGCAACAAAAATGTTAGATGTTACAGTGAGTCAGATAATGAAAAACTGTCTTCCATAGATTTTGTTTGGTGTGAGTCCCCTGGTAGAAAAATAAGAATTGTTGTATTTTCCTTTTTCACTGAGACAAAAAGAAAAAAAAAAGTGTTAAAGTCAAGTTATTTGCCAAAAACCTAATAGAATAATTAAAATGTATTGATATAACAAGGAAGTGTTGAACAGCAATGTGTGTCTTGTACAGATATCTGAATCACATAATTGGTGACCAAATTCTTACTTCCTTAAATTCATGTAAATAACCATATTAGAATCAGACTCCTGTCTCTATTTTTTTTACTTTTGTCTTTTTTTTTTTTCTTTTTTTGGATAGGGCAAAGGGGCACTATTTCACTATTTCATGCCAGGAATATGCATTAGGACAGGGTGTCGTATTTTGTTTTTCAAATATTGCTGCGCTAAAAGC
>VWZV01014460.1:21019-47622 GCA_013397155.1 Irena cyanogastra | reverse complement strand
CCATCCCGGGATCGCTCTGTGCAGTGCAGGAACAGCAGCGGAGCTCATTAGAGCCATTGATTGCTGCTGGGCTAATGAGCCACGGGCTGATCAATTCTCTGGGAGCTGCCATGGAAGCAATTCCAGCTCCCTGCTCGTGGGCAGTGCTCGGGTCTGTGCCTCCCAGCTCCGCTCTCCGGGACAGTTCCCCGGGCTGGGGAGCAGGGAGGGACTGCAGGTGTCAGATTAAGCTCTTTTCTGACCCAGAGATGGGGCAGCTGAGAGGTGTTTTTAAAAACTTTCATTCAATTCAGTCTTTCGGTGAAGGGTGAGACAATACAGATGTTGTAATTCACGGTGCCATAATCAGAAGCCAACTATTTCCTAATTACAATACACTATGAGTGTTTCTTGGCCTATCAACTATTTTGTCACACTACGTTGTAAATACTTTAAAACTAATCATCTAAAATTACTCTTCATAAGTCTTACTACAATACGTCTTCCATAATTTTATTTCTCTAAAGTATTTAGTCTTATTTGCAAAACTACCTTTTAAAACTTATTTCGACTTCTATTTCTCTCTTAACAATATCGGTCTTATTTTATAGTATTTTTAAATCAGTGTTTTTTAACCTCAAAGTTTACATCCAGATGCAGACTATGTGAACCTTCTTAAGAATTTTCTACAAATCCATTTCCCACATGCAGGGAGCCTCCTTCCACTGTCATGGCCCACAGGTGTCACACTCTGCAGGTGTCACAGCCCGCAGGTGTCACAGTCTGCAGGTGTCACAGCCCCACAGGTGTCACAGCCGGCAGGTGTCACAGACCCCAGGTGTTGTCACATTCTGCAGGTGTCACATTCTCTAGGTGTCACAGCCCGCAGGTGTCACAGCCTTGCAGGTGTCACGGCCCCCAGGTGTCACACCCTGCAGGCTCCTGGCCCAGCCTGGCACATCTGGGGCCTCACCTCCTCCCTGCCTGCCCCGGGTGCAGGAGATCCCTCTGGGGCCTTTGCAGGGCTCTGTGTCCTGGGGGAGCTGGGACCTGGGGGACGTGGCCTTGGGGAGGGAGGTGCTGCAGCCCAGGAGGTCCCTCCTCTGGTGGAAGCACTGGCTGGGGACACCAGCAGTGACCCCAGGACACAGCAGGTGCAGGCAGGAAGAGGAAGAGGTTTGAGGAGGGTGAGGAGTGGGTAAAGGATGTTGTGGAAGTAGAGGACAGCCAGGTCAGCAGTCAGGACCTGCTCGTGTCCCTGCCGAGGTGGGGCTCAGCTGGGCACAGTGGAGGAGAACTCAGATATCCCAGCTGGTCCTCAGCACCTCTGGAGTTGGCTGATGGTGAAGGGCAGAGAATCCCACAGCCATTAGGGGTGGAAGAGACTTCTATGATCCTCATTCCAACCTTGCACCAGTCCCAGCACTGCCACTAAACCCTGGCGTGAAGTGTGACCCAAGGGAGCGGCTGGGGCCGGGCCAGGAGAGGTTTGGGATGGATTTCAGGGAAAGGCTCTTCCCCAGAGGTGCTGGCACTGCCCAGGCTCCCCAGGGAATGGGCACGGCCCCGAGGCTGCCAGAGCTCTGGGAGCTCTCAGGGATGCCCAGGGTGGGATTGCTGGGGGTCTGGGCAGGGCCAGGGGCTGGGCTGATCCCTGTGGGTCCCAGCTCAGGACATTCCAGGATTTTCACTCACGACCTTCCCAGGGCTCCCACTGCAGTGAATTACCATGGGGTGGGCTGTGTGCTCTCCACACCCCTGTGGGTTTATTCCAGTTTCCACACCCCACACATGGCCCGGGTGCTCAGCCCAGCCCTGCCTGGTGCCCTTTCCTGGGGTTTTCCATCGCCCCACTCTGCTCCATGTGCTCCTGCCCCCCGAACGCATCTGGCAGCCCCCCCGAGCCCCAGCCCCTCCTGATGAGCTGCTCCAGCACGCCCAGCTGTGACTGCAGCGTCCCTCTGCTGCAATTGTCTCTTGATTAGCTGCCATCATTAAACCCCAAACGAATTGACAGCGCATTTTCATTGACAAATACCTTTGCATTTGTCTTAGCATCCGAAACACCGATTAAGCTTTATAGAGTTTTATACCTCAGAGCTTAATTTTGCTAAGCATTGATAGCAGAAATTGGAATATAATGTCATTTCTTGGTGAAAACAACCACGCTTTCCCACCCACAGTTAATTGCATTTTGTTGTTGTTATTTTGGTTTTTAACAGAAGTGGAAAAAAATGTGCAGGCTTGACTGAAATGGCCTTGTGCTGTTGATGTCACCACCTTGTACTGATCCTTCCAGAAGCCTCTCACAAAGAATATTCCAGATAGAGCCAAACAAGCTGCAGGCACAGTTCTTGAACAATCATAACACAGAGAGCCAGCACGGGTGCTTTGTGGTTAGCAATGTTCCAAGAATTTCACCAGATCCTCATGGAAGCTCCTGCCCAGAGTCATCCCCCACCCGTGGCTGAAAAATAATACTGGNAAAGAATATTCCAGATAGAGCCAAACAAGCTGCAGGCACAGTTCTTGAACAATCATAACACAGAGAGCCAGCACGGGTGCTTTGTGGTTAGCAATGTTCCAAGAATTTCACCAGATCCTCATGGAAGCTCCTGCCCAGAGTCATCCCCCACCCGTGGCTGAAAAATAATACTGGATAATGTTAATTATTACTAAAAATAATACAGGCTAATGTTAATTATTACTAAAATAATACAGGCTAATGTTAATTATTGCTAAAATAATACAGGATAATGTTAGTCATTACTAAAAAAATACAGGATAATGTTAATTATTACTAAAATAATACAGGATAATGTTAATTATTATTAAAAACAATACAGGATAATGTAAATAATTGCTAAAGTAATACAAGATAATGTTCATTATTATTAAAACAGTACAGGATAATGTTAATTATTACTAAAATAATACAGGATAGTGTTAATTATTGTTAAAAATAATACAGGATAATGTTAATTATTATTAAAATAATACAGGATAGAGTTAATTATTGTTAAAAACAATACAGGATAATGTTAATTATTACTAAAACCAATACAGGATAATGTTAATTATTATTAAAATAATACAGGATAGAGTTAATTATTGTTAAAAACAATACAGGATAATGTTAATTATTGCTAAAACAATACAGGATAATGTTAATTATTATTAAAACCAATACAGGATAATGTTTGTTATTATTAAAACCAATACAGGATAACGTTAATTATTACCAAAACCAGTACAGGATAATGTTTGTTATTATTAAAACCAATACAGGATAACGTTAATTACTATTAAAGGCAATGCAGGATGTTTCCTAGCGCCGTGCTGGAGCCGGCCCCGGCCCCGGCCCCGGCAGGGTGTGGCCGCTCCCCGGCTGGCTCCGTGGTCCCGGGAAGCTCCACGGGAGCAGGCCGAGCTCTGCAGCTCGGCAGGTGGGGTTTGCTGCCGGCAGGAGCTGCTGCTGGGCTCACCGCGGCTCCTGCCGAAGCACAGAGGTGAATTTGCGCTTTTCCTCTGCACCGGCTGTGCAGGGGTTAAACCCTCCCGGCTCCTCCGGCTCTGCCGGAGTTTGCCTGGCTCCAGCTCCTGCCCCCAGCTGCTCGTTCTGCCTGTCTGGCCCAGATTAGAGACCTCTGGTACCTGTTGTTCCCTCCCTGGGAAGGCACTTCACTGTAATCAAGGCTTCTCCTAATCGTCTTGCTGATGAACTAAACAGATTAAACTCTTTAAACCTCCCCGGGTAAAGAACTTTTTTTCTAATAGCCAAATTATTTCTGCAGCTCTTTTCTGCCCTCTCTCTAATTTGATGAAGGCTTTTTAAAAACTTTTCCTTCTCAGCTGCGTGGTGTTTCCAGCAGACATCTGGCGAGGTGGAGCGGGGAGAAGGGCTGGAGCTGTGAGACTGCTCCCAGCTGCTGATGGAATGCTTCATCTGCCTCTTCCTCGTGCCTGGGTGCTCTGCAAGGCTCCCCCAGGGTGGAACAGGCTCCCACCAGGGTCTCTCCTTGTTGGCCTTGCCCTGATCCTTGTCCCTAAACTCAACCCCTTCATCCCCATCGTGCTTTGACCACCAAACCCTTCCCTAACACACAAGGCTCCCCTCACCCCCTGCCCCTGCCAGTCCCCTCTGAGGGGTTTGTCCCCATGAACTTCAGTCCCCAGTTGTGCCAGGGATGGCTCCCTGGTGGCAGCTGTCCCCTGGCTGTCCTGCTGTCCTGCTGCCCACTCTGGGCATTGCTGCAGACGCCCTGCATGGGCACTGATCCCAGCACCCGTTTTTGGGAGACCCCTGATTTCACTGTTCCCGTTCCCAAGGGCATCCCTGGTTTCTGATGTGTCCATACCCCGTGTGGCTTTGCTGCCACGTGGATCTTCATGCCCAGCACTCCGAAGGACCTCAGGCTGGACAGCAGCAGGAGTTTCTTCCTGGAGAGGGTTGTCAGGCATTGGAGTGGGCTGGAGTGCCCATCCCTGAGGTGTCCCAGGAATTCCTGGAGGTGGCACTCAGGGCTCTGGGCTGGGGACAGGGTGGGGACAGGGCACAGCTGGGACTGCCTGGGCTGGGAGGGCTTTTCCAGCCCCAGGGATTCCACGGCTGTGATCTCCCCAGCCTGCCCCTCAGGCATTGCTGTGCTGCCCAGAGTGAGTTTATCCCCAGGAGCCAGCTCTCATCCCCTGCTCCTTGCACCAGGAATGCCAGCCCAGCTCCCGTGCTGCCCCTGCCGGGCTGGCAGCGAGGTGACAGCCAGCGTTCCCTCGGTGCCACGGAAGCTGGCATTCCCTGGAGCACAGGAGCAGCTCGGGCAGGCAGAGGGAAGCCCTGTGCAGAAATACTGCCCCATCTCAGTCAAATTCCAGGCGTCTTGGGCTTTGTTTGTTTAGGTTTCACAGGTGGAGGGAAATGAGGAAGGCAGGGTTTGATGGCATAAACACAGCGAGGTCTGATGTGTGAACAGCTGGGGCTTTCTGTGGGGAATGAGGGCAAGTTCCAAGTGCGTGCTTGGAGACCAAAAATAAAGACGGGGATAGGACAGGGGGAAATGGCTTCTACTGCCAGAGGCAGGGCTGGATGGGAGATTGGGAATTCCTGGCTGGGCTGGAATTGCCAGAGCAGCTGGGGCTGCCCCTGGATCCCTGGCAGTGCCCAAGGCCAGGCTGGACACTGGGGCTGGAGCAGCCTGGGACAGTGGGAGGTGTCCCTGCCATGGCAGGGCTGGCACTGGTGGCATTTAAGATCCCTCCCAACCCCAGTCACTCAGTGGTTTGGGGGTGGGAGTTGCCTCCCTGCCCCGATCCTGGGGTGATGCTGTCCCCAGGTGTGTGGCTGTTCCCAGGTCCAGCCGTGTCACCCTGGCTGTCCCCAGGTTCAGCCATGCGCTCCCAGCTTTCGTGGCTCCCTGTTGCTGTTTCCCTGTCCCGGGTCACTGCTTGACCTTGTCCCCTCGGTCCCTGAGGCCCGGGAGCCAGGGTGGCCCAGAGCAGTGTCAATGGGACACGAATGAGCACAGCACGAGCCCTGCCCTGGCACTGGGGGATCATTCTGTTGGAACAATTGTGTTCTGTTCTGTTCTGTTCTGCTCCCCGGGGTTCTCTCCTCGGGGCACCCCTTCCAGCACAGCGACCCACACCCGCCCCGCCCAGCCCCGCCTTCCTCCTGCTGCAAGGAATTGGGAACACAGGAGCAGGGAATTGGGGTCACACCTGCACAGGAGCGGTCAGGGGGCAAGGAGGTTCACTGTGCCGTTCAGGTGACATNGATCTCCTGGAGGGAGGATTGGCTGTGGGAGAGATAAAGAAAACACTGCCCAGTGAGCAGCAGAGACCTGCCCCAGCTCTGACAGGTGGGGACAGAGCACACACCCACATTTCCAGCCTGAGACACCTCCCTCCCAAAGGCCACCTTGGGTTTTCCTCCTTCCCCCGCTTTGTTCTTGGTGATAATGATCCATGATTCCCTTCACCAAAAGACAAATAAGATTACTACAGGAAATAGGTTTGTTTTCCAACTGCGAGGCATCATCTGACATTACATTTGGAAAGTGCTGAAATGTTTATTTTCTTCATTAACAAAACTGCAGACAAGGGTGGCATTTTTTTTAAGCTGTAAGAAATTAGATGGCACCTAAGAGGGGGGAAGAAAGGGCCATTTTTCATTATAAAGGAGGAGGATTTTGGAAATCGAGGAGCTGAACCATGACTGATGAGTTTAGGTAAAGTTCCCATCTCTAGCAAGGGCTTGTTGTGCAGCTCAGATAATTCAATTTGTGGTTTGTTTTCCCATGCCCAGCTTTTCCTTCAGTTTGCAGGCTGGACACTGGGGCTGGAGCAGCCTGGGACAGTGGGAGGTGTCCCTGCCATGGCAGGGGTGGCACTGCCTGGGATTTAAGGTGCCTTCAACCCAAACCTTTCTGGCATTCTGTGGAACGTGCAACATTACCAGCCCCAAGAGCCTGCTGCAGGTCTGGTTTGCCTTCCCTGGTTAAAAAAAAAGGAATTGTTATCAAGGTAACGTGACTTCCCAGCAGTATTTCAGGTTTTCCCTCTCCAGGAGTCTGTGGTTCGCTGCTTTGTGATCAGAGACAACTTGCTGTATAACAGGGTTCAATTTCTCATTATTATTGAAAGTAGAAATTATTTTTTAGACCTCCACAGCTAGTCTTTAGCGAGGGGAAAAAATAAAGGAGTAAAATCTGAGCTTTCTGGAGGCTGTTTGTGGGAAGTTTGGGTGGGAAGAGGCTCCCTCAGAGGGAGTTCAGGGCAGGAATCTCGGCAGGAAGGGCCTGGGGGTCCCTCCTGGCCCTGCAGCCGTGGCAGCAAAAAGCTGCTGCGCAAATTCCCGGGTTCAGGACCCCCAAATTTCAGTGGGTTTTGCATTACCTCGAGGTAATGGATGGTGCCAGCACCCAGCCAGCTTTCCAGACGTGATAGCGGGATACAAACGGAGCGTTTCGGGTAGAAGAAGAAATACAATGTTATATTCCTATTTTGCTCTCATTAGTTCTTCTTTATATAAATAGTAACAGTGCAGGGTGTAATACATCCTCTGCTGTCAGGATTTATCAGGGAAGTGCTCTGGCTGGGCAATTGCTCTGTGAAAAATTAAGGGGTTTGCCTCATTCTATCAACATGTTTCGGTTTCACTGGTGAATAAAAATAGATTTTTAAATAACAGCCACATAAAGTAATAAAACCCAGAACAGAGCCTATTTTCCTTCCAGAGGTGGATTCAGCTGGAATAGATCACAGGGTAATTAATTACTAAGGGCCATTATTACAAACACAACTAAAAAGTCTAATGAATATTGTGGTGATTTTTAATTTCTGTCAGCCAACTGTGAGCTGTCAGCTGGCTTTTCCAGAGGATTGTGTGGAGGAGAGGGGTAAAAAAGAGTCACTGTGCACTCTGGGAATGCAGCAGCTGCTCCTGGGAATTGTGCAAAGCCCCAGTGACTGAGGGCACACAGCTGACGGGGTCTAGAACATTCTGCAGCTCTGAGTGCGGATTCTTCCTGTTTGTGTCACCCCTGGGGTGGGAGCTCCAGGTGGGTCTGATGTCCCCAATTCAATCAGCTGCTCTGGGGTTTTGTGGCCGTTTCTCCTGGAGGAAGGCTCCAAAGGGATCGTGGATGTGCTGGGGTGATCCCAAACCATCCCTGGGAGCTGATCTCTGCAAAGGAACGTGCAGCTCCCACCTGGCACACTGAGGTGTTGTGGGGTCAGGCTCCAGGATCCCAAAACCAGAGATCCCAGACTGGTTTGGGTGTGAGAGACCTCAAATCCCATCCCACCCACTCCTGCCATGGCAGGGACACCTCCCACTGTCCCAGGCTGCTCCAGCCCCAGTGTCCAGCCTGGCCTTGGGCACTGCCAGGGATCCAGGGGCAGCCCCAGCTGCTCTGGCAATTCCAGCCCAGGCAGGAATTCCCAATTCCCAATCTCCCATCCATCCCTGCCCTCTGGCACTGGGAGCCATTCCCTGGGTCCTGTCCCTCCAGGCCTTTTCCCAGGGGAAATGCCAGGTTTAAGGTCTGAGTACCTGGAAAATTCAATCCTCTTTGACCCTTGTGTCCCCATGAGACCCTTGGGGCTCTGTAGGAAGTGCCCTACAGGAGACCTCAGCTCTCTGTGAAGCCCCTGAGCCCTGAGGAGTTCTGGATGAGGAGACTCTGACCCAAGCTGGGTGTTTCTCAGGTTCCAGGCTCCCTCCTGGCACCAGGGGAGCTTTGGGGAGCTGGTGGAGCAGGGAGGATGAGCAGGGAGGATGAGCTGGTGGAGGATGAGCAGGGAGGATGAGCTGGTGGAGGATGAGCTGATGGAGGATGAGCTGGTGGAAGATGAACAGGGAAGATGAGCTGGTGGAGCAGGGAGGATGAGCTGGTGGAGGATGAGCAGGGAGGATGAGCAGGGAGGATGAGCTGGTGGAAGATGAGCTGGTGGAGGATGAGCAGGGAGGATGAGCTGGTGGAGGATGAGCTGGTGGAGGATGAGCTGGTGGAGGATGAGCAATCAGGGCAGGCAGTCCCGGGGCAGGCAGAGCTGAGCCATCAGCATCACCTGGCCCAGCCAGGGAGAACGGGCTGTTCCTGGCAGGGTCCGGGTTCCCAGAGAATGGAGATGATTTCTGATGAGCAGAGGCTGCTCTGGTGGGTGGGAGGGGTTCATCCCTGGGGCTGAGCATCCTCAGATGTCTCTGACAGCCCAGCTGGTGCTCAGGGGTTTTGTGTGGGGCAGCACTGATGGGTTTGGCTCTGTTTCACCCCGTCCCAGAGGGAAATGGCTCAGAGCAGCTCTGCTGGGCCAGGGGGGCCCTGGGGTGCCCTCAGCTCCTGCTCAGGCAGAGACTCCAGGGATGCCCATGGAGCAAAGGGAAAAGGGACCCTGGCCAATGCTCTGGGACACAGGGAGCACTCCCAGGACCTCGGGTGACGTTTTGCTTCAGGCTGGTGGAGTTTGGTCCTTCCCGAGTGTCCTGCACAGGATTCCCTGGGTGGAGGGGGTGATCAGGGGGATGGAGCACCATAGGGAAAGGCTGAGGGAATTGTTCAGCCTGGAGAGGAGGAGGCTCCAGGCAGAGCTCAGAGCCCCTGGCAGGGCCTGGAGGGGCTCCAGGAGAGCTGGAGAGGGACTGGGGACAAGGGATGGAGGGACAGCACCCAGGGAATGGCTCCCACTGCCAGAGGGCAGGGATGGGTGGGAGATTGGGACCTGGGAATTCCTGGCTGGGCTGGAATTGCCAGAGCAGCTGGGGCTGCCCCTGGACCCCAGGTTGGACACTGGAGCTGGAGCAGCCTGGGACAGTGGGAGCTGTCCCTGCCCTGGGACACCTGGATGGGTTTTCAGGTCCCTCCCAACCAAACCATTCAGGATTCTCTGGTCCTGTCTGGCACTGGGGTCAGTGGATGGATTGAGGAAGGTGGATTCACTCCATCCCACTCCCAGCTGCTCCCAGCTCCGTCACTGCTGTCCAGCTGCCACCAGGCCTTGCTGTGTCCAGCTGTGGTGCTGTCACCTGCAGTTCAGTGCCCGTCACCCCGGGGCTGTGTCCAGCTCTGTCAGGTGATCTCTGACCAGAAAAATTGCCTGAAAACCTGCTGGAGGAGCGCTGGGAAAGGCACGAGCCGCTCTTTAGCTGGTGTTTACCGAGGGAGGCAGAGAGAGATTTGGGTGATAATGGCCAGGAAACGGCACCAAAGGCTGCAGTTCGGTATTCCGAGGCCAGAAAGGAAGGAGGGCGATAAACTGGCGATGGCACGGTTCAGAAAGGCGATCCCAGCCCAGCCGCGGGAGCAGCAGCAGGATCCTCCCGGGACAGAGGAGAAGGCAGAGGGGCTGCAGCCCTGCCTGGTCCTGCGGGAGGCTGCTGGGAACCACAGCTCCTGCTGCAGAGGGAAGGTGGGCACTGCTGAGGGCGTGCAGGGATGGGGAGAGCCCCCCGGACACCCAGAAACACGGACAGGTTACTGGGGAGGAACATGAAGGAACAGACTCCTGCCTGTGGAAATAACTCCGAGAACAGAAGGCACACAACGGGCAGAGAACATGGAAGGCAGGGAGGCATAAACGCATCTGGAATGAGAGGAAGGCACAGGCAGGGCAGGGAAGCAGATGGAGGCTGAGGCCTCACTGTTTCATTCCTCAGGAGAAGGTTAATTGTGAGCAGACACTCGCTGCAATTATCTCAACACGGGGTTAACGGGGAGAAAAGAGATTGCAGCGTGCTCGGATAAATCAGATACCTGCTCAGGTAAATCAGATCCCTGCTCAGATAAATCAGATCCCCGCTCAGGTAAATCAGATCCCTGCTCAGATAAATCAGATACCTGCTCAGATAAATCAGATCCCTGCTCAGGTAAATCAGATACCTGCTCTGGTAAATCAGATCCCTGCTCTGGTAAATCAGATACCTGCTCAGGTGAATCAGATCCCTGCTCAGGTAAATCAGATCCCTGCTCAGGTGAATCAGATACCTGCTCTGGTAAATCAGATCCCTGCTCAGATAAATCAGATCCCTGCTCTGGTAAATCAGATCCCTGCTCTGGTAAATCAGATACCTGCTCAGGTAAATCAGATCCCTGCTCTGGTAAATCAGATACCTGCTCTGGTAAATCAGATACCTGCTCAGGTAAATCAGATCCCTGCTCTGGTAAATCAGATCCCTGCTCTGGTAAATCAGATACCTGCTTGGATAAATCAGATCCCTGCTCAGGTAAATCAGATACCTGCTCAGGTAAATCAGATCCCTGCTCTGGTAAATCAGATCCCTGCTCAGGTAAATCAGATACCTGCTCTGGTAAATCAGATACCTGCTCAGATAAATCAGATAACTGCTCAGGTAAATCAGATCCCTGCTCAGGTAAATCAGATAACTGCTCAACCCCACCCCAGGATAGGCCCTGACTTGCGAGAGAGCCCCCAGATCAGCCCTGCTTAGCAGGGAGGGGACGTGGGGCACTGCAGGGGGTGCCAAGCTCACATGGGGAGCTCCAGGGCTGAGGGCAGAGGGAAGGAGCTGAGGAGGAGCCGGGGGACACGAGGAATGATCAGTTTGTGTCAGGGAGAGCAGGTGGGGGTGATCAGAAGAGCCCACGGGGGTTTTCAGGGACAAACCACGCCAAGGTTTGCTCTGACAGGACCAGGGGCTCAGCGGTGAGCAGGGTCTGGGGCACTTAGGGTGACCCTGAGGTGACAGTCACCTTTCAGACCCCCCCTCCCGGGGCAGCCGTGCCTTTGTGCCACGCTCAGGAGTGTTGTAATCAATCCCTGGTTTTTCCTGGCTCTCCAGGAATGCTGCAAGTGACACCGGCCAGCAGGCAGCCCCTTTGGGGACACGGACAGATTTCAGATAAAACAGCAAAGCTGAAGAGAGAGGAGAGGTCCCTTCCCACCCCTCCATGGCAGGGACACCTCCCACTGTCCCAGTGCCCCAGTGTCCAGCCTGGCCTTGGGCACTGCCAGGGATCCGGGGCAGCCCCAGCTGCTCTGGGAATTCCAGCCCAGCCCCTCCCCACCCTCCCAGGGAAGGATTTCTCCCCAATGTCTGAGTTAAACCAGGCCACCTTCAGCTTAAAACCAGCCCAGCCCAGCCCAGTCTGGGATTCTTGGGTGTGCACAGTGAATATTTCTGTAGATGGAGGATCCACAAATTGTCCAGGACCCTGTGACAAAGCTGTAATCCCACAAATTGCAGGATTTTCTCCTGATCTCAGCCTCCAAATATTTGCAGAGCTGTAGATAATCCCTGCACCTGCTGGTGCCTCTGTGTGCACATCCTGCACCACTGAAGCTGCTCCTCTGTTCGTGGCATATCTGAAAGAAATCATTTCAGTCTGACAATACAAACGTGTTCAGGTTAAATGTTACATTTCCAATTCATCCAGTCAGTTTGGGAAACCCCGGACTGGGTTAATGGGAACATCCCAGCTTGGGTCAGCTTTGGTTTATGGGATTCCTCCTGCAAACACCTTTTCATGCATCTTTTCAGGCTTTGTGGCACCAGAGCCGAGCCAGCCTTCCGTGCTGCTGCATTTATTTGGAGGAGCTCCTCCCAGAGCTTTCTAAGCTCTCAATCAAAGGCTGCTGGGAGCAGGGGAATATTCCTGTGCTTTGTTTGGGTGCTCTCCCATAGAACCCCCACAGCAAAACCTTGCTGTGTCTTGAGTGCCTGTAACCAACAATGATATTGGGGAAAAATAGTCTTATAAAGTCATTTTTCACCCTTTTGCAGTGTGTCTTAATAGAAAAATGAGACATCTGAATGAATTTTGTATGTTCCCTGAACTGCTCCAACCTTTGAAATAACTCAGCTTGAGGTTTTAGTCAATATGAATGGAGACATTTAAAAAATCTGTGTGCTCTTCTGTCAATAAGAGATGGCAAAAGGCTAAAGAGAGGAAAATAGAGAGTGCAGGCAGAGCTGCAGTCGGTGCAGAGCAGCCTCCACAGGGAACAGCCACTGGTAATGGGAACAGAAGCATTGGGTAGGAATTTATGGCAGAGTTGATGCTGAAGGAACCCCTTTCTTGCACTCCTTTGAAAATAAATTAGTGGCTAAACCTCATCAAAGCCCAGCCTGATTTGATTTTCGAAATATGAAAAAGTCAAACAATTGGAGCATTTTGCTAATAGTGTTAATAGGAACGAGTGAGACTCAGAGGATCAGGGAATCGTCAGGGTTGGAAAAGCCCTGTCAGATCAAGTGTGAGCGTCAGATCAAGTGTGAGCATCAGATCAGCAGCCCCTGGGCCATGGTCACCATTGAGCCATGGTCACTCCTGGGCCATGGTCAGTGCAGCCATGGTCACCATTGAGCCATGGCCACTACAACTGTGGTCACCCTTGGGCCATGGTCACCATTGAGCCATGGTCACTCCTGGGCCGTGGTCACTGCAGCCATGGTCACTCCAGGGCTGTGGTCACTACACTCATCGTCACCCCTGGGCCATGGCCACCACAGCTGTGGTCACCCTGGGTCATGGTGACCCCTGGTCCGTGGTCACTACAGCCATGGTCACCCCTGGGCCGTGGTCACTACAGCCGTGGTCACTCCTGGGCCGTGGTCACTGCAGCCATGGTCACCATTGAGCCATGGCCACTACAACTGTGGTCACCCTTGGGCCATGGTCACCATTGAGCCATGGCCACTACAACTGTGGTCACCCTTGGGCCATGGTCACCATTGAGCCATGGTCACTCCTGGGCCATGGTCACTGCAGCCATGGTCACTCCAGGGCTGTGGTCACTACACTCATCGTCCCCCCTGGGCCATGGCCACCACAGCTGTGGTCCCCCCGGGTCATGGTGACCCCTGGGCCGTGGTCACTACAGTCATGGTCAGCATTGAGCCATGGTCACCCCTGGGCTGTGGCCACTACAGCTATGGTCACCCCTGGGCCGTGGTCACCCCTGGGCCGTGGTCACTACAGCCATGGTCACCCCTGGGCCGTGGTCACCCCTGGGCCGTGGTCACTACAGCCGTGGTCACCCCTGGGCCGTGGTCACTACAGTCATGGTCAGCATTGAGCCATGGTCACCCCTGGTCTGTGGCCACTACAGCTGTGGTCACCCCTGGGCCGTGGTCACCCCAGAAGCAGCTGGATCTGCTCGTTGGGAATTCCCCAGGAATGGTGGAGGGTTGGTACCCAGAGCTGGGAGGGAATTCCTGCTGGGGATTCTCGAGCACCACCCTTGGGGCTCTCGTTGGAGCTGCAGGAGAAGTTAAATCACCCCTGGCAGGAGAAGTTAACACCCCCGGTGTTCCTGCACCAACAGAGCAGAAACAACAACAGTTTCTGCTCCCTGGGGGGAGTTTTTGAGAGCCTGGGGGCTCTGCAGGACTGGAGGAGTAGGGGGATGCTGGAAACACATCCGCAGCACAGGAATGGGAGAATGGGGGGAAGAAGTGAAAAAATAGTGGGGAGGGTTCTCACATGGAGAACCTGGTGCCACAGTTTGGCTTGTCATGAGTGTGGGTGACAAAAACGGGTTTGAGGTGTGCCCTTTTTCCTGGTCCTGGAGAGGACTTCCACACCAGGGGTCACATCCTTTGTGCCATGGTCAGACCTGTCCCAGCTGATGAACAGTTCTGTAGTCTGACCTGCTTGTCAGGGCTGCAGCACAGCCCTACTCCCTGGTGTATCCTGTGTGGATGCTGGGTTTGCACGTGCCCTGACTCAGCTCTGGGGACTTTGATGCCTGAGAGGCTCTGAAGCCCTCAGAGCTGGGAGGGATGAAATCCCTCGCTGGATTAAATCGTGTGATGCAGTAACTTGGTCAGTGTTTGAGCAAACAACAGCTTGAGTAGAGTGTTCTCCTTTCCCAGATCCCTGAGGCAGCTGCTCAGGGAGCAGAAGTTCCCTGGGTGTCCTGAGGAGCTGGGGCTCTGGCTTGTAAATCAAAATCAAGCATCTCATTGTGCTCTGTAAGCAGCAAATGTTGCTCCTGTTTGTTTGAGCTTTTTGGTGGATTCTGCAGGCTGGTTTGGAAAGCAGAGCTTTGTTCTCCTGCTTTTCTCCTCATCAAAGAGGCAGGGATCTGGGCAAGGCTGGAACTTCAAATATCCCAGCTGTAGGCAGTGCTGGTGTGTGGATGTGGTGCCACAGCTCACTCCTGCTCTTCCTGCTGTCAGTTGAAATTCCCTGTGGGAAAAACACAGCTGGGTGCAACAAAAAAGGGAAGAGAAGGTGATCCATGGATTAGAGATCATTATGGAATGAACAGGCAGAGGATTTCATAGAATCCCACAATGGTTTGAGTGGGAAAGGAGCCTCAAATCCCAGGCAGTGCCACCCCTGCCATGGCAGGGACACCTCCCACTGTCCCAGGCTGCTCCAGCCCCAGTGTCCAGCCTGGCCTTGGGCACTGCCAGGGATCCAGGGGCAGCCCCAGCTGCTCTGGGCAAAGTCCTGTTTATCTTCCCTCCTGTCTATCCCACCGAGGTTACCTGCCTGCATTCCTGCCACCTTTTGCATTCTCCTTTCCCCCTCAGGAGCCCATTCCCATGGAAACTTCCTCATCAGTGCAGCTCATCTCAAAGAAATAATTGGCGTGAATCTCAAAGAAATAATTGGCATGAGGAGGATCTATGGAAAATATATTCCTGTGTAATTAGGAAAAAAGCACCTGTTCTTCCTTCAGTGGGCACCAGGCAGTGGATGAGCTCTAATAGTGCTGTTTGCAAATATCAAATAATAATGGGAAGTGTGACAATAATGAAGTAAGTAATCAGAGGAGCTGTTGAGTACAGGTGCCTCCATTTACAGCTCTTTCATCAAAGAGAAAATTAAGCGCTCTCAGAATATTATGGCAAATTGCTGCTGTTCCATGACTGCTAATCAGGTGGAGTGTATAAATGCAACAGGAAAAGTCTTGGGGAGCAATTATGGCGGTGGGTGATTAACACACGGAGCACATCCTGGGACAGGAGCGGGCTCCTTTCTCTGCCTGCAGATGGAAATGCTTGTCACAAAGACAAGCAGCAGAAGCCCGGAGGCACCAGCACCTCTGAAGGTTGGGTGATGGTGCAGAGAATTCCAGAATTGTTCAGGCTGGAAGAGACCTCTACGAGCCTCATTCCAATCTTCCACCAGTCCCAGCACTGCCACTAAACCCTGGCGTGAAGCGTGACCCGAGGGAGCAGCTGGGGCTGGGCCAGGGAGGCTCAGGCTGGAATCAGGGAAAGGCTCTTCCCCAGAGGGTGCTGGCACTGCCCAGGCTCCCCAGGGAATGGGCACGGCCCCGAGGCTGCCAGAGCTCCAGGAGCCTTTGGACAGAGCTCCAGGGATGGACAGGGGGGATTGTTGGGGTCTGGGCAGGGACAGGGGCTGGGATGATCCCTGGGAGTCCCTCCCAGCTCGAGATATTCCATGATTCTCTGATTTTACTCAGTTTTCTGACCATTTTCAGGCTGGTGACTCCCCCCTGCCCTGGGCACCTGTTCCTGTGTGCAGCCACACGTCCACGTTGTGTCCCACGGCCCCCAGAGCTCAGAGTTCCTCTTCTCAGGGGCTCAGGGCCACCACTCAGTGAATGTTCTCTCAGGGACACCTCCCAGTGTCCCAGGCTGTCCCACTTCCCATCCAGCCTGGCCTTGGACACAGCTTTTGGGCTGTGTTTTACAGGGTGTGAAGGGGGCACACAGCTGGTTCCCTGAGAAGAGGAGAAGCCTGGAAAATGACCAGGTACATCCTGGATGGATGGATGCCTTTCCTGATGGAAAAGCCAGCTCTGCAGGCCCTGCAGTGTCCCCTTTCTGTGAGGGAACCTTTGCTGAGCTGGAGTTCTCTGGCACAGGGATGGCTTCCCTGGCAGTCCTTCACTGTGGTGTGCATCCACTCACGGGACTGCTTCTCCTGCCATGGAGCCAGAAACCCCAAACCTTCAGAAACCACTCTGGGGCTGCTGCTGTGAGCAGGCCAGCCCTGCAGGCTGAGCCCAGCCCCGTGCTGGGAGCCCAGCCCAGCCCAGCCCTGAGCAGAGCCCTTGCCTTGGCTCGCTCTCTGCTGATCCTGCTGCCGGTGTCCCTGTGGGGCCACTTGCTGCTGGAAGGGCTGCAGAGCTCTGTCTTCATGTGCTCCAGCTGCCAGCAGCGCTGCTCTGACAGCCCTCCATCACTGCTCTCCTCCTGCAGCCCTCAGGCACTTCAAAGTCCTCCTGAGCAGATGGAGAGGGAAGGAAGAGTCTGCTTGTGTAACGTTGGGTAGAGCAGGAGGGGGCTTTGTCTCCTCAGGGCTTTGAGCCTCTCCAGGAAGAGGCTGCAGTGATTTCTGCACCTTGGAATCACAGCGTTCTTCAGGCTGGAAGAGCCCTCTGAGCCCACAGAGCCCAGCCCTGCCCCAGCGCTGCCGAGGCCACACTGACCCCTGTCCCCAAGTGCCACGTCTGCCTGGCTGGTAAATCCTCCCAGGGATGGGGACTGCACTCCTTCTCTGGGCAGCTGTGCCAGGGCTGGACAAACCTTTCCATGGGGAAATTCCTGCTGATGCCCACCCTGAGGCCGTTCCCTCTCCTCCTGTCCCTGTTCCCTGGAGCAGAGCCCGACCCCCCCGGCTGTCCCCTCCTGGCAGGAGCTGTGCAGAGCCACAAGGGCCCCCCTGAGCCTCCTTTGCTCCAGGCTGAGCCTCTTCCCAGCTCCCTCAGGAATTCTCCAGCCCCTTCCCAGCTCCCTCAGGGATTCTCCAGCCCCTTCCCAGCTCCCTCAGGGATTCTCCAGCCCCTTCCCAGCTCCCTCAGGGATTCTCCAGCCCCTTCCCAGCTCCCTCAGGGATTCTCCAGCCCCTTCCCAGCTCCCTCAGGGATTCTCCAGCCCCTTCCCAGCTCCCTCAGGGATTCTCCAGCCCCTTCCCAGCTCCCTCAGGGATTCTCCAGCCCCTTCCCAGCTCCCTCAGGGATTCTCCAGCCCCTTCCCAGCTCCCTCAGGGATTCTCCAGCCCCTTCCCAGCTCCCTCAGGGATTCTCCAGCCCCTTCCCAGCTCCCTCAGGGATTCTCCAGCCCCTTCCCAGCTCCCTCAGGGATTCTCCAGCCCCTTCCCAGCTCCCTCAGGGATTCTCCAGCCCCTTCCCAGCTCCCTCAGGGATTCTCCAGCCCCTTCCCAGCTCCCTCAGGGATTCTCCAGCCCCTTCCCAGCTCCCTCAGGGATTCTCCAGCCCCTTCCCAGCTCCCTCAGGGATTCTCCAGCCCCTTCCCAGCTCCCTCAGGGATTCTCCAGCCCCTTCCCAGCTCCCTCAGGGATTCTCCAGCCCGTTCCCAACTGCGTTCCCTGCCCTGGACACGTTCCAGCCCCTCCGGGTCCCTCCTGAACTGAGGAGCCCAGAACTGACCCCTGCACTGGAGGTGTGGCCTCAGCAGTGTCCAGTACAAGGGGGAATTTTTGGATCACTCAGAATTGTTGCATTTTCCAGGCAGCTCAGGTGAGCCCTGGCCTGGCTGTTCCTGCAGCACAGGAGCTCCCTGGGGAGCAGAAGGCTCCTCTGGCCAGAGCCCGGTGCTCCAGCAGGAGCTGGCACATCCCAGGTGGGTGGGAGGGTCCTGGGAGCCCGCGGGAGGGCCCTGCCCGAGGGGCAGAGGCAGAGCAGCCCTCGCAGCCCTCGCAGCCCTCACCTCTCCCAGCCAGCCCTGAATGGTGAGGATGCACCTGCAGACACCCAGGGATGGGAGCAGGGACCTCATCCCGGGAAGAGCTGCTTTGAGCCTGCCCCTATGCCTGGGAAATGATAACCCCAGACACCCCAAACCCACCGGCTCTGCAGCTGGGGCTGGGTGAGTCCAGCTCAGAGGAGACAGGTGAGAAAACGTGTCTGCAGTTATTGACCCGTGACTCCCCATCGCTCCCACGGCTCACATCCTGCTGCTGCACTGCCCTGGAGGCACTGCCACCCCAACAGTCCTGCTCTGAGACTGGGATGGTCCCTGCATGTGCCAGGGTGGGCTCCAGTCCCACGTGGGTCACTCTGTGTGACAGAACCTCAGGCTGGAGCCAGGGAATCGCTCCAGCTCCCCAGTGACATGTGGGCTGTCCCCTCCCCAGTGAACTTGAGAGTTTTCCCACTGTCCCAGGCTGCTCCAGCCCCAGTGTCCAGCCTGGCCTTGGGCACTGCCAGGGATCCAGGGGCAGCCCCAGCTGCTCTGGGCACCTGTGCCAGGGCCTGCCCACCCTCACTGTATAAAACCCTGTTAGTGTAAATCTCTTCTCTCTCAGGTCAAACCATCACCCTTCGTTCTACTGCCACAGGCCATGCTAAAATATTTGTCCCCATCTCCTGGACGAGCAGGACAGGAAGATTTGAGCTCCACAAAACCCATCTTACAGTGGAACACTGAACAAACTGCATTTATTTACTTTACCCAACGAGAACAACCCCTGATTTCATCTCTCCCTGAGCACTGTCAGGGGAGGAGATGCCTGAAAACAAAGGTCTCTGATTTATCAGACAAAGGTACAACAAGGTCCAGTGCCTGGGAGCAGCAGCCAGGCATGCTTGAAATAGAGAAAAAACAATTTCAACGTTGAGCAAATCAAACCAGAATATCCAAGGGATATTTCCTCTCACCAGAAAGCCACTCAAGGGCAAGATGCAATTCCCTGTCAGTCTGCAGGGAGGGGACAGCCCCAGGCCCTGGGCACACTCAGCTCCTGCCTCTGAGCATCTTGGAGCCAAAGGAGGGCAGGGATGGGTGGGAGATTGGGAATTGGGAATTCCTGGCTGGGCTGGAATTGCCAGAGCAGCTGGGGCTGCCCCTGGATCCCTGGCAGTGCCCAAGGCCAGGCTGGACACTGGGGCTGGAGCAGCCTGGGACAGTGGGAGGGGTCCCTGCCATGGCAGGGGTGGGGTGAGAAGGACTTTGGGTCCCTTCCCTCCTGAACCATTCTGGGGTTCCATGGGGTCCCCCGAGGTTGGTGTCAGCCGTGGGAACACTGCCCAGCCCTTCCCAAAACCCTGGGGCCGTGCTGGAGCCTCAGACCTCCTCCGATAAACACGGATTTAAAACAAAATTCTCTGCCAGAATTGTTTGTGCACCACAGCATTTCAGCTCCCCTTTTGTTTTTTTGCTCCTGCTGGAATCTGAATGCAAACCCTTCATCATCCCGGGTTTATTTATCTGTTTGCTGCTTATTTATTTGCTCCCTTTCCTTCTCCCTTCCCCACAGCTCCTGGGCGTCTGTGGGAAAGCAGAGATAAGTTAATCTGAGCAAAACATGGGAATACTTGAAAAAGTCCTTCCCATCGAATTACAGGGAACAACATTTACTTTTCATCTCTGCTCCACATTTCCGTGTCGGCTCTAATCACTCTCGACATCAGGCAGCTCCTGCCAGGAGGATTTGTTGTCCTGGATCACCGGGCTGTGTTCCCCCAGAGATGACCAGAGCCCAGCGGGCTCCTGGAGCTGGGGAGTGGCTGCTGGTCAAAGGCACAAGGAGCAATTCCTGGGAAAAGAACCAGGAGAAGGCAGGGCTTCCCCCCAGGGCTCTGTCTGGCTGTAAAAATCTCACTGGAATATTTGAACCTGCTTTTGTTTTTAATTTTGAGGGGGTTTTTGTCCCCTTAGAACGGTAAATGATGTTTTGTGCTGAAGCTGGGCTGTATTTTAACACGGATTTAGCTCAGTGGCCTTTGGCAATGCCCATTGATTTGCTGACTTGGCCACAGGAGCCCCAGGAAGGGTCCCCTGCCGCCTGTGCCACCAGGGAGGAGGGACCGGTGTCCCAGAGGTGGTGGCAGTGGCCGTGCTGGCACTGGTGGCACTGATGGCAATGGCCATGCTGGTGCCAGCAGGGGAGGTGGCGGTGGCACTGGGTGGCCATGGCAGTGGCACTGGTGGCAGTGGAAGTGGTGACAGTGACATTGAGAATGGTGGCAGTGGAGACAGTGGCACTGGTGGTAGAGGTGGCAGTGGTGACAGTGGCCATGGTGACAATGATGACAACGGCAATGGTGACAGTGGTGACAATGATGACAACAATGACAGCGGCTGTGGTGACAGTTGTGACAGTGGTATCAGCAGTGTCAGTGGTGACAATGGTGACAGTGGTAGTGGTGGCCATGGTGACTGGTGGCAATGATGTCAGTGGTGACAACAATGACAGAAGTGTCAGTGGTGACAGTGGTGATAATGATGACACTGGTGACAGTAATGGTAGCAGTGACAATGGGAACAGTGGTGGCAATGGTGACAATGATGACAGTGGTGACAGTGGCCATGATGACAGTGGTGACAATAGTGGCAGTGGTCACAGTGGCCATGGTGGCAGTGATGACAGTGGTGGCAGTGGTGACAGTGGCCATAGTGGCAGTGGTGACAACGATGGCAGCAGTGACAGTGGCCATGGTGGCAGTGGTGGCGGTGGTGACAATGACGGTGGTGACAGCAGTGACAGTGACCATGGTGGCAGTGGTGACAATGACAGTGGTGACAGCGGTGACAGTGGCCAGGGTGGCAGTGGTGGCGACAATGACAGCGGTGGCAGCGGTGGCAATGGTGACAGTGGCCATGGTGGCAGTGGTGGCAGTGGTGGCAGTGATGACAATGACAGTGGTGACAGCGGTGACAGTAGCCATGGTGGCAGTGGTGGCGGTGGTGACAATGACGGTGGTGACAGCAGTGACAGTGACCATGGTGGCAGTGGTGACAATGACAGTGGTGACAGCGGTGACAGTGGCCAGGGTGGCAGTGGTGGCGACAATGACAGCGGTGGCAGCGGTGGCAATGGTGACAGTGGCCATGGTGGCAGTGGTGGCAGTGGTGGCGGTGATGACAATGACAGCGGTGACAGCGGTGACAGTGGCCATGGTGGCAGTGGTGGCAGTGGTGGCGGTGATGACAATGACAGCGGTGACAGCGGTGACAGTGGCCATGGTGGCAGTGGTGGCAGTGGTGGCGGTGATGACAATGACAGCGGTGACAGCGGTGACAGTGGCCATGGTGGCAGTGGTGGCAGTGGTGGCGGTGATGACAATGACAGCGGTGACAGCGGTGACAGTGGCCATGGTGGCAGTGGTGGCAGTGGTGGCGGTGATGACAATGACAGCGGTGACAGCGGTGACAGTGGCCATGGTGGCAGTGGTGGCAGTGGTGGCGGTGATGACAATGACAGCGGTGACAGCGGTGACAGTGGCCATGGTGGCAGTGGTGGCAGTGGTGGCGGTGATGACAATGACAGCGGTGACAGCGGTGACAGTGGCCATGGTGGCAGTGGTGGCAGTGGTGGCGGTGATGACAATGACAGCGGTGACAGCGGTGACAGTGGCCATGGTGGCAGTGGTGGCAGTGGTGGCGGTGATGACAATGACAGCGGTGACAGCGGTGACAGTGGCCATGGTGGCAGTGGTGGCAGTGGTGGCGGTGGTGACAATGGCAGCGGTGACAGCGGTGACAGTGGCCGTGCATGCCCCCACGTCTACAGCAGAGGGCAATCACGCGAAGGCAGAGCCGCTCCTCGGCGGGACCCGCGGGACACGGGCGGCTCGCAGCTAATTAAGGACTGTTAATTGCTGATGAACCGGGACCCCGCGGCCCGCCCGGAGCAGCCGAGCCCGGGCTGTCCCCGCTCCCGGGCCGGGGGTTCCCGGCGCCGCCGCCCTGAGCCGGGATTGCGGGGTTCCTTTGGAGCAGCTGAGCTGCCAGCCTCGCCTGGCACCCGCTGCGCTCCTTGGAGCCACCGCGGCAGGAGTGGCGGGGTTATCCGGGCAGGAATTGGGGGTGCGGCTCAGCCGGGAAGGCTCCGGGTGCCGCAGGGAAATCAGACTGCCCGCTCCCTCCGCGGGCTCTGCTTGGAGGCTGCTCCGCTTCCCAGAGCTCCCGAGCAGGCAGGAGAGGAGGGCTCTGACCCCAGACATTCTGCCGCAGTGGATCCCAGCGTGCGGGGCTGCAGGCAGCAATCCGGAGAGGGGAGGGCGCATCTGGGGGCTCGGGAAAAAGGGGAGCTGAAAATAGCAGCGACAAAGAGGAGCCTGCAGGATGTGCTCGGTGTGACAGCGATGGGATCCCGTCCCTCGGGGACAGGCACAGCCCGGTTTGGGGCGCTGGCAGCAGCACTGGGATTTGGATGGAGCTACCAGGGCTGTGCTGAACAGGGCTGGGAACAAATTGGGTCTGAGGCAGCAGGGAATCCTGGCTGGCAGGGTGGGCAGACCCTGGCACAGGTGCCCAGAGCAGCTGGGGCTGCCCCTGGATCCCTGGCAGTGCCCAAGGCCAGGCTGGACACTGGGGCTGGAGCAGCCTGGGACAGTGGGAGGGGTCCCTGCCATGGCAGGGCTGGCACTGGGTGGGATTTGAGGTCTCTCCAACCCAAACCATTCCATGTTTCTGTGATTCTATGAAAAGCCCAAGTTGGATGATGTCCTTCAGTCCATGTAACATTTATTTAGGCTTTGGAAGGATTTCTATGGTTTCATGCTCTTTGCTTTAAAGGTGAATATTTTGCTGCACTGGGCTGTGACCTGCTCCAGGTGTCAGCTGTGGCAGGGACACAGCTGCTCCTGCTTTGGAGCTGGATAAAACATGGGGGTGTGGGGAGCTTTTCAGCAAAGCTGGTGCTCCCAAGAGATCCAATTCTCTTTCTGTGTTGCAGTTTATTTTAGAGTTTATCCTTTTTCTGGCCCCAAGGCTGCCAGAGCTCCAGGAGCGTGCCGGGGGTGCCCAGGGTGGGGTTGTTGGGGATCTGGGCAGGGCCAGGGGCTGCACTGGGTGATCCCTGTGGGTCCCTCCCAGCTGGGGATATTCCAGGATTCTGTGCTTTCTGAGAGCAGGGCTGTCTCACACATCATCCCTGTGCAGTGGAAGCTGAGCTGATGAAACGATCTAGGAAAAATAAAAAATCTCATGTAGTCAGAGCTCAGAGAGAAAAACCACCCCATGCAAGGCTTCCCGGAGCGCTACAATCTCCTGGAAATAAATGAACAGATTGCCATGAATGAATAAACTGCTGAAGACACTAATTCACATTCAGGAGGCCACGGGGCTGGCGATGGGTGAGGATGACAGAACTGTTTCCCTGTGATTGTTGCTGCACGGAGCTGGAGGAGGCAAACAGAAGGTGGCCGTGCTCTGCACACAAACTGCTGGGCACAGATGGCTCCCGGGGCTCCTGCCCACGGAAAGGGGCCAGGAGCGTGTGCCAGCCTGGCTCCCTGCTCGGGGAAGAGGCGTCTGCAGGGCAAGCTGCGGGAGGAGCAGCTGAGGGCACGGGGATGGTTCAGCTGGAGAGGAGCAGACGCAGGGCACGGCTCAGAGGGAAGAGCTCTGCCTTCTGGGCCAGGGACAGGAGCCAGGAACGGCTGGGGCTGGGCCAGGGAGGCTCAGGCTGGAATCAGGGAAAGGCTCTTCCCCAGAGGTGCTGGCACTGCCCAGGCTCCCCAGGGAATGGGCACGGCCCCGAGGCTGCCAGAGCTCCAGGAGCCTTTGGACAGAGCTCCAGGGATGGACAGGGTGGGGTTGTTGGGCTCTGGGCAGGGACAGGGGCTGGGATGATCCTTGGGGATTCCTTTGTGATTCTAAGAGAAAATACAGGAAATTTGGGCCATGCACGCACTGGGCCATGGAGCTGCAGCCCTCGGGGAAAGCTGTGGGCACAGCACACGTTTGGGGTGGTGATCAGGGAATGCTTCAGTGCCCTTTGCTCACTGCAGTGTTTCTGTGCAGCTCTAACTGCTCAGGGCCCTGAGAGCCAGGGCAGGTGGCACTGGGACTGGGGCTGCCATGGGACCTTTCCATGGCACCTGTCCATGGTATCCATCAGTGGCACCTGTCTGTGGTATCTGTGGTGGCACCTGTCCATGGTATCTATGGTGGCACCTGTCCATGGTATCCATGGTGGCACCTGTCCGTGGCACCTGTCCATGGTATCTGTGGTGGCACCTGTCCATGGTATCCATCAGTGGCACCTGTCTGTGGTATCTGTGGTGGCACCTGTCCATGGCACCTGTCCATGGTATCTATGGTGGCACCTGTCCATGGTATCCCTGGTGGCACCTGTCCATGAATTCCATGGTGGCACCTGTCCATGATGTCTGTGGTGGCACCTGTCCATGGTATCTGTGGTGGCATCTGTCCATGATGTCCGTGGTGGCACCTGTCCATGGTGTCTGTGGTGGCACCTGTCCATGGTATCCATCAGTGGCACCTGTCCATGGTATCCCTGGTGGCACCTGTCCATGATGTCCGTGGTAGCACCTGTCCATGATGTCCGTGGTAGCACCTGTCCATGATGTCCGTGGTGGCACCTGTCCATGGTATCCATCAGTGGCACCTGTCCATGGTATCTGTGGTAGCACCTGTCCATGGTATCTGTGGTGGCACCTGTCCATGATGTCCGTGGTAGCACCTGTCCATGATGTCCACGGTGGCACCTGTCCATGGTATCTGTGGTAGCACCTGTCCATGATGTCTGTGGTGGCACCTGTCCATGATGTCTGTGGTGGCACCTGTCCATGGTATCTGTGGTGGCACCTGTCCATGATGTCCATGGTGGCACCTGTCCATGATGTCTGTGGTGGCACCTGTCCATGGTATCTGTGGTGGCACCTGTCTGTGACACCCGTCCATGGCATCGCCGGTGGCACAAGCTCCGGGCCCAGGCGCAGGGAGAACCCCGGGCTCTTTGATCCCTGTGGATGTTTGCCCAGCGTTTCCCGTGTGTGGCACCTGTGCCAGGCTCCCCACCCAGGAGCAGCACCTCCCACACGCTGTGCCCCCTCTGGGCACTGCCAGCCTGGGTGACAGCAGCCTGGCCCTGCCCGTGTTTGGGGCTGTGACCACTGCGGGCGAGTGAAGCTCTCAGGCAGCCCCTGGAACACCCCGGGAGCGTTGGGGGCTCTGGCTCCAAGGTGAGGCAGTGCTGCTGGTGCCAGCTGCTGCCCAGCACCCACAGACAGGGATTCCACGAGTTCCTGAGGTGACAAAAGGGACTGAGGATAGGGATCTGTGTGACAGAACCTGGACTGAGGATAGGGATCTGTGTGAGAGAACCCAGACTGAGGATAGGGATCTGTGTGAGAGAACCCGGACTGAGGATAGGGATCTGTGTGAGAGAACCCGGACTGAGGATAGGGATCTGTGTGACAGAACCAGGACTGAGGACAGGGATCTGTGTGACAGAACCAGGACTGAGGATAGGGATCTGTGTGAGAGAACTGTCAGTTCTGTCAGGGAAATGCTCGAGCTGAGCTGCTCTGTGCTGAGGGAGCCAGGGGGGTCTGCTCAGGCCCGGGGGCACTGGGGACACTGCTGCTGCTGGGGACACTGCTGCTGCTGCTTTTGGCCCTGTGGGGTCTCAGTGAGCAGAGCCCACCCTGACCCCAGAGCAGGATCCTGACCCCAGAGCCCACCCTGAGCTCAGAGCCCACCCTGACCCAGAGCAGCAGTGTGTGGGTGTCCCCGCCCCACAGCAGCTCAGGCTGTCCCCATGCAGGTGTGACACTCTGGGAGTGACCAGGGGAGCAGAGCGGCTCCCGGGCCGTTAGTGGTGAGTGTTGATCAGCCGTTAATCAATTAATGAATTAATCAGTGCTGAGCTCAGTGGCTCATTAGCCGGTGCAGCACTGAGGGAGCTCCCCGGAGCTGCTCCTTGGCTGCACAGCCTGACCTTCAGCCTCGGGTGTGCTGGGGGTGCCCGGGCTGCCCTGGCACCAACTCCCAGCACGGCAGAGCACTGGGGCTGGCTGTGGGGCCGGCTGTGGGGCTGGCTGTGGGGCCAGCTGTGGGGCCAGCTGTGGGGCTGGCTGTGGGGCCAGCTGTGGGGCCGGCTGTGGGGCCAGCTGTGGGGCCGGCTGTGGGGCCGGCTGTGGGGCTGGCTGTGGGGCCGGCTGTGGGGCTGGCTGTGGGGCTGGCTGTGGGGTGCCCCAGTGCTTAGAGCAGCCTGGAGTGACCTGGGCCTGCTGGAGGGTGTCACTGGGACCTGGGGGGACACAGCCAGGCTGGCGTGGTGCTGACTGGAGAAGGAGCAGTTGGGGCTGGCTGCCACCACGGGGCAGAGCTTCCCCTGGCCAGCCCTGTCTTTCCCTGCCCTTCCCTCTGCCCTTCCCCTGCCCTTCCCCTGCCCACCCTGCCCTTCCCCTGCCCTTCCCTCTGCCCTTCCCGTGCCCTTCCCTCTGCCCTTCCCTCTTCCCTTCCCCTG
>VWZV01014460.1:10491-21001 GCA_013397155.1 Irena cyanogastra | reverse complement strand
CACCCTGCCCTTCCCCTGCCCTTCCCTCTGCCCTTCCCTCTGCCCTTCCCCTTCCCCTGCCCACCCTGCCCTTCCCTCTGCTCTTCCCCGGGCCAGGTGCCTCCAGAGCCCACCCAAAGGCTTTGTGCTGCGCCCTCAGGACATGGATTCTCCTGGTGACTGTAGGGCTGTCTGGGGCTTTTCTCTATTAAAACCACCATTCCATGTTGAAATAAAATGAATGCTCCATTATTTCCTATCAAAGACTTCATTGAGGGCAGTGGCTGGCTGGCAGCAGGTGACTAAAACATGAGAAATGGTGTTTGAATAGGGTGGTGCCTCCTCTGGCTGTAATTCCCAGCTTTCAGCAGTTCCTCTGTAGGGATTTCTCTGCTGTTGGATTTAATGGTGGTGGCCTTGCACAAATATGCCCAAATTACTTTTGAATCCCTCTATCTGCTCCATCTGACAGCAGCGATTTCATTATGCATCAGCTGAAAATGCATTTGATTTGTATGAAACTTCTCTGAAGATCTTTCTGCTATTTAATCTCCTTGAGAGTGGAAGACAAGCGGAATACTGAGGTCATGGAAGAGTGGGAGAGCAAAGAGAAATGTGGTCCTGGAAGAGCAGGTGGGTGGGAGCTGTGCCTCTTTCCTTAAATCGAGTGCAGGAGAAGCTTTCCAGCCCGACTCTGGAGGATTTCCAGGCAGCACAGTAGCTATTTTTATTAAACTGTTTTCCTGAACAGCTGCCTACTCAGGAGTGTCCCTCTGCATTTACTTTCTGTCTCAGTATTCCTTTGGTAATAGAACACAGTCATTTAGGCTGGGATAAAAAAGGGAATTAAAATACCTAACATATCCACAGGGCTGGGTTTTCTCCGTGCTTTGCTGCTGTGGGGAGTTGAGTTTAACTCCTAATTACATGGTAGGGCGTGCAGCCTCGGCACTGTTGATGCTTTTTAGTAAATTCTAAATGGCAATTCTTAAACAAGGCTCTGGAGCTGCTTTGGGGAGGAGAAGAGAGGAGAAGAGAAAAGAGGAGAGGAGAGGAGAGGAGAGGAGAGGAGAGGAGAGGAGAAGAGAAGAGAAGAGAAGAGAAGAGAAGAGAAGAGAAGAGAAGAGAAGAGAAGAGAAGAGAAGAGAGAAGAGAAGAGAAGAGAAGAGAAGAGAAGAGAAGAGAAGAAGAGAAGAGAAGAGGAGAGGCTGTTTGGTGTCTGTGCTGCTTTCTCAGGCTGGGAGCACGGGAACTGGAGCCCACCAAATGTTTTTGGTGCCTGGGTGAGATTTGCACTTGGGCACAGGAGGTAGAACAGGAAATGTCTTTATGGAGCCTCTGAGGGGCTGCTCAGTGTGGCAAGGTTCCTCATGATAAAATACTAAAATCAAGGCTTTACTCAGCACAGTCTGGGTCCCCCCACCAGTATTTTTCATTTTCCAGTTTGAAACTTTGGTTCCTGAGATCAGGCAGCCTCAAGCTCAGCACAAACCTCTCAGCCCAAGCCTCTCCTCCCCGGGGTGGCTCTGGGGAGGGGCAGGCTCTCAGCCTGCTGCCTTGCCCCATTCCACACCCTGGGGAATGGCGGATCCCTGGACTGGGGATCCCCAGAGGGAAGGCTGGTCTGAATGCCAGGGAGGGCAGAGGGATGCTCAGGAGCTCCAGGTGCACCTCCAGCCCCCTGGAAATGGGGTCCAGCCGCGTGGTTGAGTGTCCATAACTGTGCAAAATCACCCATGGAATGGTTCCAGTACAACCCCCTGTGGAGAGGCAGCAGCAGCAGCGGGGATGGAGGCACCTTCACCCTGCTGGGGATGGCTCCACGTGGGCAAAGGCTCCTGCCCTGGCTCTGCCCCGAGCAGGGGAGGGTGCTGGAACCCTCCCTGCACAAGGGCTGGCTTTGGGATGTGCCCTGGGGCTGCTGCAGTGTCCAGGGAGGAGTCAGGCCTTCTGCAGGCTGCCCTGGAGCAGAGGCTGGGCAGAGTTCCAGAATAAAGCAGGGATTTATTAAAAGGATTTCCTCCATGGATCCACCTTGGGCAGCACAAGAGCCCAGCCAGGGCTGCACCCAAGATGAACCAAAATGGTCCCAAAATGCAGCCCGGGCACGGGCTCTGTCACTGGGATCAGCTCTGCTCCATTTGCACCTTGGAGTTCACTGTCCAATTCCAGCTTTAGCTTCTGCACTCCCATCCTGCTTGTTTTTCTCTCTCCAGCCCACGCTGTTTGTGCTCTTGGGCTGAGGTTTGGATCATTTGTCCTTGGTCCCCAGCTGGAGCAGGAATTGTTTTGTCTCCCTGCTCTGTGCAGAGCTCACCATGCCCTGATGTGAAGCTCAGACCCACACACTAAAGCAGCACAGAGTGTGAAAATAGAAAAGCCAAAACCTGAGGCATCAGGAGCAGTGTCCCTGCAGCCCCAGGGCTCTGGGAGAAGGGGATGTGGGCCAGGCTTTGGAAATTCCAGCCCCTTTGTCTCCCTCCTTCCCCCCCTGTGTGTGTCCAGCCCCACCCTGCAGCCTCCCCCCCCTCCATGCTCTTCCTGCATTCCCAGCAGCTGCTGGTGCCACACTCCCCAGTCTAGGAGACCTCTCCCATGTGATTTTTGACTCATTTCTGTGCTTATCTTCCTGGATATCCCCCATGCTCATCCCTTTTTCCAGTAAACACCAATTTCACCCCTGAATCGTGACCAGAGCTGCTCACTCCTCTTGGGATTAGGCCAGAAATCTCAGAGCTCTCAGTCTAACAACTGAGTCACGGTGCCCAGATGGTCACTGGTGCTCCTTGGTTATTTTTAAATGTGCATTTTCCCCCTCCTGCCCCTTGGTGTTGGTCGCTCCCTCGTCAGGGTGAGCCCAGGTGGGATGAGCCCTGGGGGCGCTGCTCCCTCCAGCCCCCAGCAGGAGCTGGCTCCTGTCCCCAGCAATGTTTTACTGCTGGCCCAGGCTCTGCCTGGCTCCCTTCTGCTCCTGAATCCCTCCTGCCCCGAGTGCTGCCATCCCGTGGTCCTTGCTCCCCTTCTTTCAGCGCTGCTGGATTTTATCCCAATTAACTTGTGCACATTCTCCGGACATTTCTGCCCTCTGGCCTCCCCTCCTGAGCCAGCAGTGTCCCAGGCAGGACAGTCCTGCTGTCCCTGCCCTGCTCCCAGGGCACATCCCAGCCCTGGTGGCGCCATTGGAAGGACCTTGCCAGGCTTTGCCCAGCCTGAGCCCGGCTTACAGCGAGGAATGCCCAAAGTCTGACCATAATCCCTCTAAAATGAAACTTCGGGGTGCTCACTGCCCTTCCCAGCACTTTGCTGTCCCGTTCTGGAACATGTCCTTGTCCCCAGTCCCTCTCCAGCTCTCCTGGAGCCCCTTCAGGCCCTGCCAGGGGCTCTGAGCTCTGCCTGGATCCTTCTCCTCTCCAGAGAACATTCCCAGCTCTCCCAGCCTGGCTCCAGAGGGGCTCCAGCCCTGCAGCAGCTCCGCGGTCTCCTCTGTCCATAGAGCAGGGCACTGCTGAGCCCGGGCAGGGCACACGGGATCCCTGTGACAGGGATCCACTGCTGGTGCCTGCCAGCCCTGCTCACACCCGGGACAGCCGGGGGAGCCTCCCTGCCCTGCCACAGCCGGGGCACAGCGGGGAGATGGAGCAGTGTGACCAGCACTCCGACACTGTGGCTTCACCTCTGCACTCTCAAAGGCCACAGATTCAGGGCAGTGCTCCCCAAAACCCCTGTGGAGCTGCAGCTTGCTCTGTGGGCTGTGCACACACTGACAAAGCGGGGTTTTTTTAGGAATTACTAATTTTACTGACTGTCAAACTAATTTTTAGAGCCCAGCCAGTGCCAGCCCTGCCATGGCAGGGACACCTCCCACTGTCCCAGGGTGTCCCAGTGTCCAGCCTGGCCTTGGGCACTGCCAGGGATCCAGGGGCAGCCACAGCTGCTCTGGGAATTCCAGCCCAGCCAGCAATTCCCAATATTTCATTAAATCCCCCCTCCTCCAGCTTAAAATAAGAAGTTCTGTGGATTTCTCAGCCAGAACAAAGGTGTGTTATAAAACAGAGGGTAAATATGGCTGGAATTCTGCTGGAGAAAGCCCCACGCCTTCAGAGGGAACCTGGGCCAATTAAAAGTGCTGTTTGTATAAAATGTCATCACAATAAAGCAGGTGGGACTGGGAATGTGGCACCACCAGCTGCAGTTGCACACAGCAAACTGTGCTGTTCAACATTTACAATCCTAAAATTGGGAGCCTCTGCTTTGGAATGAGCTTTATCCTGGGGAGATTCTCCAGGAGTGGAGCCATAATAGGATCATTTATAACAGTGTGATTTCAAGCAATATTCTTCACTTGTACCAAGAACAAGAAATCACAGAGCTTTTTCTTGCCAATATTAATCCGAATTTTAAATGTTTGCAGGTTGAGCCTCTAAGATAATGGACAGAGAGATTTGGGAGGAAAAATAAAGGGTGAACTTTTGGGGGGACTTTATTCTGCCCTGCAAATAAAGGCCTGGCTGTGTGCCCAGAGCTGGCCCACACTGAGCCCAGCACCCCAGCACTTCCCAGCTGGTAATTTAGGTTCTGCTTTATCCCAGGGAAGATTAAAGGCTCCTGTAAAGTGCAAACCATCAGCCTGAAATATCGTCATGGGCTGGATTTTCAGGGCTTTTTATATATTCTGCAAATAAACTGCTTCTGCAGCAGGGAGAGCAGAATAAAGGGGGCTGCAGTGTAGGCCAGGGCAGCAGGGAGGGGCTGCCAAGGTTAAGGAGGAGCAGCTCTTCATCATCTTCATCATCTTCATCCTCTTCCTCAGTGCTGGAGGGGCCCCAGCTCCGGGCACCAGGGGCTGGGGGTGCCTCAGGGCTCCTGGGCTGGCACGGGGAGTTCTGCAAGGACAAACTGATGAAGAGAAATGAACTCCTGGCTGTGGGAGCCTTGGTCACAGCCCTGCAGCCTTCTGCAGGTGACAGTGAGGAGATAAAGCACCTGTGCTCCCCCAGCTCCTCACTGCTGGGGACAAGGGAGGAGGGACAGGGCCCGGGGAATGGCTGCACTGCCAGAGGGCAGGGATGGATGGGAGATTGGGAACTGGGAATTGCTGGCTGGGCTGGAATTCCCAGAGCAGCTGGGGCTGCCCCTGGATCCCTGGCAGTGCCCAAGGCCAGGCTGGACACTGGGGCTGGAGCAGCCTGGGACAGTGGGAGGTGTCCCTGCCATGGCAGGGGTGGCACTGGCTGGGGTTTGAGGCCCCTCCAACCCAAACCAGTCTGTGAGTTTGATTCTAATTTGATGCAAATTGTCCTCACAGATCACGGAGAGCCCCTCAGCTCTGCAGGATGTCCCCAGGCTGTCCCTTTGTCCTGGCTGTCACAGTGGGAGCTGTGCTCAGCTCTGGGCGCTGCTGGCCCTGCAGGAATCCCAGTCCTGTGCTCCTCAGGTAACAGGGACTGAAAGTATCACTGCCTCATTTTCCTGCCCCTCCACTTCGTGGCCATTTGCTCTGTCCCTTGTCAGGCTTTGGTGGCCGTCAGGAGGACAGCAGAGCTGAGGAGTGGCTCCCACAGCTCCCAGCCCTCTGCACATCCCCACTCCAGGGGCTGGCAGGGAGCCCAGGGCCTGGAGCTCTCCAGGTGTGGCTTTGGGGCAGCTGGGCTGGGACAGCAGCCTGGGACAGTGGCAGGGTCCCTGATGATGGCCCTGGGTGGGATTCAAGGTCCCTTCCCACCCAAACCAGTGTGGGGTTCCCTGGAGCCAGCCCGGGGCAGCTCCCCGTGGCAGGGGCAGCAGGGGAGGCTCTGGGGGAACTGCTGAGGCTGCTCTCTGGCAATCGTTCGAGCAGAGAATTTCTAGATTGGCTAAATTGATTCCAGAAGTTGTGATGTACTTCAATTGTAGTTTTTACAGGAAATGTGCTTTAAAATGAAAAAAATCACTTTGACAGGAACTCTGAGCAGTGAAGATAAACTCAGGCAATTTTATTTTTCTGAAAGCTTCAATATTTTATAGAATCCCAGACTGGTTGGGGTTGGGAGGGACCTCAAATCCCAGCCAGTGCCAGCCCTGCCATGGCAGGGACACCTCCCACTGTCCCAGGCTGCTCCAGCCCCAGTGTCCAACCTTGGGCACTGCCAGGGATCCAGGGGCAGCCTCAGCTGCTCTGGGAATTCTGTGCCAGGGCCTCACTGTATTTTATTTTATGATCAACCATTAACATTTCATTTATTCAAAATGCATTTACTAAATCTTTCTTTTTTGTTGTCTGAGTTCTGTTAAATAAAATGCTGATGGAGATGAGTAATGAGTTGTCTTTGCTTGTCCCGGTAATGATCATTATTTTCCACTTGAAATTAAATTACATTTAAATTTTGGTAATAAACAGCTGAGTAGTAATGAATGCTACACCATTATCTTAATATTCTGCAATTTATCACCTCTGAAAACAGATAAATCAGTCTGCTAAGGACAGCCAGTGGGATGCCAGGTCACAGACTACAGACGAGCACTGGTTTGTGTGGCATCAACTGCTCTGGTGTCACACACCTACCACTGCCTTTAAAGGCAAAAAACCCCTCCCAATTGCTGAGAAACCTGAAATTCGGATTATTTTGGTAAGAACTTCCCTGCTGTTTAAAATGAATGCTGGAGGGTGAGCGAGCTCGGAGTTGCTGCCACCATTGCTGTGACAGTTGTCCCCTCACAGCCTCTCCCTCACCTTTCCCCAGGCTTTATCCCTCCCAAATTCTTCCTGTCCCCTGCAGGGGCAGTCCTGGAGCAGGAGAAGGAAGGATCCCATCAGGATCCTCTGGGATTTTGGGGTCAGGAGATGCTGTTAAACATCACCCATGGGAAGGATCCCATCAGGATCCTCTGGGATTTTGGGGTCAGGAGATCTGTCCAGAATCATCCCACAGGAAGGATCTCATCAGGATCCTCTGGGATTTTGGGGTCAGGAGATCTGTCCAGAATCATCCCACAGGAAGGATCTCATCAGGATCCTCTGGGATTTTGGGGTCAGGAGATCTGTCCAGAATCATCCCACAGGAAGGATCTCATCAGGATCCTCTGGGATTTTGGGGTCAGGAGATGCTGTTAAACGTCACCCCGCAGGAGGGATCCCATCAGGAGATGCTGACTGCGGGATTCTCTGGGATTTTGGGGTCAGGAGATCTGTCCAGCATCACCCCACAGGAAGGATCCCATCAGAATTCTCTGGGATTTTGGGGTCAGGAGATCTGTCCAGCATCACCCCACAGGAAGGATCCCATCAGAATTCTCTGGGATTTTGGGGTCAGGAGATCTGTCCAGCATCACCCCACAGGAAGGACTGTGCCAGGGCCACTCCACTGGCTGATGCAGACTCTTTTGGGAGTCCTGCCCAGAGGGTGAGCCCTTGCCAGGACAATTTCAGGACAATTTCAGGACAGTTTCTCTCCCATGCTGGGCAGAATTGCAGGCCTGCAGGTGCCAGGCTGACAGCAAACACCGCTGTATAAAGTTTCCAAAAGCTAACTTTTGATTTAATGGAGCTGTCCCCTCTCATCAGTTTCATTCTAATCCTTGAGAGCAGAGAACCTTTTAAGTCTAATGAAAAATGTTAATAAACCTTCACGTTGTGGAGAGGATTTTTCCCTGGTTCAGGAGCAGCTGTCAGCAGCTTTCCCCCCTCCCACCTCAACGTGTCAATGTGCCCCTGCTCTGCCTGCTGACTGACAGAGCCCCCAGGGCAGCTTCCCCAGCCCTGGCAGTGCCCAAGGCCAGCCTGGACAGGGCTGGAGCAGCCTGGGACGGTGGGAGCTGTCCCTGCCATGGCGCTGGATGGGATTTGAGGTCCCTTCCCAGCCCAGCCATGGTGTGTCCATCTGTGTCTGCCTCCCCTTGGCATCCCAGCTGGGCCAGCACTGAGGTGGCCTCACCTTGATCCTGGGGACATAAGGAACACCTAAAGTTCCTAGAGAGTGTCCCGAGGGGGACAGAGACGGTGAAGGGTCTAAAGGGACCATGTGAGGAGCAGCTGAGGGCACTGGGATTGTTCAGATGGGGAGGAGACCGAGGGCAGAGCCCAGCAGGGCTGCAGCTCCTGCCGAGGGACAGCTCCCAGCTCTGCTCTGGGACAGGGACAGCACCTGGGAGGGCTGGGGCTGGGCTAGGGAGGCTCAGGCTGGAATCAGGGAAAGGTTCTTCCCCCAGAGGGTGCTGGCACTGCCCAGGCTCCCCAGGGAATGGGCACGGCCCCGAGGCTGCCAGAGCTCCAGGAGCCTTTGGACAGAGCTCCAGGGATTTATAGGGTGGGGTTGTTGGGCTCTGGGCAGGGCCAGGGGCTGGGCTGGGTGATCCCTGGGGGTCCCTCCAGCTCAGGACATTCCCTGAGCTGACCCAGGGGGGGACGATAACCTGAGACCCCCCCAGCCCCTCCCAGGCTGCCATGGTCTCTCCACCCTGGTTTGTAGAAACCCCTGCTGTGCCTGGCACTGCTCAGCTGTGCAAGGGACTTCTGTCATTCCCTGGAACCCCAGACTGGTTTGGGTTGGAGGGGCTTTAAATCCCACCCAGTGCCACCCCTGCCATGGGCACAGGGACACCTCCCACTGTCCCAGGCTGCTCCAGCCCCAGTGTCCAACCTGGCCTTGGGCACTGCCAGGGATCCAGGGGCAGCCCCAGCTGCTCTGGCAATTCCAGCCCAGCCAGCAATTCCCAATTCCCAATCTCCCACCCATCCCTGCCCTCTCGCATTTCAGGTGAAGTCCATCCTCTCCTCTCCCAGTGCCAGCAGTGTCCCCGTGTCCCAGCACACCCAGGAGCTCCAGGGGAGCCGTGGCCTCCCCAGCCCTGCCCTGCAGCAGCCTGGCACCAGGAGTGAGGAGGGGAATTGAGACAAACCTGTGACAGAAACACCATTTCTGCAAGGTGTGGCTTGTTGGAACAGAATTTCTGATGTGGGAACATGAAAACTGACAAATGGGAATAATTTCATGCAACATGTAATTAAATAGTACAACTTATTAGCACAGGGGGTTGCTATGGCAAATAATTCATACGGATGGGGAAGGAAAGGCAAATCCAGGCAGATAACAGGCATACCTGGTTATCTGAGCCCAGCCAGGAGCACAGGCTGGGAGCTGGGAGCTGGAGCCTCCCAGGTACCCTCCCTGCCCCCAGACGTGCCCTGCTCCTGGGGCTGTTCCCTGGCATTCCTGTTTCCAGTGGGAATTTGGCTGGCTCTAGTTTAAAACGCAGTTTCGGAATAATTTCAGCATTATTTTCAGAGCTGTATAAAAATACCTTTATTTATCACAAAATAAATGTATTTTACATATTTTATTTTATATATCACTTTTCAGAATATTTTTTTAAGCTTCTGAATAATTGCCCAGAGCAGCTGGGGCTGCCCCTGGATCCCTGGCAGTGCCCAAGGCCAGGTTGGACCCTGGGGCTGGAGCAGCCTGGGACAGTGGGAGGTGTCCCTGCCATGGCAGAACAAGATGAGCTTTAAGGTCCCTTTCAACCTCAGCCATTCTGGGATTCTGTGGTGGTTTTTTTGGGTTTTTTTGGGGTTTTTTTTGGTTTTTTTTTTTTTTGTTTTTTTTTTGTTTTTTTTTGTTTCTTTTGTTTGTTTTTGTTTTTGTTTTTTTGTTTGTTTTTTGTTTTGTTTTGGTTTGGTTTGGTTTGTTTGTTTGTTTTTATTTTGGTTTTTTTTTGGAGTAGTTGAAATGGAACATCTCTGCTGTAAGATTTTCCTTCATTCTCTTTTCCCTCTGGGAAGGGTCAGGAGTGGTAGAAAAAACCTTGAATATATTTTGCCCGATCTGAAGGTGACTTTTCACTGGATTAAGCTCTTTGCAGAAGAATCTGAATTCCTTTCTTTGCCTTCATTTTGTGCTTCAGTTATGAACATTTATTGCTGATGTTAACTAGCTATTAGCTTGGTTGTTATTTGCTAATTATTAATTACTAATTGATGGCATCCTTGGGCACCTCCAGGGATGGCCACTCCAAACCTCCCTGGGCAGTTCCAAGCCCTGAGCACCCTTTCCATGGGGAAATTCCTGCTGCTGCCCACCCTGAGCCTGCCCTGGCCCAGCCTGGGGCTGTTCCCTCTCCTGGGCTCCCTGGCAGCCCTGGGTGTGTTTGGATGTCCCTGGATGGTTTTGGATGTCCTGGATGTGTTTGAATGTCCCTGGGTGTGTTTGGATGTCCCTGGATGTGTTCCCCCAGCCCTGGAGGCTTTTTGATGTCCCTGGATGTGTCTCCCCAGTCCCTGATGTGTTTGGATGTCCCTGGATGGTTTTGGATGTCCCTGGATGTGCCCTCCCAGCCCTGGGTGTGTTTGCATGTCCCCAGCTGTGTCCCCTCAGCCCTGGATGTGTTTGCATGTCCCTGGATGTGTCCCCCCAGCTCTGGATGTGTTTGGATGTCCCCAGCTGTGTCCCCCCAGCCCTGGATGTGTCCCCCCAGCTCTGGGTATGTTTGGATGTCTCTGGATGTGTTTGGATGTCTCCAGCTGTGTCCCCCCCAGCCCTGGATGTGTTTGGATGTC
>VWZV01014459.1:0-17583 GCA_013397155.1 Irena cyanogastra | reverse complement strand
TAAAAAAAAAAAAACAACAACAACAAAACAAACATGTAAAAAAACAACATAAAAACACTGTAGTCAGTAAAAACAAATTAAGTCCCAGATAAAATAAAAAAATACCTTTCTTAAAACTAAAATCCTCTTATAAACTATAAAAAACCTCTTTTTCCCTATAACACATAAAATTATAAAAAAATAAAAGTATTCAAATTCATATCAAAGACCTCCATGCTAAAATAAACAAATGTAAAAATAACTGTAATCCCATAAAGACTTTAAACAAAAAAAAGTAATCCCCTACCCCCCCAAAAAACCTGTTCCCAGATATAAAAATAATTTTAAAAATAGATAATAAAAACTTTTACCTTTAAACAGCTCATCTTTAAAACAATACCCCATAAATCAACATAACCCGTCAATGAACTATTAAAAAAACTTGTAAAAATAAAAAAAATTCACAACAACAAATTTTCCCCCAAACAGCCACTAGTCGTAAAAAAACCACAAAAACCCTGGTTTTTTCCTCTTGTAAAAAAGTCTCCATAATCTTAACATGAAAACTTCTCTCCNACAAAACAAACATGTAAAAAAACAACATAAAAACATTGTAGTCAGTAAAAACAAATTAAGTCCCAGATAAAATAAAAAAATACCTTTCTTAAAACTAAAATCCTCTTATAAACTATAAAAAACCTCTTTTTCCCTATAACACATAAAATTATAAAAAAATAAAAGTATTCAAATTCATATCAAAGACCTCCATGCTAAAATAAACAAATGTAAAAATAACTGTAATCCCATAAAGACTTTAAACAAAAAAAAGTAATCCCCTACCCCCCCAAAAAACCTGTTCCCAGATATAAAAATAATTTTAAAAATAGATAATAAAAACTTTTACCTTTAAACAGCTCATCTTTAAAACAATACCCCATAAATCAACATAACCCGTCAATGAACTATTAAAAAAACTTGTAAAAATAAAAAAAATTCACAACAACAAATTTTCCCCCAAACAGCCACTAGTCGTAAAAAAACCACAAAAACCCTGGTTTTTTCCTCTTGTAAAAAAGTCTCCATAATCTTAACATGAAAACTTCNACATAAAAACATTGTAGTCAGTAAAAACAAATTAAGTCCCAGATAAAATAAAAAAATACCTTTCTTAAAACTAAAATCCTCTTATAAACTATAAAAAACCTCTTTTTCCCTATAACACATAAAATTATAAAAAAATAAAAGTATTCAAATTCATATCAAAGACCTCCATGCTAAAATAAACAAATGTAAAAATAACTGTAATCCCATAAAGACTTTAAACAAAAAAAAGTAATCCCCTACCCCCCCAAAAAACCTGTTCCCAGATATAAAAATAATTTTAAAAATAGATAATAAAAACTTTTACCTTTAAACAGCTCATCTTTAAAACAATACCCCATAAATCAACATAACCCGTCAATGAACTATTAAAAAAACTTGTAAAAATAAAAAAAATTCACAACAACAAATTTTCCCCCAAACAGCCACTAGTCGTAAAAAAACCACAAAAACCCTGGTTTTTTCCTCTTGTAAAAAAGTCTCCATAATCTTAACATGAAAACTTCTCTCCCTAAATAAACTAAAAAAATATATTTAAAAAAATCTAAAAAGCTTGTTTTAATTCTTACTACTTTTTCCCCTTTTCATTACTGTTAATAAAATTTTCTTTATACCCTTTCAAAATTTTAAACCTACTTTACCTTTCTCCTAATCTTATCTCACAGCAGGAAGTGAGTACACAAGTACTTAACCAACACCAAACCCACCACACTCATACGTTAACTAAAAAATCTCAAAATTACTACAATCTTAAATTAACGAACCAAAACCACGACATGTTCCCTCTCCCAGGCAGAGCCATCCAGTCAGTGCCTGGGCTGCACTTTTGTCAAGCAAGTGCAACTGGGGACAGTCAATGTAGAGACCCGTGGGGTAAAGAATCGAGGGAGCTGCAGGAACTGGAAGAGTTTGATCACCCGCTCTGTGGGCCTTGTGCCCTCCCCTGCTGAAGAGATGATTCAGTTTTCAGGCAGGACAACAGTGCTGTAGGAGAAAAGGGAGTCATTTTCACTGATACACTGGAGTCTTGTGTTCCTTGAGCCTTGGTGGGCACTGGTCCTTGTTGGAAAGGCTCCCCCAGAGCTCATGGGCCACTGGGACTGTTACAGGAGTCCTTGCAAGTGTCCTTGGGCAAAGAAGGGGCAAAACTGCTTAGACAGCTCTGGACTACTCTAGGACTACTAAATCTCTATTCAATTTGACAAATGTCTTGTGCTCCATTCCATGCTCTTTGAGGACAAAAGTTCTCAATGCTCTCAGTACCTCTAATTCCCTTGGGGTCATTTCTTTGCCCAGATGCAATGTTCCTTCACTGCGAGTGCTCAACCCTCTCCTGACGCTCGAGGACTGCTGGCTAAAGCTCCCCTATGAGAGGAAGCTGATCCTTGAGAATGACAGCGACTTTCCTGGCTGCTACTTTGTCCTCCCTCAGGTTTGGCCTTGCGTCTATCTCCTCCCCTCAAATGTTACTGAGGGGGTTACTAGGGGAATAAAAGGGTTGGGATAAGACCTTGCCGGTTTCTATTCAAACCTAAAGGTTTTCTGAGAACAGGAACCTAAATACAAACTTTAGGAAGCAGTTTAACATTTTGAGGAAGAAGTTTAGATTCTAGTCTTTGACTTGTTTCCAAGTGGGAGAGCTTAGAGGGCAGTGAAAATCTGATGCAAGGAGGCTGTCAGCACCAAAGTGGGTGTCTGTGGATGCAGCAACTTTTGGGCCCCCTGGGGATGCTCAGCACCTACGCCTTTGCATCTTGTTTTTTGCCTTTTTGCCTTCTCCTGAGAATTTTTACAGGTGTGTGGGAGTTGCTCTTGTGGTAGAGGTTAAGGAGTTTAAAATTTCCTCAGTTCTGAAGTTGCTTTTGATTCTGTCTCTCCCAGGAACACAAGGAGGAGGCTTCTGCATGGTACTCCAGCTCCATGCCAGTTGGGATTATCGAGGCTCACAGCTTGGTGGAGATCCCATTTATACTGCAGGCCCAGGTGCTGGGAGACTGGAACGTCTCTGCTGAGATCATCGTGTTTGGGAGAGAAGAATCCCCACTGGTGAGAGCGAGGGGAGATGAGTGCCTTGAGCAACTCATCCCAGTGGGGTGTGAAGTGCACGGGGATTCTTCCAGGAACTTGTGATACATGGCTGGTGTGGACAAGGACAGAAGGGATTGGTGGCACAAGCAGCAGCATACGCCTAGAAAAGAGGAAGTGTGGAAGCCTCACAGGTGGCAATCTCAGTGCCTGACCCAGCACATGGTTACAAATCTGGGAGATGGGATAACAACCCCAGTCTGAAACCCAGACCAGTCCCTGGGTCTCACACTCACACGCCATGTTACCAGATGAACACAAGTGCTGCTTCATTACAACTGTTCAGGATCACACAGGGACATCCCTGAATCCTGCTAAAGCAAGCACAGTGTACAAGACCACACTGAAGGAATGTTTTGTGCAGAGCTGGACTGAGGCTTCACTGAGAGCCAGGTCCCTCAGATCTGAGAAATATCCATCATATCTCCTCAAAAAAAGCCCAGTCCAAACTATACGAATGTCCACACAACTTGCATCTGGAGCACAGACTTTGCTTGGTTTTTCCACCAAGTTTGGAAATGGATGGGGCAAGCAATTCCTGAACTAAAGCCTCCTAAAAGAGGATTCTGAAGATTCTAAAGAAGATTCTAAGGATTCTAAAAAGATTCTAAAAGAGCTCCTAAAAGAGGTATATGTCATAACAGCAAGAGTAACTACAAAATATAGGCCCTGTCTGCCAGGTACGGATGCTTTTCATCCCTAAATAGTCTGGTTTGTGACATGACCACCCCACCAAAGCCAGCAGTGCTGCAGGATGTGGGTGTGTCTAGGTAGCAGTAACACTGGGGACAAAGTTGCCATCTGCTCTTATTCTTGTTCCTGTGTGTCCCATTGCCTGTAGATGGCTGTAGAATACTGTAGATGAAGGCTTTGTGTGTTTTCATGAGCCTTTTCCTCAGTGAGGATATATCCCATTGTCACACACTAACTGAAGCTGGGCCAGGCATCCTCCAGGTGCTCTTCTGCTCATCTCCAAAGGGCTCTGCCTCTGCTGCTTCTGCCCCACTGTCACCTGGAAGCAAAGCCATCTGGTGAGGCACAGCTCCTTCCTCCAGCTTCTCCTTCCAGGGAGCCTTGGGCAGCATCAGCCAGGCTGCAGCCCCCTGGGCCTCCCTTCTCCCAGAGGGATAAAAGATCCATCATCATGCGGGGCTTTAGTTCCTTATTCTTGACGTACCAGCCATGGAACATAGTTTCCTTCTGACTGAAGGTAATTCTGGCAGCTGTCAATGCCATTCCCTCAAGTCAGACATCACTAAAGGTTTTACATCGTGGAGTCTGGTTTCTTCTGTAGTTAAATCATACTTCAAGCCTCTAGTGAATCTTATTGGTGTTGTGAGTTTTATGCATTCAAGTCCTCTGTAAGAGTTGGGGTATTTAGGACCAGTGAAATCCAACAAGACTGAATAAGTTGTCCTGGTTTCCACTGGTGTGAGCAGGTAGTTTAGCAAAGGGATCCATGTTCCTTGTCCCACTGCCTGTGCCAGCTCTGCAAGAACAATCCTTTTGACTTTCAGACTACTTTTAAGTCAGTTTGGACTTCTTTTTAAGAATAAAATACTGCTTAAATGATGCAATTACTAATTAAGCCCCTTACTTATATATATGAAGAATACACATAAGCAGAAATGGAAGGCAGCTAACTTGCCTCATCTCTACTCTGAAGAGCCTGCTTTGCTTCTGACTTGTGCTGGTTTCACCAGTGTAGCTTTGTGAATGTTAGAGAACTTAGTGTTCAAGGATGGCTGTGCAGCAGCAAAAGTTGGGAAGGTGGTTTGGGCCAGGATGGAGCAGTGAATGAAGCAGGCAGGAGGTAGAGGAAATAGCAGTGTGGAGGAGGTGTGAAGAAACAAGCATGGCAAACAGCAGTTCTTTGTCCCCTGATAATGGGAGCTTGTGGCTCTCAGGTGGGATCACTGCAGACCTCACACTTGCTCCAGGCCTTCTGTTTCAGTCTGCATCACTGACAATTCAAACGGCCGTAATTATCCCGGGTCTGGGAATGCTCTTAGAGCTGACTATGTTTTTAAAATTGCCCTTGTTGAGTCTCTTTTTTGACCTTCCCTACCTTCTTCCTGGAACAGGAAATCCGTTCAGAGGGCGACAGCTATGGACCGCTTGTCCATGTCTATCCGGAGAAGATAAACTTCGGCTCTATCAGAGTCTTAGAAGATCATTTCGAAACTCTCAAGCTCGCCAATCAGAGTGACATTCCTGCAAACTTCCACATAGAGAGGGTAAGTGTCTGTGGGGCTGTTTTCCAGGGAGAAGTGCAGGTTACTAGCAGCCCTTGACTCGTTTTTTGTATGCAATGTTTCTGTATTGTTCTGTGTGAGTGCAAGCAAGATATTCCATGTGAGTGCAAGCAAGAAGGGCCAGGATCTCAGGCACGCCTCTGTGAAATAGTTTGCAGAGAGGTTGGAGCAGAACTGAGTCTGGATCATGTTTGCAAGTTCTCTCTTTATTTTGTGGAAGATATTTAGCTGTGCAAGTCATGTTTTTGGAGCTCTGAGATCAAGAGAAGCCTGTGGACCTTTGCTTCTGAGAAGGCATGAATATGGACTCCCCATTCCATCTGCATTTGCTTTGTGCCAAACTTGTGTTAATGGCAAAAACCAGGGTTGAGATCTGCCCTCAAACTGCTCGTGGGAAGGCAAGTTTCACGACTCCTGTGGGTCAAACCAGTAGGGCTGTTGCAAACAAATGCACCTGTGAGAGTTGTGCACCCCCAGAGCCTGTGGTCTCTGCAGCATTGCAGAATGTCTCTGGAGACCACCTGCAGAGGAAGGTTGTTTCATTTGTGGAGGTTACACAGGGGGACAAGCTGCAGGGCTGGAGCAGCCAGGAAGGGTACATGGCTCGGGGCTGATGGGATGTGCTCCCTGCTGGAGGGGGCATCTGTGAGAGGCTTGAAAACAGCTTTGAAAAGAGATTTGATCTTCTGTAGATTGGGTGGGTTCAACTTCTGGAGCTGGTTAAAACCAACCCTGACACTGTGGACTTGTTTGTGTTTGTGGATAAAGCATTGGGTGTTGTGTGAGAGTCCAGGCTCAGCCTCCTGGGCCAGAGGGGTGAATTTTCCTCTTGCTGTTTTTCCAGCTGTTTAGGGGATAAACATTACCCCAAAGTGGAGGATTGCTAGGGCAGCTTTCCCTGACTCCACAGTGAAATTCTGTTTTCAGCCTCTGCAGGGAGCAATGCACCTTGGCTGGGTGGTCGTGGTGTGTAAGGGATGGGTTTCACCTGCTAGTACCAGGGCCAGACCTGCAGAGCTGTGTCTGTACAGCTGTGCTGGTGCACGGCCTTTCCTCCCCCCTTTGGGCAGCTTCCAGCTCTCTTGCCCCATCTGTAGAGGGAGGTCCATGAGAAACCAGAGGACTAGAACACTTAGGAAGGCCATGCCATGCCCAGAGGGCATGTCTTGCAGGCTTTTTTCTGCTTCCTGCTTTCCTGCTCTGCTGTAACCATTTAGAGGTGACTTTTCCAAAGCAAAGGGCATTGGGGCACCTCTCCACAGCTGATGATCGGTGGGAAGCGAGGGCCTCAGTCCTTCAGGGGCTGCTGAGAAGCACTGATGGCCCCTTGGGAAAGGAGACTTTGGGGTTTTGCTCAGCTGGCTTTGCACAGTTATTCTTCAGGCTCCCAGCAGTGTCCTCCAGCTGTGTGGCTGCTGGGCTGGGATTTGGGCAGTCCTGCCTTCCTCCAGCCTTGAGCGTTTGTGCAGACCCAGCCCTGCTGTCGGGAAGCCAGCAGAGACAAAATAGCTTCCCTTGGCAAGCACTCCAAAGAGAGGCAGGAGGGGGAATAACCTTCTCCTGAGGAGGAGCATCCCTTGGGTTGAGCAAAATGGGGCTAATGACCTGAGTCTGTTAAAGGAAGGTAAAATACAGGTTGTATAAGCTCTTGGAGAGTTGCTGTTGCCAGACACCATAGCTTACATTTAGGGAAATTAAACGTTTATGGTTTTTACACTCATCTCCTTAGCCTTCCTGTTTCCTGCACCTCACAGCAGAGCAGGGTCCATGGCTTCCATCCTAACTTTGTGTTTGGCTTGTCTTCCAGCCTGCAAAATGCTCCTGCTGGAGGATTGAGCCCATTAAAGGAGTGGTCCCCGCTAACACTGAGCTGGCTGTGGATGTCATAGCAAACCTGAATGGCACAGACAAATTCCAGGAGAAGGTGAAGGTGTTCATTGAGTACGGCCAGCTGCTCATGACCGTCGTCTCTATCCAGGCTGTGGGCACTGGCACCACAATTGTCACAGACAAACCTGTCATTCCAAAGCTCGACTTGAAGTACCACTTCAGGTAGGAGACTCTAGAAGCTTCCACTTCTCCTGTGCGTTCAGCAAGGAAGAATTTTTCCATAGTTCTTCAGACTAGATCTTCTTCAATACTCAAGGTCTGTTTCCCTGAAGCCACAGGAATTCCTTTAGAAATATGTCATCTGAGAGTCGCTAGATATCTTGGAAAGCCACAGACATGGAAAAGCTGGAAGACCTGGCAGGGCTGAAACTTTGAGCCTGGGCAGCCTTTTGGGCAGAGGTTTTATTGCAGAGTGTGCAGTCAGGGAATGCCATCAGGGTGAAGCTGAAGCTGAGTGATGACAGGGAAGTAACAGCTCCCATGACATTTTCCATCTCTGCTTCTCTTCTAGCGGCACTCCCTGCTCTTACCACTTCAAAATGACGAACAGAGGACGACACATCAGTCGGGTGTGCTGGGGCACACAAGATTGCTGCTACTTCCGGCGCAGTACTCCTGCCCTCGCTGGCACCAAAAGTAAAGTTGCTGCCCAGACCCCCAGACCTGGCAGCCCCTTGTTTAAGCCACGGCCGATGCAGATGGAGCTGAGGCCGGGCCAGACTGTGGACGTGGTGCTGGAAGGCTGCTCCAACACTGTCCAGGTGAGGCCCCTGCCAAGGGCTGAGCCTTCCCTATCAGATCCCCTCCACTGCGGCTTCTTCTGCAGCCCCTTGACATTTGCCCGGGAAAAGGAGCAAGTGACTTCAAGAAACTGTGACTTCAAGGCCACTTGCTTTCCTTGCTGGCCACCATCAGTTGCTAAGGCCCTTTTGTGTTTCTGTAACTACCAAAAACCCAACTTGGTGACCCCAAAATACAGGCTGAAGGAAGTATTGCTCCTTCGGGCAAACGGGTTACCTGTGTCACGTGCTGGGCAGAAAGGAAGAGCAGAGAAAATAAATTGCACTTTGACTAGAAGCCCGGGCAGGAAGTAAATTAAACTGCTGTCAAGTGGTTTTTCCGAGGGAAGCTGGGAGTAAAACGAAAGCCCTGTGAATGGCAGGAGTGTCTGGGAGCAGCATTGCTTTTCCTCTGACGCCAAACATGGGCAGAGGGCTGGTCTAGCTATGAGTCCTGGAGGGAGAAAACCCAGTGTGCCAGCTCTAATGGTCAGTGCGATTTCCATCCAGGCAGGAAACTGTTCCCAGGGATCATTAGAACTGACAAATTGACTTTGGTCAACTTTTCTATTACTGCTTGCCCCAGTCTCTCAGCCAGCCCTGGTGTCCCAGGGGCAGCCAGGTTTTGCAGTACCCTTGGAGAGCAACTCAGAGGGGGAGATTTTAGCAGTGTCTGGGAATTCCTACCTGGACTTTTCTTTCCAGGGGAAATGAAACTCTGCAGAGAAGCTGCCAGCTAAGTCTGGTATGTGTTCCCTGGCTCCAGGACCCGTGGGCACAGATATTTAGAATAAATAGGCAGCAGCACAGAAAGAAAAGAGAGCTATTGAGGAGAGCAGAGACTAATTACAGTCACTAACAATAAGTGACAGGAGTAGGGCCCATGGGTGGGTGGCAAGCCAGTGTGGGGTGTTGGGCCTGCCAGCACGCACTGGGTGACAAGTGAATCTTGCATGCAGGAGGTGAGGGAGCTGCTGCGGTGTCATGCTGTGGCGGGGAATGCGATACAGAGAATGGAAGTGGATCTCACCTGCAGGTTCATTTGCCCTTCTGTGCAAATGTCTTCGCGATTAATCACTTTCCGTGCGGAAAAGGTAAGTCTCCCAATTGCGTCCCAGCATTTAAAGGTGTAACTCTTAAATTGGTTGGAAGTAAATAGAAATATATGCACTTCTGGGGTTGAAAAATGTGAAATGCATGGGAAGGGGAAGGAGGTCTATGGCCACTTGAGGTTGTTTTCCCTTGTCTCCTGTTTCTGTAGAAACCCAGTGATGTCCTGACGCTGCAGTACCAGCCTTTTTCTTTAAAGAACACCTGCCCGCTGCCATTCAGCCTTGTGCTGGACTTGGAGCAGCCGTTCCTAATCTGCAGTGCGGACCAGCAGCCCCTCCCTGCAGATTCCAAGGTGAGCCTCTGTGGGCTCGTTCGGTGGGGTTTGAGGAGGAGGGATGTGGTGGTGCACTTCTGTTGGGAGGTCCTCGAGTTGAGAAGTTTATTCTGTAGTGTCAGCAGTGGATTGGCCTGAACTGAATCAGCAGAGCTGCTGAAGGAATCAAAATCTCATCTGAATTGGGAACATCCATCCTAGCTCTAAGACATGAGGAGAAGGGAACAGGAAAGCAGATCAGGGCAAGCCATGCAGTAAAGGTGTCTCCTGGAAAGCGTGCCAGCTCTCCAGCAGCCATCCCCTGGTATTGCTGCTGAGCACAGAAGCGTGAGCCTGAGAGAATCTCGGACCAGAGGGTGGTGTCTGCAGACAGATCCTCACTGTAAAGAAATGAGGGTGAGCTGAGAAGCCCACGCTAGGGTCACACTTTGAACGTCTACTGTTTCCTGCTGTCAGACCTTGGGACTTGATCACAAAGGTGATTAATGCTTTTCATCTCCTTGCAGGCCATGACTCTCGGTGTAGGGGAGGAACTTCATCTCTGCATCCAGTTTAACCCAGCTTATAAGAAGAATCTGCATAGCTGGGTGGCAGAGAGGGTTCTCAGGATACGCTTCAAGGAGCATCGTCATAAGGAGCAGATCCGTGTTCGGGGAGAAGTTCACTTCCCGAATCTCCATCTCCAGGCCAAGGCCGTGGACTTTGGCTGCATCATAAATGACACTCAACAAGAGTTGCATATGGAGATGACCAACTGCAGCCCAATTACTGCCCAGTACCACTGGTCATTCCTGACGGACAGCCAGGTGAACACCATAAGGTATGTGCATCATGCCTGTGCTGCTCCGAGCATGGAGCTGCTCCAGCCTGGCTTTGGAGTGGCTGTTACTGAGCTCACACACCAGCACCCAGCCAGGGGCTGCAGCTCAGTGGGGAGCTGCTCTTGCAGGCACCTCTCTCTCCCGCTACAGCTCCAGGATCATAGTTATGTTATGTTCCAGGTTCATGCCTTCACCACCTAAATCCAAACCCCAGTCATCAAACAAGAAGAGAGTGTTTCCAAGGAGATACTTCCAGACTGAAACTGTGGAGGAGCCAACTGAAATCCCGCAAACAATGCAGGATCTTGTCCAGGAATATTCTGCCCAGGAGGATTCTGATGAGGAGGATTCTGATGAGGAGGATTCTGACGAGGAAGATTCTGATGAGGAGGATTCTGACCAGGAAGATTCTGACCAGGAGGATCCTGCCCAGGAAGATCCCACCCAGGAAGATTCTGCCCAGGAAGATCCCACCCAGGAGGATTCTACCACGGAAGATCCTGCCCAGGAAAATCCCATCCACGAGGATCCTGCCCAGGAGGCTTCTGCCCAGGAAGATCCTGCTCAGGAGGACTCTGACCAGGAGGATCCTGGCCAGCAGCCAGCAGATGCAGAGGACTCCCTGGAAGCAGAGGTGGGTTTTCCTGTGCACCTACCACTTGCATTGCCTCCTCAGCTTGCCACCAACAAGTCACACTCATGCCAACCTCCCTTTTTGCTGCCCTTTTGCCCTGTGCCCTGAGAGTGGCAGCTGGATGTGGGGTGTCTGGAGAGGGAGAAATAGGAAAGTTTTACTCAGAGAAGCTCACTCAGATCCTACAGACCTATGCTGAGTTTGGGATTTTTTGGCTTATTTTCTTTACAATGTAAAATGGGGTCTTTATCTGCATCATGATGAGGCTTCCAGCTTCCTATGTGTGTCAATCCATGAAGAGTCCTGATCTGCATGTACCCCCTTCCCAGCCCAGCTGGAGCGCTCACATCTCTGCCTTCACCTGAAAGCTGGTATTGCAGTGACAGCTCCAGGGCTGTCTTTCATAAAGCAAGACTTTTCAGAGTCACTGCCTCTTCCTCCAAACAAGAAAAAAGGCCTTTGATCTGCCAGCTTGCCTGCTGAGCATTAGTACTTTGGAGTGGGAAGTGGCCCCTTGTTCTGCATCAGGGGAAACAGAGACTGCTCATGGGGTGATAAAAAAAAGAGATGTAAGGGAGCAGAAGAGTTTCTCCAAGGCCCAGTGTTGGCATAAAGTTTAAGGAGAGGGGTTGTACCTGCTCACACACAAATACCACTTGTTTCAACGCTGCACAGTTTTTCTGAATCAGAAGAAACAAAACCATATAGATGCAATGAATAGTGTGGCTGAATGTCTTCAGATAGAAGCACAAAATCATCTTTATTTCCTGGTCGTTGCCATGTATGCACAAGTAAACCAGGGAAATTCAAGTAGCCATCCTGGAATCCTGGAACGGTTTGGCTTGGAAGAGCCAATGTAGTTTCAGCCCTCCCTGCCTGAGTGCTGGGGGCACCCAGTTCCCTCACACAAGTTTGATGTAGGAAGTGCAGATGGAGCCCAGGTCTCATCTGTGGGTGGGCTTGGACCCACAGTCGACTGATGGCCTGGACATTTTCACACTTGATTTGTGCCCAGGTGCCTTTTCAGCTGCTCCTGGTGTGGTGAGGTGGTGGAGCCTGCAGCACAGTGATCCTGCTCAGACCAGCCAGCTGCTCACTGCAGCCTCTGGTGCTTGTTTTCCAGGTGCTGTCATCTACTCCTGTGGAGTCTCAGAGCCCAGTGAGGATGAGGGGATTGAGTCAATTCTCAGACATGGAGCACCCCAACGTGGGAATGCAGGAGGTAAGTGGGGATTTGTCTCACATCCATGTTTCCAATGTGGGAAGTGGTTCTGTAGCCCCACTGCCACTGGTGGCCCTCAGCATTGCCCACAGAGGGGCCTCACATCCCTCCAAGCCCATGACAAAGCTCTGCTGAAGCAAGCGGTCACTGGAGAGGCCATGTGGGATGTTTTGTAGGGCTGCCCCAGGATGCTCTCTATGCAGCACCTGTGGAGGACATTGCTCCCATTTACCTCATCCTGTTGACAAGACATTTTTGTAGGAACTTTGGCTGTAGCAGCTTGAGAGAATGGCATGTAAATCAGAGAGAGAGGGAAAAGCCTCAGAAAGTCAGATGAGACTTCCCCCAGCTCCAAGGGCTCCCACCTCCAAGTCTCCTGTTTTGCTGAAGGCAGTGAGAAGTGTTTCCAAAGACATGTTCTGCAGCAGAGACAATTTCTTGCTGCCAGGAGACATTCCAGTTGACTTTATTGTAGTGTATACTCATGGATGAGTGATTATGGGAGAAGATTTTCCCCATGGTCCCTCCACTGGTCAGTGGCATGGACACAGGATGAGATATGGGTGATTCTGCCTGTGTTTGGGGAATAGGCCCCTCCAGCTCTGGCTGTACTTTACTCCAAGACACAGCTGCTCTTCTGCATCCATTTCCACACTCGACATCTCGATCTCTCCTGCCCTCCCTCCAGGTGTTTGATGTCCTGCCACTGTGGGGTGTGCTGCAGCCAGGAGAGAGCCAGCTGGTCACCTTCACCTTCTTTGGGCACGCCAACATCGTGGCCCGTGTCACGGCGCTGTGCCACGTGGAGGGAGGCCCCACCTACAAGGTGGTGCTGACCGGGGAGGCTTCGTGCCCCAGCTACCAACTGGACGTGGAGGAGATTGACTGGGGGCCGCAGGTACCACAGGCTTCTCCTGGCACAGCTCCTTGTCGTGGCATCGTGGCCACCTCGATCCCAGGCTCCCTCCCCTTCTCAGCTCCATTGCTGGCTCTGGGGCTTAGAATACAACCTTTGAGAGATATGTCCAGCATCCAAGCTGGTTTAAAATGGCCATCTCCACCCCTCCCCTCCCTTCCCCCTGGCCGAGGGACATGACACCGTCCTCTTCAAGGCACCTAACACTGCCTCCTGGGGAGCACGAGGTCCCAGTGAAGATGTCCAGAGGGACATGTCCCTGAGATATCCCTCCACTGATCTGCTCCTAAAGCTTGAGCTCCAAGGAGATGATCTTGTCTAAGGCTCTTGCTTGATCCACAGAATCATCCAGGGAGGAAGTTGGGCTTTCAGTCACTTCAGTAGCTGAAGACTATGTCCCAGAATAATCCCCACTTTACTTTTCAGGTTCAAAGTCCACAGATATTTCCAGCTGCTGGCTCTGCCTGTGTTGGCCTGTGTGTCTCTCTTGTCCCCAGTGTGTTTCCTGCCAACATTTTCATGCATGTGCCTTTTCTTCTGGAATGTCTCTCAGAAATGCTCTAACTTTTAGATACAATTAAGAGGGGACAAAGTTGTTGAAGCAGAAGAAAACCGTTCATTAGTAACGATTCAGCTGAGCCGAGCACACACACACCCTCCAACTCCAACAAAACGGCTTCAATTTATCACCTCTATACCCGGCCGGGGCGGTCCCTGTCCCCTTTCCCCTTGCATGGGTACTCGTGAACTTCCATTCTCTCCAACCGACAACTTTTCTGTCCCCTCCCCTCTCATCCTACTTCCTTTTGGTCAGGTCTTCAATCCCGCCCCTCTGCCAGCTCACAGCAACACCCAACAAACCAACCCGAACAAATGCAAGCCACAAACAACACACAGCACCAACAAATTCCATTCTTTAAATCCATAACCTTTTGGCTTCATCTCACACACCTCAGTGCCACCTCCTTTGTTTCTCCTGTCTGTTGGCAACCCCTGAGAGTGCAGAGGACCTGGCTCCTGGTTCATTTATTACTGGTCCTTACATGGTTTTACCACCTCTGTGTAGTTGTGTGGTTGCATTGTGGCTGTGTGCTTTCAACCCATGAAAGAGGAAGGATTGCCAGCATCAGGCCTGTATCTGTAACTTCCCACTCCTCTACCTTCTCTCCAGGTGTTTAACAAAGTCCTCAAAGCAAAGGTCACCCTGCGGAACACCGGGGTTCTTGAATTCACCTACGTGGTGCCAAACTCCGGTGCTGGCACTGCAGCAAACCCTCTGCCTGGTGTGCCTGTGGTCCTGCCTGCCACAGTGAGTAGCACAAGTCATTGGCTCTAGCCCTGTGTCAGGTGGCCCAGGAGAGGGTTAAAGGAAAAAAGAAGGGAAAAAAGTGTGTGGGGGGAACCCCAAACCCAGGCCTGAGAGACAGGGCTGTAAGCAATTGCTGCTGGGGGCAGAGAGGTCAAGCAAGTGCTCACCTGATAGACTCCCCCATGGCCTTGGCTGGCAGGTACCACTGGCCAGAGGCACAAGTGCTGAGCTCTCTGGCTGTGCTGATACTGGAGTTAGGTGCTGCTGCCTCTTCTGAGGGTCACTTTATTCCTTGTCCCTGCCTCCCTGTTGCCAGCACTAGGCAGTATTTACATATTCCTTGCTTGGCTTTGAAGCTTCTTGGCCAGAAATTGCACAGCCTCTGTGCTGGTCCCTTCCTCCTCCAGCTTTGCTTCTCTGCAGGAGCTTTGTGGGGCACTGAGGGGACCAGGGAGGAGCGGGGCTGAAAGAGCAAGGAGAAGAGGTTGCAGCATCCCACCATCCTAGCTTCTCAGTCCTGCCTGGATGTCTTGGAGCTGTAGCAGTATTCCTGTCTTTGGCCGCTCATGGAATGGCAAGGGGAAGCCAGATGGCTTTCTCATCATTGCATGTGTGTCTCGTGCGAGGGGTGACCCGCTGGTGCCCTCCTCCTGCGAGCATCTGCAGACACAGCTCTGCTGGGCCGTGCACTCAGCTGCTGCAGCAGCGCCCTGGCCGGGCTTTCTTTGGCTGCAGCCCCGGTGTGGGCCGGAGTAACTGGGGAGACCAAGGGGCAGGGTTTGTCCTGCTCAGCTGCTTCTCCCTGCACTGGGAACAGGAATGGGCAGCCGAGGGTCCAGCCCGGTGTGCAGGGAGCCAAGGAAGGCTGCAGCTGTGTCCTGTCGCGCAGAGCCGTGTTTCCCTTCAACCTTGCTGCTGTGAGCCCAGCCTGCATTTCTGAAAGCCCAAAGAGGAGGATGGCCCTTCCTGCCATCACTCTCATCCCCAGATCTTTCCCCAGACTTTTCCAGAGATGTATGTTTGCAAGAAACCGTGAGTCAGGATGGTGTAACCGCAGAGGCAGAAGGTGTTCTTGTTGGGATCATTAATAAGGGGTACTCCAATGTCAGGCCCTTGGACACCAGCCTGCAATTGCTGATGTGCTGTGACAGGGGCTGCTGGCCCTCCTGAGAGTGCAGGCACTTCACTGCTTTTGTACAGAGCCTGGCAAAAGAGCTTTTATTTGTTGAGCATGGCCCTTGCTGGCAGAGGGCATATGCCATGAGCAGCAGAGCTGTGCTCACATCAGGCTGTGCTGGGGCTGCAGCCCTGCAAGAGCTCAGGAGGACACACAGCACCCCAGGGTTGGAGGTGCAAGCTGTTGGGCACAAGGAAGGTACAAAGTGATGTGGTCTGATGTTTTCTTCTAGATGAGAACCTGTCTTCTCAGCCTGTCTGTTCCCTGAGCCATCCCCCATCAAACCTTTGATGCAGTCCCTTCCTCCTCTCCTGTCCCTGCAGGGTTCCATTGCACCTGGCGAGAAGCAAGCGTTGAAAGTCTACTATCTGCCAGGAAAGCTGGGAGTCTTCTGCAGGACTTTCCAGGTCCAAGTGGCATATCTGGAACCAGCAGAAATCTTCCTGAAGGGAGAGGGGATCTTCCCTAGGGTTACCAAGAACGTGCCCAGGATGTTGAAAGGTGAGCGCTTCTCTCGTCTTCCAGGAAGATCCCCTGGTTTTCCCCCTACCATCGGGCAGCTCGCACCCATCTCCACAAGCCTGGAAGTTGCAGGGCTGCCAGACCAATGCTTTGGCCTCTCTGGTTGCTTCCTGAGTTTTGAGCAGTTGAGTCCATTTAGGCTTTCTCCCAGGAACCATCCTGCAGACCTTGCCAGCACATTGTTGGAGGCCTGGAAAGATGATGGCTGGGCAGAAAAACTTGGGAAAGCTGTAAGAGAGGCTGGCAGGGCTTTTGTCAGGGTTGGATTGGTGTGACATTGCAGGGGATGACATGATCCCCTGTGAGGAGGAAGATAAGTGAGAATGAACATGAGGATTCAGAGGAGCAGCAGCATCCATTGTTTCTGGGAGAGGCCAGCATTGGGGAAGTGGGACTTCCCAGCTTAAATGGGACTGGCAATGTGCCTAGTCTTCTATTTATGGATAATTTTTTCCTTCAGAAGAGGAGGAGGTACTGCAGGAGGAAGAAAACAACCCAGAGGAAGAAGAAAGGGAGAGGTATGAATCATCTGTTGTCATCTGTGGTGATGGAATCACTGATGGAGCCACTGATGGAGTCACTGATGGTGATGCCTGAACAACAGGCCAGTGTCCAACATCTCTCCAGGGCCTCTTCAGAGGAGGGGCTCCCCCAGCATGCTGGGTCTGGTGGAAGAGGTGGGAGGGTTATTCCCACTTGGGAAATCGGAGGAGTAGCAGCTGTGCTCCCTCCCAAAGTTGCCTTTGCTTGTGGCCAGCCCATCCTCCATACTTTGAGCTCTCAGATAGATACTGCCATTATCAGAGGATAAGATTTCTGGGCCACTAGCTGAATTTGGAGAGCTTGTGGTATGTTCTCTTTTGTGACTGAGAGATAGGATATCTTTGTATTTAAGTGTTTATACCTATAAAGTGAGCAGAATATTCAGAGTCAATGAAGGGCAAAGCACCAGCAAGCTCTTCTTCACTTGCTGTGTAAATGGCAAGAAGGGCAACTCAACTGGTGAACTTTGTGATCTCCAAATGGCCTTATTCATGATAGCCCTCATTTACTCTTCTTATTGGTGTATGATTCCACGAAGCATTTCTCTCCTGCTCTGGAATATAGAGGTTAAGCAGAAAAAAATATTATTTAAAAAAAAGGCCTATTTTTACACCTGTATGATGGGAATGATGTGATTTCTTCTCCAGTGTTACTACTGGCCTTGAGATTCCAGCTGAGGATAAAGAAACTGAATCATCCATATATTCTTCAGAAGATAAACCTTGAGAAGTTCAGTCCTGAAATTCTGAGACTGGGAAGCTCTTTGAAGAACCTATTGAGTCATAAGAACCTCAAGGATTAGCATTAACATACCTTATTTGCTAATAAAACAGGAAAAAAAATGTCTCACGTGAGGAAATCTGGGGATGCTGAGCTCTCTGCCCAGGCATGGTGCAAATTTCACAAAATCCTGTGAAGTCTTCCTCTTCTCCCAGATGAAGCTTTTCAGGACAGAGAACTGGA
>VWZV01014456.1:0-14039 GCA_013397155.1 Irena cyanogastra | reverse complement strand
CCCAAGCTGTATGCTGAAATATCTGACTTTTGACAGAGTAAGATGTGGAGTTGAAAGTAATCATGGTGGTAAATCCAGCCCAATTCCTAAACACCCTGATGCAATGAGAAGAGCAACTAACCCATGATTGCTTACAGATGCAAGCCGACCAGACCTACAAGATGCACCCATTGAAGATCGACACAGAGTTCTTTACAGACAAAAGTAACTTGGTGGAAGACGGAAAATGAGGTGCTGGCTATGAAGTAGTCATGATAACCAAGGTAATAAAAGCTGCACTGCTGCCTATGGATACCTCAGCACAAAGGGCAGAGCTCACAGAATCACGAAAAGCCCTGGAATTGGCATCAAGAAAAAGAGTAAATATGTGTGGACTGACTCCAAATATGATTTTAGCATTTGTATAAGTTTTGGACAGTCTGGTTTTTGGTAGCAGGGGGGCCACAAAGATGGCTCCTGTGGGAAGCTGCTGGAAGGTTCCACCATGTCCAGCAGAGCCAATCCTTGATGGCTCTGATGATGTACATACTGCTGGCCAAAACTGGGTCAATGAGAGAGGTTGGTAATGCCTCTGTGATGACATATTTAAGAAGGAAATCAAAACAAAATCACATGGTTATGCTTCTAGCCAGAGAAGAGGAGGAGGTGAGAACATGTGAGGGAAAACAACATGGTGACACCAAAGTCAGTGGAGAAGGAGGGGGAGGAGGTGCTCCAGACACTGGAGCTGAGATTCCTCTGCAGGTCATGGTGAAGACCATGGTGAAGCAGGCTGTCCTCCTGAAGCCCATGGATCCATGGGGGATGCAGAGATCTACCCACAGCCTGTGGGGGAGGTGCCCACGCCAGAGCAGGTGGATGCCTGGAGGAGGCTGTGATCTGTGGGGCTGACTTTCAGTGGGACTTAGAAAAACTCAGCAGCAGGCCCTGGCTTTCCCAAGAGAAAGCAGCTTTCCTTTCTAAGAACGGCTCTGAGAACAGCTTCATGTTCTCAGGAAAGGACTGATAGAGGTTTTGTAAGCATCTCGCGTTCTCAAAATAACAGGTGCTGTTTTTACTTTTAGTTTAAGCTATACTTGTGTGTGTTCTCAAAACATGCTCTCTCTATCTCAACCAATGGTGGTAGAGAGACGTGTCATTTAATCAATCAAATAGCTGTTAGCGAAAGACCCTATAAAAGGGTTGCATGTTACAATAAAGATAGCCTTCTGATTCACTAAACTTTGGAGTCTTTCTCTTCATCCTCTGGGATGAGAGTGACAGTGATCCAGTGGAAGACCCGGTGGAGAGAGAGGGCCCTTGCTTCCAGGATGGAGCAGCCTGTCCTTGGAAGACTGCACCCCATGGAAAGAGAGACACACGTTGCAACACTTTTGGGAGGACTGTGTGCCCATGGGGGGAATTCATGTTGCAGCAGGTGCAATAGGACTGCTCCTTGTGAGAGTGGACCCACACTGGAGAAGTTCACAGAGAACTGTCTTCCATGGAACAGACTCCACGGTCTTAGAGGGGATGGACTCCTCTCCCGGAACAGCAGAAGAAAATCTCGGTGGTGAACTGACCAAAACCCGCATGCCCTGTCTCCCTGCACTGTTGGTGGGAAGGAGGGAGGGGCTGGGGGGAAATGGTGTTTTAAGGGCTTCTTTTACTTCTCGTTATCCTCGTCTGATTCTGTTAGTAATAAATTCACTTTGCAACCCTAAGTTGAGCCTGTTTTGCCCTTGAAGTGTTTCTCCCGGTCCTTATCTCTACTCATGAAGCCTTTGTTAACTTTTTTCCCTCTCCGCTGCCCAGCTGTAGCCAGGGAGGGTGAGCAAGCAACTCTCATGGGTGCCTGGCATTGGGCCAGCATCAAACCATGACAGCATTGTTCATGCCCATGGAGCTATATGAAAAGAAAGAGGTCTTTTAACAACACAGGGATCTACGATTAGCACACCAATGTGGGAATTCCCAAATTCATGTAAGAAATAGACTTGCAGATAATACTGCAGGAGAGGTTGCACAACAAGGTATCCTGGCATTAATACCTGAGAATGCTATTTTACTTTCAGAAGTTGACCTTGGACAGTCAAACAGAATTAAAATTAGCTAATCATCTAAAACCCCAAAATAAGGAGTGTGATGTTACAAATTGCAAAGGTGCAAACTCACTGGGAAAGCAGTGTTATGGTGGCTAGTCTATAAATTCAGATACTTAGTGTCCATATTATAAAAGTTGTTGAATCTGTTTAAAAATAACCATTTGAATTTAAAAGGGCTGCCTCCAGGTATCACCAAAAGAGGAAACACTACTGGAGATTACTGGTAAATTAATATTTCTGAGCTACCACTTCAACCAGGATACAGGTATCCCCTGGTAGATACCTTTTTCCGAGCGGCCAGAAGCTTTTCCCAGCCATACCAACAAAGCTATGGAAGTCATCAAAGTTTGGAGCGTCTATAAGGAGGTCATCTCGTATAGGACCTCATTTAGTATTTAAAATGCTATAGCAACTTAGTAAACAATTTCATTGGGGAAATCCTAAAATGAATTAGAAGGTTTATTTTTCTCTCAGAATTTCTTGCCCTAGACCCCAGTTCATCCATTTCAGCCCAGAGATCAAGTAGCTTTCAGAAACAGAAGAAAGAACCTTATCTAGTTCTGGTGACTACAAGAACAGCAGTGAAAGTAAAGACAGTTCCTGGATTCATCACACCAGAATTAAGAAAGCTCTCAACTGTGACTGTGAAAAACACTGGACAGTGAAAAACACTGGACTTCTGCAGCTGAAAATTTCAAAGATATCTGTAGACAAGTAGTGAAATGTATAAGTTAATGCTTACGGGAATCTTTTGTCTTTAGGTGGGGAGGGTTTAAGAAAATTTGATATTAACTTTAATCCAAGGGTTTGCTAAAATGCGTAACCTGTCGAGCATTACAGCCTGTCTCCCTGTCCCCAGTCCAACAGGGGAACCCATTCCTTGGGGAATTATCCCTACAGTCTGTCAATTGTAATTCACTATGATAATCTGACTAAGGCAAAAGCAAAACCAAACATCATCCATTATTTGGATGAGAAAGATGTAGATGACAGGGAGATGGCCTCCTTGAAGATCTGATAGCTTGAAGGCCAGGAGACAGCAGAACTATTTTGGGGAAAAAAGGAGGTAAGGAGTGTCCAACAGGATCCCATAGTCTCAACCGACATTTTCTGGATTTTTCCTTGGCAGCTTCAGGAGGCCAGGCAGCCAGGTTGTTAGATTTATGTGTTACTAAAAATCACACCCAAACTGTTTCAGACTTGCCAGAGTGTCAGACTCTCTGGAGAAAGCCTCATACCTGGATAAAGCCCTTAGAAGAATGATAGAATGGGAAGGCAAAGTGGTGTCTGGACTGGAGAATCACACCTATGTATAACCTAAATAAGAGCCAATGGAAGTGTGGAGAAAAACAAAACTATGAAAGTCTGTCTAGCACCATAAGCTGGATGGCCAAATTAATTTTCAATTGCAGTAACCAACCTTTAAATTGTCTCAAGTCTCTGGAAGTTCCTTCCCCATGTTACACTGTCTGGGCTACCTCAGACAGATATTGGATTACCCAACTCTTGCTTGGACCAACCACCTGGAAAGTTACCTTAGGATTATCAACCTTATGACCAACTTGGAGAAGAAGCCCCATAAAAGCCCAATATTGGCGTAAGGTAAAATGAGATACCAAAGATGAAAGGACAGGGCCTTCAGCTGCCACACAGTTCTTACAGTCTTCTCTTACCAGAAGCCATGGCTCTACAAGACAGAATCTTGTTAGATAATCTAAGTTGGCAAGTAAAGAAACTCCAAAGCTGCAGAAAAGGTATTTCAAATCATAAATAGGCAAATACAGGCAAATACTAAATTGACATTACAAAACAGGCTGGCCTTAGATCTACTACTGGCTAAAGAACAAAGGCTTTGTGGGTATTTAAAACTGGACAGAGCACATTGTTGTGTACACATGCTAAATGCAACAGAAGATCTCCAAAAACAACAAAATGTGGCAAGTTGCTGAACATATCAATGCTCTCAAAAAAGCCTCTGAAATTAATTGGTTCAATAGAATTCTCCAAGGAATAGGGGGATGGTCCCTGAGAGGATGGCTGGCTGGAATACTGGAAACCATTAATGCCTTTTCCTGGGTTTTAAAATTAAGAGCTAGACATAGTTAAAGGATAAAGGGTTTTTATTTCAGCATATAATAAGGATCTTTATGGTGCAACAATTCACCAAGGTGGAATATGCTGAAATGCACACACATGGTAGATTGCGTATATAACGTTACAGACCTTGCAAATTAGCATATCTAACAAAGATGCCCCAATGAGAGGTTTGAATGAATAGTGTGATATCCTTCTATCTTGAAGTATTTCCCCTTAGATGGGTTTAATCCTAGTTTACAGGATGTATTCTAGATGGGACCTTGGCTTCTTAAGATAGCATAGAGCTTTTCGGCCTCTAACTGTGGGGCCTTTACTATCCTGGTTTCAGCTGGGATAGAGGTAATTTTCTTCCTAGTATCTGGTACAGTGCTGTAGTTTGGATTTAGGATGAGAATAATGTTGATAACACACTGATGTTTTGGTTGTTTCTGAGGAGTGCTTACCCCAAGTCAAGCACTTTTCAGTCTCATGCTCTGCCAGTGAGCAGGTGCACAAGAGGCTGGGAGGGAGCACAGCTGGGACAGTTGACCTGAACTTGCCAAAGGGATATTCCATAGCATAGAACATCATGTTCAGTATATAAACTGTGAGGAGTTGGCCAGGAGGGGCCTATCACTGTCTGGGGACAGGCTGGACATCAGTCAGCGAGTGGTAAGCAATTGCATTGTGCATCACTTGTTTTTCTTGGGTTTTATTCCTCTTTCTGTCTTTGTTATCTCCATTTTCATTACAATGATTAGTATTTTATTTTATTTCAATTATTAAACATTTCTTACCTAAACCCACTGGTTTTACCTTTTTCCAATTCTCCTCATCCCATCAGTGGGAAACAGGGGGAAGAGTGAGTGAGCAGGTAGTTGCTGGCTGGGGTTAAACCATGACAATTACACAGCTAACTCTAAAAAAAACCACTTAGTTCCTATACAGTCTTTGCCAAAAATCTCAGAGCTCTTCCCGGAGATCACCATAATTAATTTTTTTTTCTATTTAAACAACGGAGCCATCAAAAACTATTGTTCAAGATATTTTGAAAAGTCTGTGATAGAAGTCAGATACAAAGCAGGGCAAAGATCCTCAGTTCATTATCTGCTGGGTAACTGTGGCAGGAAATGTCTAGCTCCCCCGTCTCTACCATAGATGGTTGGTGCATATGGAAGACATACCCCAGGGTGAAAGGCCCAGCAAGGGGTCATGTCTGGTGCCAAAAGGACTCAGGCCCCAACTAAGAATCAGCATCTTAGTCTGGAGAGCAGAAGTGGGAAGAGATAAAAGAAAAATATTCTCAACTGAGAGACACTGTTTTACAAACTATAAAAGCACACACAAATTATCACGGAGGCAGAAGCCTTCTACACACACATACACCCTGAAAGTGTGCCAGATTTCTCCCTGGAGTTTGGACGCAGATTCTGTGGCTACTTTCCTTCAAATTGAGGGAAAGGATTTTGATGTGTGCCCCACCAACAATTGGATGGTAAGAAACATTGGATCCTAAGTTATATTATTTCTTCATTAGCTGTAAAATTAATGGTACCTTTAACCCCACACTGTATATACCTACTAGTAGTCTCTTTTTGTCCTTATTCCTGTGTAGTAGATAGTTTGTCTTATGTCTGTTAGTTTTGTGTCTATTAAATAAATAATTCATTCTATAATAGACAGAATCAGCCATTATTAAAGAACTTGCGAACGAGAGTGGGTTTTGAGGTGCTGGCCACCTCAATAAAGCTACTGTCTGCTGCTGGAGGCTGGGCAAAAGGCAGAGACTTATTTAAACCCTCACATCCATTTGTAACATTTTTGGCATAGTTGAAGCAGGATAATGGCAAATTATTCAAACAATCAGACCAAAGACTTATCAAACTATGTATGGTGGCACAGTGTTAATCCTCTTCTAGTAGGCGGCTGGTTTGAATGCAAAAACATCCAAGAGAACATAAATGGACAGCGGGAATCGTTGACAGATAAAAATGGAGAAAATATAGTTGCTCATCATGTTTAAAGGCTGCATGTAAGTGGCGAAATAAATTATAAGAGAACATGACAAATTAAAACAAAAGCTAAAAGAATCCAAGAAAAAACCAAAAACTTTGGAAGAAAAATTCGAATTAACAGCATTTAAAAACCCCAACTCGGGGCATGTTAAAGAAATTCCAGAGTTAACAACATCACCTGGGGATGAGAATCATGATATTCAGAAAAACTCTGATGAAACTGGTGATTCAAATGTTGAATTGGATTCTAACAAAAGTGCAGAAACCCTATCTCTTGAGAAGAGAGAAATTTCAGAACTTAAATTGCAATCCATAATAAAACTGAACTCTTCAAGGGTCCTCAAAGTGGATAGAGGAGAAATATGGCCACAACATTTCCCTGTAATTCCCTGCCATTGTGAGAAACAAGGCTCCCTCTTTAAAATTGTTAGAAGTTTAATAAGGGATAAAAGGGACAGTATCCAGCGCTGGGGTTTGGCAAACTGCCAGAAGCACACCATTAGCTTAAAACAATTATCTTAGATACTTTTTCATTACATTGGTTAAATGCATATTCATGAGGATTATACATATTCAAAAATTCCTGTGAGTTTACATGCTCCGGAAATACTTTTGCTTGGCTTGACCTTTGATTTGTCTTCATGCCATCCTGTAGATGAAATTCATATATTTCATTTCCTCTCAAGGCTCCATTCGGTTGTTTGACACTTCTAGATAACCTGGAGGGTCATTCCTTGCATTTTTCTCTTGGTATGTAGCAGCATGGTAAAATGGATGGTATTTTGCTGCTACCTTCCCGAAAGTGTCTTCTGAGAAAGCCGCTTGGGCAAGCACAGACAGTCATTCAATCCACACTCACACCACAGGTAGGTCAGCGTGGGTCAGTGGCCCCAGCTAGAAATCCCACGGTGCTGTCTCTCGCTCGTGTGTGGGGGTCTCCCGGTCAGTGGCGGGGCGGCGCCGCACCCGGCAGCCGCGATCAGAGAGCCACTGGCACGCGGCGGCGAGAGGTGAGTGCGGGCTTGCTGGCAGAGCGCTTTGTCTGCGGGGAATCCGGGGTAAGAGCAAGAGAAGGGCCAGATGCTTGCTGTTCGGAAGATGTTTTTATTTCTCCAAACGGGTGCAATGGCAAAATGGCCCCGAGCTAAAATCGGGAAGGGATTATAAGGAGGGCAATTACCTGGGGGATTAGCCAATGGAGGGGTTACAGGGGAGGGATGAGGGGCGACAAGGGGCAAATGGGAGAACTTAGGGTTGGAAAGAGGGTTAAGGGACGAATCACCTGTGAAAGTCTGGGTGATTGATAGAGAAGATTCCTGAAGAACCTGGGCAGGGCTGGAGTGATAGACAAAGGTAAGGGGTAAGATTGACAGGAACACATTTGGGCAGGTGGGGAGGAGAGGGAAGACTGACACCTCTGACTGACAGGATCAGTGGCAGGAAACTTTGGGACAAAGGACTTGGAAGGATCCACTCTGAGGGGGATGAATAGGGGTACACAGGAACAAACCATTTTATAACTGACTAACATAGAAATGCTTCATTATAACAGAACAATCAAATAAACTCAGAAACAGAACACCACACCACGGTGGTGAGGGGATTTCTAGCCTTGCTCCCCATTGAGACAATAGGTCCCTGCCCCATAAGGTGATAAATGCCCTTACCACGAAAGGTCTTACTGTGGCAACCTGACCCTCAGGTCCTTCAGTAAGGATTGTCTGTTTGCTTTGCATAGACGTGGCAGGTCCTCCAATCCCAGAGATGACTCCATTGGCTGGCACTAGTTCCCTACACAGGTAGGTCAGCAAAGAAAGACAGAAAGGGTCTCTTGTTTAGAGTTCCAGCGAGGTTTATTGTAGAGTCACGCTGAAGGAGTCCAGGGATGAAAAGACAAGAAAACAGTGTAGTGTCCCAGGTTAAGCATGGGGTCAAGGGCCAATGGTCTGCGGGCACAGGGGCAGTACAAGGGCAGGACAAAGGGCAATGACCTGGAAATAGTCACGTCTGCTCCAGTATCTGCCACATCTGGAAGATAAACTTTGTTCCCTTTGTTAAACAACCACACTCTATAAGAGGTCTGTCTTGGCCCACAATTTCTGCCCAAAAAACCATAGGGTTTTCCGGCAACATGTCCGTCCAGGTGGGCATGAGGAAAGCTTGGGCAATGGGTGTGCTCTTAGGCAAAAACCAAGGTGGGTCTACATATAAGACAGTCACAGTAATCTCATCCCTTGGTCGCACAGTTTGGACTTCTGGTAGTACTTGTAGACCGTCTGGTCCGTTAATAGAGTCCCTATGATTAAAATGTCCCTTGGTCCATCAGAAGGTCCAAATTCACCAGTGGGAATTTGGTAGCTTGCCTTATCATCAAACTGGATGGAAAGGTTGCTTACCAGCATGCGTCGTGTCCTTGCCTGAACCTGTTGGTAGGCCTCGGAGAGTCGGTGTTCTTTCTCATAGTAGATGTCATCATAGATGATCTCTCGGTGCCTCGACTCTCCGAGATGGTGGGGAAAGAGGGACAGAATGGCTTGGCATTTGGTGTCGTAGTGCAGGGCCGGCCTGCACTTGGCTGGAAGTTTCCCTGGTGCTGCTGGTAAGATGGATGATGCTAGACCTGCTGGTGATATTGAAACTGGGGATAGTGTTTAAAATGTTCCTTACAGTCTTGGCATGCAATAGAGGGATAACCAGTTGAGAGGTGTTTCTGCAAAAAGTCTTTATCACATTCTACCTTGAGGTGGCCCAGTTCACTGCACTTAAAGCATCTCATATTTTGTTTATTCTGTGCCACAAAGGCTTCAGCCACTCCTTTGCTGACTGCCAGGGCTACCATATGTTCTGTAGTCGTGAGACGGGTACAGGCTCCCACCATTTACTGAATGGTGGGTTCAGGGTCTGGAGGGAGTGCTCTTATAATTTTCTTGCATTCTGCATTCACATTGGACACTGCTAGTTTGCTGAGTAGCTCCTCTCTAGCCCTTGGGCAATCAATTTGCTTATCAATAGTGTCTTTTAGTCTGTTTATGAATTTAATAAATATCTCATCAATGCTCTGGTGAATGTCAGAGAAACTTTGTTGTGGGGTGGTGCCATCCGGTGTTTGGAATAAAGCATTCTGGGGAGCATTTTTAATGTCCTCTAGAATGGCCCTGGGGATATACTGCGCTTGGTCTTGTGGCTTTTTGAACTCATCATCCCCACTTACTTGCTCTAAAGTCAAATGGGCCTGTCCATCCTCACCTTTGTAATTATTTAATAATGCTTTTAGTTGTTTTTTCCAAATTGATTCCCACAGAAGTTCTGTGGGTGAGAGGAGGAGGGACATAACGTGCTAAAGATTATGTGGCACGAGGACATGGCCTGAGAAAGTTACTTGTAAATGGTTTTTAAAATAGGGTGATTTCGTCCCATAATCTTTACATGCTTTACATAATTCCTTAAGTTCCCCATATGGAATTGACTCCCACTTAGGGTTCCTCCCTCTTTTAAATATAACTGGAGCTGCTAGGATTTGCAGCTTTCTAGCTATATCCCAATCACCCTCCCGAGTTACTTGTTTTCGTACCTCTGCCCAGTGATCTCCAGAATCACTATTTGAATCTGAGGAATCACTGCCCATCTCCGGAGAGGAGAGAGATGTGCTGACATGGGCACGAGAGCTCCGGCTGACTGGCAAGCCCTGGTGCTCAGGGTCTTTGGTATCCAAGATGGCTACTTTCCAGTCAGCCTCATTTCTGGTTTCCATGGTGAAAGCATGGGAACCAGGAATGGCCCAATCGGGGTGGGCAGGGGCTGCACAAGGGAGGGGCTTCCCGATGGAAGGGGTGGAGCCCTACGCAGGGGTGAGGCCCGGTGCGGCGCCAGAAGAGAGGAAAGGAGGAGGAGGATCACAGGTGCCATTTTGTGTGGCTTAGGTGGGAAAATTTCACCCCAGATCATTCAAAATGGTGGCTCCACCCATGAGGCCAGCGCCATTTTGAGCCATAGAACTGAATGGGGGAATTGGGCACATGGGTATAGGAAAGAGGGTCAGGTTGGAGCCCAGGGTGGCATGGCCAGTGCCATCCTGAGAAGGGGACAGGAGAGGAGTAGGGATGGCAGAAGGCAGGTAGCTCTCCTGCACCTTTAGGCGGTTTCCATCTCCATACTTGTCCTGAGGGGACGGGGGAACAGGGACATGGGGGGGGGACAACACAACAACTGATAACTGGGGTACCAAAATCTTAACATTCCCCGAACTTCCCCCCAAACCCTCCATCACTTCATAAATAGAACGAAAAATCAGATAAACCTTCCCAACCCGAAAATTCAACTCAAGTTGTGAGATACATAACTTTTTCCCAACTTTGTCCCAAAACTCAACCAACAAAACTGATTCTCGTGTGATATCTGTAAAATACTTAAAAATACAGTGAACAAATGCCTTTAAATCCCTCTTAGAAAACAGAATACCATTTTTAACAAGGGTATCATAAACTTGGAAATAAACTTCCCTCTGCGAGATAGTGAATTTTGCTCCCATCTCGCTCTTTCTCCCTCCCACGAGATAAAAATGAGAAAATAAAATAAAAATGTGACCTTCACCGCAACATACCACACCAGTTGGCCAAAATAAAAATCTTATGGGGATCTCGCTGATACAACCAATCCTCTGATTTGCAGAAAAAACCTAAAAACTCTACAACTTGTAAAAGTTGTAAAGCCGGTATGTATTTATTTACAGTGCTGGACGCGTGTGGGAGTTTTTCCCTGTAAAGTNTCAGCAAAGAAAGACAGAAAGGGTCTCTGTATAGAGTTCCAGTGAGGTTTATTGTAGAGTCACGCTGAAGGAATCCAGAGACAAAGACAAGCAAACAGTGAGTGTCCTGGGTTAAGTATGGGGTCAGGGACCAATGGTCTGCGGGCACAGGGGCAGTACAAAGGCAGGGCAAAGGGCAATGACCTGTAGGGAAAGGGCAGATTAACATACTGCTGCAGAGCACCATGGGAAAAGTCCCTTTCATCTCACCCTAAGCACTGAGGCATCTACTAAACTTGTGGCCGATTTTTCCAAGTCATCACCCTAGAAGTTCCCCTAATAGGCTCAAAGGCCTCCACAATCCTCCTCACAAGAATTGGTGAGAAAACTCAGGCCAGCCATGTCTGGTAGTATCTCTGCGTGAGAAAGAAGGCTCACTCTTAAATTTTTTAAAGCTTAATAAGGGCTAAAAGGGACAGTATCCAGTGCTGGGGTGCCTGGCAAACTGCCAGAAGCACACCATTAGCTTAAAAGAATTATCTTAGATACTTTTTCATTACATTGGTTACATGCATATTCATGAGGATCATACATATTCAAACATTCCTGTGAGTTCTTTTACATGTTCCGGGAATTCTTTAGCTTTGTTTGACCCCTGACTCTTCATGCAATAGTGTAGATTTGATTTTTGGGAGTTGTGTATGTAATTTCCTCACAATGTATATGCCATTTCCTCACGATGACGAACAAGGGATTATTGATAGCCGCAGGGTCAGTAGCAGGAGTCCTTTTCACATTTTTTCTTTTGGTGTTATCTATGTGGTTCCTTCAATGTTATCTAATCATAAAGACAGTTTTAGCTATTTCCACAAACTTATCTAAGTCACTATTGTCAGTAAGTTACAAAAATAAAAGCATCCTGCAAAAGTTAACATAGTCTCTATTCCAATATTTTGTGAAACCCTAAACTGCAATATATGTTTGTCACACTAATGCATAGATAAGATACACATGGTCAGGGCACTGGCCACAAAAGCTGACAAATTATACTATATTAAAAACAGTTAAAAGTGATTACAAACTGTGCTACATCAAAATTGTTGCGATTAATAATAATTTGCAAAAGCGAACACATAACAGCAAAAGCCAAAAATTACACAGTTATTTATAACATCTGACTAGTGAGTTGTCTCTCTTTCTGGTGTCAGAGGTGGAACTCCCAGGTGACAATAAACATCTTGCCTTGAGAACAAGGCATGGGGAGATAAGCTGCTGGAATTTATGACTGACAGACACTTCACTTTACAAACTATAAAAGTTACACTAACTTTCACAAAGTTAGAAGTCTCCTACACACACCCTAGAAATGTGTAGGACTTCTCCCTGAAGTTTGGATGCATCTTTGTGGCTACTTTTCCAGAAATTGAGGGAAAGGTCTTTAAGTGTACTCTATTGTTGCCTTTTTCTCAACCTGGAAATGAAACTCGAGATAATTTTAGCAAGGAGGTAATATAAAAGCGGATTTTTATTTGAAGGCCTTCAGGGCAGTCATGGAAAGATGTCCACAAAAGCTCACTCACACGGGGTGAATACAGTTTTTATAAGTTTAGCAAAACAGCATAGTTGACAAAAAAGCACCAATTAGGAGGACAAGTGGTGATGCAATTTCTCCCCCATGTCAAGCCCCTTCTCTGGAGCCCCCCTTTGGCACTAGATGTACTTTGTCCGTGAAAATGTATCTTGAAGAGTTGTTCTCAACCTTGGTAGCCTGGAAGAACCAAGATAGGATTGGGGCTTTTTACTCCCTGGGGCTAGGAGGTCTGGAATTTGTTTTTTCTTTCTGCCTAGGGAAAGGCCATGGAAAATTACTGGAAAAACTAGCCACTAATACAATAGGCTACAGAGCTACAAATAGATGTGCAAAGAATACACAGGACATAGAAAAAAGGCAAAAATCAAAATGGCATCACCATCATCAATTCGGTGGTAAGTCACATTGACTTCTATACTATTTCTTTGCTAGCTGTAACATAGGTACCTTTTATAATGCACTGTATTTTTTATCTACTAGTAGTTCTTTTTATTTTATCCTTTGTAGTAAGTAGTTTGTTTAAAGTCTTATTTCTGTTAATCTTGTGTCTATTCAATAAATACTCAATTTAATAATAGACCTAATTGGTCATTCTTAAGAACTTGCAAGCCAGAGCCATTTGGGCTGCAGGTCATCTCAAAGCTACTGCCAGAAATCTGAATCAGAGGCAGGACTTGCCTAAGTTCTCCTCTCCATTTGTAACAACGACTCAATCAGTGGTCACAGCCAGCACGGCTTCATGAGAGAAAAGTCCTATTTATCAAACATGGTTTCCTTTTTTAACAGGGTAACCTATCTAGTTGATCAAGGGAATACAGATGATGTAATATTTTTGGATTTCTATAAAACTTTCAATACTGTCTCTCCCAGTATCCTTCTGGACAAAATGTTTAGCATTTAGCTGGATAAACACATCATGTGCTGGGTGAACAAGTGGCTCACAGGTAGGGCACAAAGTGTTATAGTGAATGGGGTAACATCAGACTGGCAACCTGTCACTAGTGGGGTTCCACAGGGCTCCATCCTTGGCCCTGTGCTCTTCAACATCTTTATAAATAACTTGGATGCAGGACTGGGAGGAATACTCTGCAAGTTTGCAGATGATACAAAACTGGGAGGAGCTGTTGACTCCCTTGAAGGCAGGGAGGTCCTGCAGAGAGACCTCAACAAATTAGAGAATTGGGCAATCAGCAACTGTATGAAGTTCCAGAAGGTAAAGTGACAGATTCTGCACCTGGGATGGGGCAACCCTGGATTTATGTACAGACTGAGGAATGAGATGCTCGAGAGCAGTGCTGTGGAAAGGGACACGGGGATCCTGGTTGATGGCAAGTAGGATATGAGTCAGCAGTGACCTGGGAGGAGGACCAACTGTGTCCTGAGGTGCATCGGGCACAGCATCAACAGCTGGTCAAGGGAGGTGATTGTCCCGCTCTGCACTGGTGTGGCCTCACCTTGAGTCCTATGTGCAATTTTGGTCACCACAATATAAGAAAGTGTCTTAGTTTGCAAGATGTGGCTGAGGGTGT